>JALBWW010000005.1:16078816-16606316 GCA_023212625.1 Styphnolobium japonicum
CTTGCTGTTGTAGTTATCGTTAAACAGAGACAACAAAATCAAAAAAGAAGACACATGACAAAAGTTCTTCATAAAATAAAGTGTTAACAAAGAATACATAAGATGCTGCTCAGAGTCAGTTATGCTTGCTTCTTTTCTTTTTCTTTTGCTTTCCTATTTTAAAAGCCATAATTACCATGTCCTCATGAACCATAATCAACTTTATTAAGCTTTCACCTCTTGTAAAACACAGCAATCAAGACCAGGATTCAGTCAAAATGCTTGAAAAAATGGAGAAGCAACTTCAAAGAGAACCTGAAGTCCAAGAATGTGGATAGGTAGCATGTCATAGCACTGTTTATCACAGCATAAAAGGAAGGAGAGAGAAGAGAGAGATTTTCATGTCAGATTGGGATGTATTGATGTGAAGTGACTGGATGTCATAATGTCATAATGCACTAAGAATAACCAAAGATACCAATCTATAGACTCTAACAATCTATCACATTAGTAGTTTCACCACAGAAGGCATGTCCATCCATGTCTCTGGTGAGGCCAAAATGAAGAACTTCCTCTAGCAACTTGAAGTAACTATCAGTTAATTTTCATTCTTAAGTAATATTTGGTGAAAAAAATATCCCTTAATTTCAAGATCTGCTTCTCTTTTAACTACTAAAGAATCCACAATGTGGTATCGTGAGCTTTTTGTTACCTATTTTTCCTATAAAAAAAACAGTAACAGCAGTATTGCTCAATTTCTCACCTCAAGGAATTAGTGCAGCAAGTTGTATAGTACATATTAGATTCAAAATCAATGAGACCACAAAGCTCTAGCAGTTTCCCTGATGAATGTGGTGTGGAACCTAATTTGATAAAGTTTTTAATGCAAAGTAAGATCGAGTAAAGGGGGCATGGCATGTCTGTGTATGCCATGCATCAACGTGCTGCATTAGAAATCTTGCAAGTAGACTAGCACACCATCAATGGCCATAAAAAAAAAAGAGTAGCACATCATCTGGGACATTGCAATTTCATTTGCAAATTTTGGCCATGGTCATGAATATAGGATGAAAAGAAATAAAGAAATAATAAAAACAAAAAGGTAAACATTTGAACACAAACATATGCATACCAGAGGATTGGACACTTATGCCAGTAGGTAGATGCTGAATGCAAACTGTAAGCTCAGTTTGTCTCTTCTGTTTTCCATGAATCAAGGGTGATGAGATAATCAAATCCTCAGAATCAATTTCTAGGTCACAAGCGTTCTCAAGGAACATGGGAACAACATCTACAATTGCCGAGCTAGCCTGCAAAATTTGAATTTTGCAAACAAAATTACTTTATCAAATTTCAATATTTAGTTCAAAAGCCCAAAGACATTGATAAATTTTCTAAAGAATAGGATATATAAGGCATAAATTTTCTAAAGAATAGGATATATAAGGCATAAATTTTCTAAAGCATAGGATATATAAGGCCATGCTATGATTGTAGTATTATAGCCCGAATTCACTATAGCAATAATGAGGCCAAACTTCATTGTTGCGAATTAAGAAAGGTCACAGGGATGACAGCTTTACGATCAGAAGTTACTTCCCTTGAAATATCATCTAATCCAGCAAATTTGAATTATGTACTTGATGAAATTTCATAGATAAAAGAATTTTGAAGAAACTTTCATTGTGAATAGTAGGAATATGACCTTTCTCTTCATCATGGGCTTCTGCCAACATATTTTCAAGAAATATCAAGCTACAGTTTTCCTAAAGTTTTGAACTTATTTGAAACTGATTTTGCATTTTTGCTAGAGCTGAAAGAATTTAAATTTCCTCAAAAAAGAGGCCAGTATGTAAAGGGTAATCAGAAAGCTTGCTCCACCAGAAGAACAGAAGTTTCATATATGGACAGATCTGGACAAACTCAAACTAATGCTGGGGCATGGCAAAAAGGTTCAATTTTAGACTAGCCAGTAACCTGTAACCTATTACCTACCTATTTAACTACAGAGCAAAAGTCTGCATGGATGGGCATGGAATTTCATATGATAGTTAAAGGCTCAGAAGAAGAAAACTGAACAGCCTGAATAATATTCCGACATATTAAACAACTGCAGTTTCTGTCAAAGGGGAAGTTATGAAACCAAACTAAAGGAAGACAATATTTGAACAAACCAGACAAAGTGATCATATCTCAACAAATATTATGTGATGGAATTGGAATTAACACTCAATATAAGGAATTAGAAGACTTTTCTTCCCAAGAAAAGTTTTTCTATAATAATATTCAATATGAAAATAATGCAGTGCATTACAAAAGAAAATCAGTTTACTATTAGGTAGGAGAAAAGGAATTGTTTACACCTCAAGCTGAGAAGATTCATTCAGAGAACTCCTTATCAGGTAGTGAACTCCTTTTTCCCCTGAAAGATAGCCATAAGCACACTCAAATTCAAACTCTATAGTTGCTGAATTAATTCCTCCATTCTTGAACGGAAACTTGTCAACAATCCTTCCTTCGTAACCTTGTTTTTTGGCCCATTTAAGATACATGCTTAGAAGCTGTTCTGCCCACAGCTGGATTTATGCAAAAGTAGGTCAAAGACAGCCAGAACAACTTTACATAAATAGGTTAAGAACATAAAATATTGAATCATAGAGTGGACAATCAACAACTCAGTTTTACAATAGTCTTGATGAAACATATAGGTTTGTCATGAGTAAACAACGTAAAAATTGGCACATTTCATAAGTTTTAGTACTTGAAGAAAATCCCTCAATAATTAAGTTCAAACAAATTCCAAGATTGAAGTAATACTAAAACTTCAACACATACTACACCAGAAAAATCAATATTTTATAGTAGAAAATAACACATCCACCCATTAAAGTTGATTTCTATTCATTTCAGTAGCAGATGGAACTTGATTGCTGTAGAAATGAGTAGGAATTTTATTGGCTGGTACAGGTATAGCACCATGGCAAATCAAACATTGCAGTTATCAATGAAAATCACTCCTTTGTAAGAGGAGAGCAAGGATGATATTTAACTTTAGTTCCAAATGTGTGCCTGTAAAACAATATTCAATTACACTTATGAACAATTGCTAAAGTGAAAAATCAATTTTAGAATGCATCATCTTAGAATTTGGGTTTAGGCCTAACTCAACCCCAAAAGCTAGCTCATGGAGTGAGGGTTGCCCCCCCACTTATAAACACTACTCAGGCCATATCACTATCCAATGTGGGACTCTCAACACACCCCCCTCACGCCCAGGACTGGACATCTGGAGCGTGAAGTTTGCAGGACTGGACATCTGCGGGTGGCCCAACGGATTTCGATAGGCTCTGATACCATCTTAGAATTTGGGTTTTGGCCTAACTCAACCCCTGGAGTGAGGGTTGCCCCCCACTTATAAACACTACTCAAGCCATATCACTATCCAATGTGAGACTCTCAACACATCATAACCAAGGTTAAGTTTTCACTGAATATAGCAACACAAAATCTATCATACATCTGCCAGATTCACAAGTTATAAGTTCAAACATAATCATAATGAAGTTAAAACATTACATTATCAAACCTTAGGATAGATGCCTCCAAGTCCAGCTTTTATAACCAAACAAGCTCCCGCTAGATCAAATGGCCCCTTAAGAAGCTTAGACATCTCATACTGATCCAGAATCTTGCTCACATCCAAAGATGCATCATATGCTTGTTTATAAAGCCCATAATCAATAACATTCATCTCAGTCAACAGCTTGATCAGCTTTGCTTCCTCTACCTGCAGGATATACAACAAGGCATCACTTTCTTTTCAAAGAAAACAAAAAAGCAGACATATTTAAAATAAACTGGAATGACATTCATTATATGCTTTTAGTGGTTATGGCAAAGGTACTTCTTGAGCCACAGGATCATAAATGTTATAATTTTCATCAGGTAGCACAATTCTGGTTAACCTTCTATTCTATCTAATAAGTGATTTCCTGAGCCAAGCATATATCATTAATCACTTTTAAGAAGTGTGGTGGACCAAAGGGAGCAAGAGGGTTCAACTGCACGTCAGAAGTTTACAGTGGCCAGAAGTAATATAAAGTAATTCTGATTGAATAAAAAGCCATTCACAATTTCAGGGCTATCTCTGAGCTTTACAGGACAGCTATCTAACTAAATATCATATTTATAATTGTCTCAGACAAGAAGTACTTGTATGCTTCTTTCTTTGGCCTAATTGCTACATTTCATTTTATTTTTTATCAGTGTACCAGAGTCACACACATCATTAGTTTAATGGCCAAAACAATCATCACACCAATCAAATTTTATATAGAAGAGAAGATAAAATAATTTTGTCATAGTTCTGGTGAAACTGATGGGAACGGAACATCACCTTGTATCTTAAGTCCTTAAGAGCATCAACCACTTTGGCACTATTAGCCAACTTGACAAGAATGTCGTTGGACTTAGCTGGATCATCCCACAGATCAAAATTCCGTACCATTTCTTCTTGCTTAGTCCACCTTGCTTCTTCCATTTCCAAGGCTGTTGACGCGAACATGTCAGCACGAAGTACTGCATCTTCAATCTTCCTTCTTAGAGAAAATAAACCTGATTGTATTTAAATGACTGTCATGATTCATGCAAATAAGAAGTAATATAAAGCAGTAGGCATCAACAGCTTATAAGTTATAACAGTCATTAGACTAACAATAGTCATTATTTGACATTGACTTCACTCAGCCTCAGGCCATCAAATTTAGAAAGGGGAAGACAGAGAAAACAAGAAAGTGAATATTTGTGCAAGGGTGATAACACCACCATATGCCTGAACCCTCGTGATCATATATGCAATTAGCATGAGGTATATATGGTAACTATAAGGAGTGGCATTCTTCTAACAAATTTACATTGACAAGTAATTCTGTTTATAGAGAATAGTTAACAGAGTTTCTCTTCTTTTACCATTGAACCAAGTTTAACATTCCAGTACTTCTGCGACATCATATATCAAAACTACCCAATTATCTGAAAAGAGTACATGATAAGAGCTCTCCCATTATTACCAGAGACATTTTTCCAAAATGAGGTGAGTGGGCCAGTTATCCTACAGACCTGTAGTTCTTTAGACTTTATCTGCATGTTTTGTTGAAATAGGCATACAGCAAATATTGAACCTTACAAGCTCCCACTATTTGGGACATTGTTGGAACATCTATAGCGAATAAAAAGATACCATTTTACAACCAATATATCATCATCAGCATTTTTGGACTAATATATTAAAACCAAGAAAATCCGTTCTTGACTGATAACACACACACACCTGAACATGAGTCCTATATTCATCTTCTAAAAGCTTAACCAGATGCTCTCCTCCTTCCCCCTTCTATCCTCAGTTTGTCCAAAACAGATTAATGATGTGCTTGGTAGGAGTGAAAATGGGAAGGTGGAATGGAAAACAAAGGAATGAAAATAAGTGGTGTCTCTAGATTTATTTTGTATAGAAATACCTCTTCAAATCTCACTACTCCATTTTCACCTTCCCATTTTTACTCCTATAAAGCAAAGAGAAATGACATATAAGAATAAAACCCACTATACTACACCTTCACATTGAGCCACTAATATCAATTAAGAGAAAAATCAAAAGGTTTCAACTTTCAAGCTCTGGCTTTACAGCCAGAATAGATTATTTTGGTTTCCCATTGTATTGGTATTGTCAGGTGCCAGAAGCATAACCTCTCATTGTTTTATACACACCGTTCCAAAAATCGAAACTCATGACCGAACCTTTGCAGTCAGAATAGATTAAGATTAACCGTAGCAGTATATGTTCTTACACAAAAATAAAAAAATAAAAAGATAGCATTTTGGAACAGACCCACTTGTTTGTAGACCTCTTTGTTGTCAGCCACGGAATGGCAAGCTCTAATTCCGGAAGAATATAGAAGCAGCTGAGTATGTGGCTTCTTCCTTACCAGAGCAGACTGCCATTTTGAGTTGAAAGAAGATGCAATATCATGAGCTTTTCTTAAACAAGCAGGTTCAGAGACCACAGTTGCCATAGAAGCAAACAGTGAAAAATGGGTGCCACACAAATATGAAGTTGAATGCCTAGGTCCCTCTGCTACCTATCAAATCAAAGCTCCTACTACTGTTTGTGTTTGTGGCAAAATGAAAATATAGTTCCACTTTGTTTTTGCCCCCCTCCGCTGCCTTATCTTCAAGGGGAAAATCCATTTTCAGAATTTCAGTGTAATGCACATTTAGACAAGTGGACTACACCACAGCCACAGCGAGTCAGAGAAACAGAATCGGTATAAGTATAATAACTCAGCAATATAAGGAATTAACTTGAAAAGAATTAATTGAAAAAAAGTTTAACGTTGAAATATTTAATTTAAAATTTTGAAAATTTTTTATACTAGGAAGTATAATTTTTTTATAAAATTATTGAGTTTCATTTATTAAAATTAGTTTTGTAGTATTTTTGTATCCGTCCTTTTAAAAATCGCTACTTCCTACCTCAAAATTAATTTTGTTCACAAAAAAAATTTAATTTTAATTTTTTTTAGTTTGTACAGTAAGAATATCATTATGCTAATTTTGCTTTAAGCAAAACAAAATCCTTCTACACCTCCTGCCATGCTTGCATCTTCACCTTTACAATGCACTATTGCCGTAAATCTCTCTCCGACCAATCATTGGCCAGAGAAGGGCAACTTCGAGTACCGTGTGAAATTGGCCAACTGCAACCTTTCTTATTGATTTGTATGTGTGGGTAATTCATGGTAGATTTTGGCTCATATTCTTGCTCCACATATTGATATTAGAGCACCTTTAGTTGTAGAATGTGTAAGATTTTTACTTTCATGATATTATGTGTAAATGCCTTTTTTCCCTCATGTTTCCCTTCCCGAACAAGTTACATTGTTATGTTATTTATCCATGGAGGATACATATTTTCATGTTATTTTTCTTAGAAGCTGATTTGCCTTCACTCTATGCAGAACTTAACATATTTTAGCAGCTTTCAACTTTCCATACGTTCGATACTTTTTCTTCTTTTAGGTATAGATTTGAGATGGAACACCTTATCTTCATTACTATCTTTCCATCGTACACGTGGCCAAACAATATTGTACTATATTAAGATTATTTTACGGAAATTTATTTAAAACTTAATAATTATATATATCTATATATTATATCTTTTTATTTTTAAATTACTTAAATACTAATATTTTTTATTGAATTATTTGGCAAAATGTGAAGAAGTGTTAGTCTTGCGGACATACATAGTACCATGTTGATTGTTATAGGTAACTAGATAAAGACTTACCTAGATAAAGACTCGCGAGTTGCGCGGGTGTGGAAATGTATTTTTTAATATATATTTTGATTACATGTTATATTTAAATAATATTATTAAACTTCTGATTATAAATGTAAATTAATTGGAGAACTTATAATATAGAGCTGTATTTATTTATTCCCCTTGTCAATTATTCAAGTAACATAGAAATGGAAATATCTGTCCCCATTGACAATTTATTCTCTCTCTAAACAGTTTGGTTGATGCTATTTTTCAAATAATCTTTTGCTTTTTCTTGAGAGATTTCTCTGCTTCGTTATTTTTAATTTCTTTTGTGTTTGCCATAGGTGGGATTGCTTTGTCATGAAGTTCCTTAGCCTTTTTTCCTTTTGAGGTTTGTTGCAGCTAGAGCTGTCAATATGGGCCAACCTGGCCCACCCGGGTTAGTCCACCGCGAGTTGAAGGTTAAGTGGGTTAAGCCGGGTTGGCTCATTTTAGTGGTGGGTTGAAAAATGGTCAACCCGGCTCACTTTAGGTGGGTTGGTGGGTTAAACGGGTTGGCTGACCAAAAAAATAAAGAATTTTTTTAAAAAATTTAAAAAAGTAGAGAAAAATAAAAAATAAACTGTAAAGCATAAAATAATTATCAAACCTATGATATATCACTAACAAAATATTCAAAACCATTGTATCATCAACCTTAAGTCATAATCACAATATCCAACATAAACATAACTTACATAAGTAAGAATCCAATCAAACCATAATTCCCAACAAGACAAAACAACAAGTTCAAACTTCAAACCACAAAAGTTACAAAACATTGGAATCTCATGAATCTCCAATCTTCAACTCTACAAATCTCAATTTTCAATCTCATGAATTTCATCTTCATGAACAACATTGGAATCTTGTTTTGACAAATTAATATCAACTTTCCCATCAGCTTCATCATCTTCATCTACATACCAAAATGCTACAAAATTAACAATGAATATTTGTTTAGAAGTATAACAATAATGAAATAAAATTCAAAATTCAAAAGAGTAAAGTAAGGTTAGGTTATGAATATTACCGGAATAAGTGAAGCCATTTAACCAATTACGGGTTAAGATAAGAGCTTGAACATTATCAGGAAGAAGGCAACAACGGTATTTATTAAACACACGAGCACCAATGCTAAAAGCGGACTCACTAGCAACAGTAGTGATTGGAATACTTAATACATCGCATGCCATCCTTGAAAGGTTTGGATAACGTTGTTGGCGATCTTTCCAATATTTCAACACATCCAACTTCTCAAAAAACCTAGGTTCAAGTTGTGCCTCATCTAAATAAAGGTCTAATTCAGACTTCCCAGTGACATTAACATGTTGGCTCACATAATTGATATATTCCTAAGCCATTGAAAGAAAATTGGAAACAACAAAAGGAAAAACAATTAACCAAAGGAAAAATTAAATACTATTAGAAGAAATTCAATTCTTGAAAGAAAACCATACTTACATCCAATGCATCCATTCCTTGCCCTTGGTGTGGATAGGAAACTTGTTGCATTGGATTCACATTTTGGGAACTTGATATACCTGATTCATCTGAATTTTCTTTCACATATTCTTCAAAAAGCTTATATAACTTGCCCTTAATATAATCAAGCTTCTCTTGACAAGTAAATGAATCAAGTTTGGAATAGCAAAATCTTAGCAAATCAAATTTCATCCTTGGGTCAAGAATAGCCCTAATTGCAAGAATGACACTATAATCATTCAAATACTTACTAAACTTAACTGTCATCCTTTCAGCCATGTCTTTAATTATTGGATCATCACTTTTGACATTATCCTTCAACAAACATTCAATTTTCCATACTTGCATGAAGTATAAGTTGGAGGTTGGATAAGATGTACTCGAAATGAAATTGGTTATCAAATAAAATGGGCGTAAGAATTCAAACATTTTCTCACCCCTTCTCCTCTCATCATTTGTTGGACAATATTTAAAATTTCTATCATGTAAAGACAAGCTAGAAAAAGCACGGCGATACTTGATTGCACTTTCAAGCATAATGAATGTTGAATTCCATCTAGTAGAGACATCCAATCTCAAACCCACATGAGTATCAATGCCACCAACTTGATCAACACATTATCTAAAGTTAATCTTTCTTGCCTCAGATGCTTTCACATATTTGATGCTCTCTATAATCTTGTGCAAAGCACCACTAGCCACCTTTAAGCCCTCTTGAACTATAAGATTCAAGATATGGGCACTACACCTCACATGGAAAAATTCACCATCACACAACAAACTATTTTGCAAAGAGAATAGCTCAATCAATATATCCTGCATATTGTCATTAGCGCTAGCATTGTCCAAAGTAAGAGAAAAGATCTTTTTATCTATTCCCCAATCTTTCAAGCAATCAAACACTTTTTTTGCCAATTCAATCCCTGAATGTGGGGGCTCCATTTTACAAAAAGCAAGGATTTTGCTATTCAAGTTCCAGGTATTATCAACAAAGTGAGTAGTTAAGCAAATATATCCCTCAGTAGTGTAAGCAGTCCAACAATCAGATGTCAAACAAATTCGATTACGGCATTTGTACATTGATTGTTTCAATTTCTCTTTTTCATTAAGATGGAATTTCCAAATATCAGATACTGCAGTGTTCCTACTATAATGTTTTGCATCCGGATTTAACGTGTGCAATTCCCTAATCCACTTATATTCAACAAAATTAAATGGAAGACCATGCTTAATGATGGCCATGGAAATAACTTCACGTACACGTTTGTGGTCAATTTCTCTAGACCTTAACTTCCCTGCATGGTCAATTATCATTGCAGCCAGATCTTGATATTTAGGGAGAAGTTTACACTTTTTCATGTGACGCAATAAGGTTGAAGTTCCTATTTTAGTGCCACCAACTACATACTCTTGCCCACACCCGTTGCATTTAGCCTTTTCTTTACCATCTTTCACACCAATTTTAGTAAAAAATTTCCAAACATCGGAAGTGCAAGATTTAGCCTTTTTACTTGCTCTATCAGTCTCACAACTATCATCTATATCTGTTGGCACCACTTCATCCACAATTTTGAATTCATCATCAATGCAATTCATAATTTGATGTACAGTTTCAGAAGTCATACTGCAAATCAAAACTATAACAATTTAACACACAAGCTATCAACATAAGGAAATATGATATTATCAACAAACAAGTTACTTTAGAAGAAACACAACATCTCAAAATAATAAGCAGTCAATGTTGAGCCAAAAGCAAAAAACATAATGAAGTTACTGCAGTGAAGTAAGCAAGCAACATGACATTAATCTACATAATTACATTATATATACTGGAAATAAAAAAGTCTCTAAACTAAACCCATTAATCTACATACCTATATCATATACTGATGTATATATTGGACTATGAAGTTAAACCCATTAATCTATATATATAGACACACACACGGACACAAAGACACACACACGGACATATATATATATATATATATATATATATATATATATATATAGACACACACACGGACACATAGACACACACACACTGACACGGACATATATATATATATATATATATATATATATATTAGACACACACGGACACATAAATCATAATGGTATATAAATATATAATATAACTATATGAATGTAATTAATTAAATGGAAGTCAACATAACTCATTACTGATTTGACGCTTTCTTGTTGTGTTGGAATTCATTCCTTTGTTTCTTTCTTGTGCAGGAAGATCTAAATCTATTATGGCCTTTGAAAAATTAGGTGCATGTGTGTTTAGTACCTGAGGGCAGAAGGTGACCAGATGATGCGATGTTGGTGGTGGGTTACTGCTTGCTGGCGAGATGCGATGCTGCTGTCTGCTGGTCACTGGTCAGATGCGACGCCAACAATAATGGGTTCTCATTCTCAAGTTATGGTAGAAAGACTTGAAGATATGTGGATGATATTTTAGGGTTTTAAAATGAAAGTAATTTTTTGCCCAATTTTTTTTTTTAAAAACAAGCGGGTCAGCTCGCCATAACCCGAGCCAAACCCGTTTAACCCGTGGTAAAAATGAAGCAACCCGACCCGTTGTGCGAGCTAAAATTTAAACAACCCAACCCGCCATTTTGGCGGGTTGAGCCGGGTTGGCTCACGGGTTGTAACCCATATTGACAGCTCTAGTTGCAGCGATGTCTCATGGTTTTCCGTGCCTGAATAATCTGAGATTGGTTCCTTGTAAAAAAGAGTGACAACAATTATAATTAGTATGGGTGAATGATATAAGTAAATGTTATTTAATATTTTAATCTGTTATTGCATGTTCATTGTAGTGTTCAAATCTAGCATGGTGTATCTAATATATATTTGTAATGTGCTTTACCTCTTTGATCTTTTTATTGAGAGGTTAGTCTTCAACTATGTCCTTCGGGATAAAAGTCCTTGTGACAGTCTAGTTTTGGGACCCTTCTTTCAGGTTGTAATCGGTTAGTCTTATTTCGAATATGAGATTGCGATGACAGAGGTTCTTTAGTATGGAGGGTATGTCATTGGTCATTTCATCATGTGTAGTAAGGAGTTCTGTTGCTGTGGTGCTCAATAGATTTTGAGCATCTCGGTCAAATATTGTTAATGTGGCTGCAGCTGTAGTGTCAGACACTTTCAATTGTATCTTGAATTTGTAAATGCTTTTAGATGTGAGCTTTATATGGTTTATGTGTTTACAAACTGAATGTTATGTATTGTAGGATTTACCTTGTTGTGGGATACTTGGAGGGCCGGTTGCATGTTTTGCAAGTGAATTGTGTTCCTTCTTTTATCAGCTTTCGCATGCATGTTTCGCAAGCAACATAGTACCAACCATATGTTTCATCGATCTCATCGACAGTGGCATTGATTGTGAAGACTTTTTCCTATAATTGTTGTAAATTGTGTTGTTACAAAATGGATCTGAGTAAAGGAAATATCTAAGTGTTGGTGTGATTTTAAAAATTTACCTCTGTAGTTTCATCAAATGTCATGTCCAATATATCTTTCAAAGGCCTCCTAATTTTTGACATCCTGTTTGCGAGGTCAGCATTTGTTGGTGCTTGAGGCACAATCTCATGAACTTGATCTTCTTCATTGGTGTTCCTGTTACATAATAGTTTAAAATTGTAGTTTTTCATTTCATATTTGTAACTTCAATTGGTCATAATGTACGTATATTACCCGTTTGTAAGATGCAAAGATTTTGAAATGTTGAGATTGATATAGATTCTTGTGCTTGTAGTTGAGCTTATTGAATATTCATATGTAGAAATACATTTCAAAAGATTCTTAAATACAATGGGAAGAATGACGATAAAGTTGAGGAAAAGTGATATATTTGCTGCCTCTTAGTTTGTTATTGGAAACACTGATGGTAGCCATTAACAAAAGATCAGATCAAAACAATGGAAATATGATAATTGTCGAGAAGTCATGCTCCAATATGTAAAAGAATAATCAAATATTGTCTATCTTTGTAGAGGAATCAGTCCTGCACAAATACAAAGAAGAAAGGGCGGGGCCATTTGGGATTTCCCATATAATTTATTAAAGAATTATTGGTAATGACATAAAGGATCTTTATGAACGCTCATTTTCAGTAAATCTTTTTTATATTCTTCATAGTTTTTATGAAATGTTTATTATATTATAGTCCTACAAGTAGATAATTTTGTTGTTTTTTTTTCTTTATAAGCTGAATTTTGAATTGCAATAAAACAAATGAATAAGAAGTTAAGAACTTGAGAGGTGGACAAATGGCAATAAAGAGTGTACGGGTGTCCGAACCTGTAGAACAACACAAGGGAAGACTAAGAAAAGCCAAGAGAAGGACACAACAAATGAAGCCATTTTACCAATGAGGGTGGTGAGGTTATAACTGGGTAGTAAAATATTGAGAATTAATTTCAATTTCCAGTTATGAGATAAGGATAGGACCGTGAACTCTTGTACATCACATTGGGTTTTGATGTCTAATTTGTTAATGATTTTGGTGTTAAGGCTATGCTATTCCTTCCTTTTAAAAATGTTATGTAGATGATGTCCGAAATGGCTAATAAATTAAATATATACAAGTTTGTTTTTTGTTATATAGATAAAGTTTGACATGAGGTTAAGAGTTGTATGTATGCATGTGTTTACCTTTTCATCGAGAAATATCATTTCGATGTAGATTTGATCCTCTTCATTTTGTGGGGAAAACACGTTCCACAATCGAACTACACGTATTTTGACTAACCAGTTGTCATGATCTGAATTGAGTTTTTGAAGAAAGTGTTGATCCATTCCTTGTAATGTAGGGTTTTTTTGTAAAATATGATACTATAAGGAAAGAAAGATGAGTTGGGAGATATGCTAATCGTTGTCTGTATTTATATAGAGTTGTGACATAGTGTGAAAGGCTCGTAAAGGTCTTTTCCAATGATTTGTGATGTAACTCATGTATTGAAATGTTTTTATTGTGTAACAGTAACTCATATATTGAAGATGTATTGAAATGTTTTTATTGTCAGTTACACATTGAGACATGATTTAGAATGAATTCATTCAAGTATTATTGTTGTTGAGCATTATTGAGCATTAAATACATTCAGAATAAATAGAAATAAATAGAAATAAATTGCTATTTTTATGGCCTGTTTCAAGTGGAATTATCACTGCATAGTGAAATTTTAATAGCAAATGAATGTGCAGGTACGCAAATAGAATGCAATTCTCTTTATAAATTAAAAGTCACCAAATTCATAACATAAATATTAATATTTTAATATGTGGTTGATTATAAAAAAATTAATTAGTCACATAATCAATAATGAAAAAAATGATTTAATCGTCAATAATAACTTTTATTTTTAATGAAATTAATATATAATTTTTTAAAAAATATTCAGAAAAAGGAGCATTTAACAAAGGAAATACAAAAAAGAAGATTATAAATTATAAGCTGTCACAATTAGGGAAGGTAAGAAGGAGGTCATGATAATAATGCAAGAAATGTCACTTGACATTTGAACTTTTGCACCAAATCTTAAATTGCCATTTTCAAATGAACCTAGTTAATTTTATCTAAATCTAAACATTAAAGGAAGACAAAAACTTGAATCATATGTAATTTACCCTATTTGAATCATGAATAAATTGAAGTAACATGGATTTGGCATAACACTCATGCATTTACTATCAATCTGATGCCTGAAATATGCTAGCAACATTGATGACAATAAAATATTCATGTCAAATGCTTTTGACTTTCATTTGTTCTCACCATCATGCTCACCTCTAACAATGTGGTGACTTCCCCCAGTTACAAAGCATGTATTTTCCCATGACATAAAAATAATGTACGTGATATGCTGACCAAGCTATATGTGACTATAAACAGGCTGTTAAGGAAATAGTTTTAAACTACTTATATGCAATGCTTAACATTCTATTTATGAACCATTATCTTAGTCTATTATCCATTCTTATTTTATTTGTTCTTATCCTATTACCACCACAATTAAGGATGAAAAGGATAATTGTAAAAAGTATTAGTCAAGCTAAGGTTTTAGGCAGCATAATATCAATATTAGGTGCATTTGTAGTGACTTTCTACAATGGCTCAAAGATCATCATTATTCATAACTCCCCCTACCTTTCCACTTCAACAATCAATTAACATTCTTAATTCAGTGGAACTAAGATGCTAAGAGAAACTAAGATGCTATAGTATGTCAAAAACATCCTTGACTTTACCATCCCTTCTCGCCTGGCATGAGTTTTGCTCCAACATCAGGTTGTCTGTCCAGCATGTTCTGTCAAGTCGCGTGTCCAGTATGTTCTAGTCTTGTTTTAAGCTTAGAGCTAGAGTAGATAAAACTCAGATATTCCTACATTGTAAGTTAATGGTTGATGAGATATTGACATTTGTTGGCCCAAAAAAGGGAAAAGGAACTTTAAATCTTCACCAGCAAAATATGAATATTTTGAGTTATTAAAAAATGATAGCCTGAATTGTCCATACAAAATTTTTATCATAATATTCCATGTTTGTGATAATTCTCTTTTTAGGCTTCAAATTGTATTTTAGAAATAGAATAACAGAAAATGAATAGAGATTATATAATAATCACTATGTTCCAAAATAGTCTCAATCTAAACAACCAATTTGAAGTTAGAATTTGGTCAATTATAGGTGTATATCATAAAGGGAAACAAATCATAAAGGGAAACAAATTATTATGAAGATGGTAGCTTGCACCAACTTATATAGTTAAGAATGATTAGGATGACATTTAAAGTGAAATTACAATTGACCAAAACTTAAGGGAAGCTACTAACATGAGGTTATTCAAACGAACAGACTCCAATACCGGTGTTGAAATTATGGATGATGTTTAAAGTGAAATAAAAATAGAGCAAAACCTAGGAGAAGCTACTGACATGCTGTTATTGAAAGGAAAGGACTCCAAATCTGATCTCTCTCTTTCCTTTTAGATAAATTGCGCTCTAGCGCTCTCTTTCTCCACTTACGGCAGTAAAGCCATAGAGTGCACGACAATTTAAAATCCAAATGATCCAATCATCACCTGCAATCACCCATAATAGAATTCTACTCCTAATAGTAACCCATCAACCCAACTACATATTAATACCGTTTATGGAATAAACATATTTAGGTGCTTCATTTCTGATAAAGCACATTAATATGCACTAACATCCATTAAATACTCACATATGGTTGTTACCAAAAAAACCAAAATATGGTCTATAATTGCTAGTATTTGTAATATCGGGAAGAGTACAAAACATAATGCAAAAATGATACATTTATCAGCACATACTTTTGTAGAGAGAGAGTTTTGGGCACCTGTCCTTCATGGCCAGAGGTGGAAGAGGGTTTATATTAGCGTAGTTAACTTCCTCTGTAGGGAGAGCAACTGCAGGATTGCTACTACTGAAGGGCATGCCACCAACTTTGTCTGGTAGTAATGAAACTATCACTGGTGAAGTTGTTGCTGTTGTTGGTATTGGGCCAATGTTTGCATAATCTACTATGGCAATTTCAGTTTAATGAAAGTTTATATCCAACAAAATGGTTGAAATTATGGTATTATTGCTATGTGACAAATGTATTACGGGATCATTAGAATTAAGAAATTTTCGATGTTATTATCTTATGTATGTATATATACTTTCATTGAGGAACAAATTCTCCAATCATTATGCAATAATAAAGGTTTTCATTATGCATCTCATGTCCTTTATTTTGTGCAGCAGAACAAAAAGAAAGACAGTTATTGTAATTTTAGATCATTTGATCAATAATAGACTGGACTGGTTTATTAGCAAAAAGGAAAATTCATGTAAAATTTCAAGAATCATATAAGTGATAGATAATGTGTGACACTATGATGAGAGTTTTTAACTACTCTTATGCTGCAGATACAAAATGGAAAATGCTAGGGTGTGAAATAGGATCTTGAATGCAATAAGACATAAAAGGGGTTGAATTATGTGACTTGTAATTTTTTTTCTAAACTGAGAGTAAGATCTATTGACTTTCAAGTTGTGGAAGGCAATTTTCACAACTTAGTGAAAGAGATTGAGCTAAAACTTTGTACAACAGAACAGTTCATACAATCAGACAACAACATAAATCCAGCAAAATAGGGGCAGCTAACTACAGTTGAAAACTTCACTTAATCAAGCAAGTACATCTAGCAATCAATCCCAAGAAATGTGCTAAATTAAAAAAAGTTGAAGATAGGAGGAAAGAGAAGCAATAAATGATTTCAAAAGAAACACATATGGTAATTGAATAAGCTTGTCCATTTGTTAGAAGCATATTTGTGCGTATTGATATTTAAAATCAACTCCACTTGTCGACATTATGTGATTTGTCTCAGTCATGTTTACTTCATCTTGTTTATATATACAAATATAATCTTTATTTCCAAAGAAGCTCCTCGATGAAATTCATGTACATAATTTTTGGAGATAGCCAAAAAGGGAATAAAAAGGACATGTAATTTATTTTTGTCTACAGATATGAACATAACTTGTGTGAAATTATGTATCCATGAGGTAGAATTACAAGATACCATGGGAAAAAATCACTCATAATATCTTATAATATAGAATAGTAAATTTCATAATCATGACCACAAAACTGAAGAAAATACCAGTACTACTAAGAGGAAAGGGTTTCAATCGGAAAAGTTAAGCCTCTATGTGTTGATGTCATAATGGAATTTCTGTGGGAAAAAGAGGAGACACAACAAAGTTAATACAAGCTTTGGTAAAAAAATGCCTTATATTTATATCATCATATTCATCTAATGTTTTATTACCGTATACTTTAGTAGGCAAAACCAAGCTAGAACAGAAATATGCAAATTAGCTTATTGGTTCTGTCATGGTATTTACCTCATTGTGTTATTGTTATGCTAATGGGGTTTTATAGGATCTCCTTATAGACAATGTTTAAAACCATGTTTTCCTTTGGCTGTTCTTCATCAGTGGTGAGGATACGTATGCCATTCCTGTTGGTTACTCTTGACAGAGCAACATATAATTATCCGTGAGTGAATACTTGTTTTGGCAAGAATAGTCCAACATGCTTGAGGGATTGTCCCTGGCTCTTGTTTATGGTCATGGCAAAACATAATGATATAGGATATTGTCTTTGCTTGAGGACAAACGGCCACTTTGATTCTGAAAGTGACAATGTTATTCATGGGATGAGGATTTTGTCCCCAATGCTGGAGCCACTCATTACTTCCCCTTCCACAAACCATCTGCCAAGTTGCGTGATCTTCATCCTTGTGCCATTACATAGGCCTGCACCTTGGTTGATGTTCCTAAGAAGCATGACGGCAGCTCCCTTTTTTATCCTCAAAATGTGTGTTGGAAACCCTAGGAATTTGAGTGTATTCAAGAATTCAGTTGGATAAAGGAGATCATGGTCCTCTACATTGAAGTCAACTTTGCAAATGGAATCAGATGATAGATAGGTATTTTCTTCACCAGGTATCATCAACATCATATGTTCATTGATCACTTCAACAGTTTCATTTGTAGGAGTCAAAATAGCGCGAGGCATAAGGTAATTTAAGTCTCCAATATGATCCTCCAAATTTGGGTAGACACATGTAACAATAGATCGAACACCATTAGAGCTCCCATCGACCATCAAATCTGGCGGTGTTGTAACCCATGATTCTCCATTGTCAGGACAATGTTTTCCATCACTAATATCAAGTATCCAATCTGCAAAGTGTTTCATTTGGGCTTTTGAATTTGAATCCAAGTTATCAGATTTAAGCCGCATGTTTTCTCGTAATGAATGCACCTCACAAGATTTCCAAAGATATGATGTCTTAATGCAGGCCTGAACAGTATCTTGTCTGTCTCCTTTGCGAACAACTGGCAACATTTGCCTGAAATCACCACCAAGTATAGTTGTTATTCCACCAAATGGTTTTGACAAACACTCTTCTCTTAAGCTTTTCATAATATCGCGTAGGGTTCGATCGACTGCTTCAAAGCACCTTTTGTCGGCCATAGGTGCCTCATCCCAAATTATTAAGGACGTTTGCATTATTAAGTCAGCGAGTTGTGTTCCTTTATTGATAGCACATGTGGATTCTTCTGTTAGGTTTAATGGTATGTGAAATCTAGAATGAGTAGTTCGGCCTCCGGGCAAGAGAAGAGCTGCTATACCTGAAGTGGCCACAGCAATAGCTATTTTACCTTCAGACCTGATTTTTGAAAGAAGAGTCCTCCAAAGGTATGTTTTTCCTGTTCCTCCAGAGCCATAGACGATAAATAACTTGCCCAAGTTCAAATTAATAGACTAAAGGACAATATTGTGAATTCTCTTTTGATCAGAATTAAGGCCACGTAGCAATTCAATGTATTCTTCATGCATTTTCAGTCTATCATAGTTCAACACTTCACTGATAAGACGATTGTTCATTTGTGTCATTAAGGTGTCATTCAGTATTGTCATCCCTTGGTATCCAAGGACTTTCCTGCCTTTCTGAGAATCTTTTCCATCTCCAGAAGTGCATAGTTTTGCATTTGTTCATCTGACAAACGAAGTTTTGGGAAGTTTAATAACCTACGTTGTCTATATAGAATGTCCTCTGAAAGTAACTTCCACTTTACTGCCAAAAGGCGACCAGGATCGACAACCTCATAGTGTATTAAAATTGTGCAAAATAGTTGGCGGAGTTGTGCCCCAGTACCCTAAGTTGATGCTTCTTTCAAGCAATCATCCCATTCTTGATCGTCTTCTAGTAAACCAAGTGCATAGCATGCCTCCTTAAAAGTAAGATACACTACACTATTTATAGTTCTAATTTCTTGGTAAGAACGGCAGCCTCGCACGATGTTGAGAAGCATTCGCAAGTAGTATTTCTCCCCTGATGTGGGAGGAACATAATAAATTCTACCAACACTTCTGCCATTACGTCTTTTTGTCCAGATTTTTTCACTGCTTTACCAAACGAATTTAGTAGGAATTTCAGCATTGTGAGGTGTCGTGCCTCCATGTCATCAGAATTTAAATGTATCCACTCAGTGAACATCGTCTTATCAATTCCATGGCAATTCAAGATGGTGTCAACTAGCATAGATTCCAGGAAATAAATGGTTTGTTGCTCAGGAAGATGGAACGACATGCATTCTACAGCTGGTTCTCGGTAGAACATGTCAAACTGGAAGATTCGCCAAGTAGCCTCTGTAGCTGAAATATATCTACAGTCAAGGTATGCTTTTATTTCATCATGGTCATTAGTTGTAGTTCTTGAGCTACTGGTTGAGTTTTCTACACTCAAGATTATTGCAGTCACTCTATCCGGTCCTTTATTGATGTATTTGAATAAGTACTTGACCGACCTTGATCGGTTGCAAAGTTCAACGTTCAAATGGGCATCAGATTTCACTAAAAGATTCCTGTTATAGGGGACCACATAACGGTTGTCAAGCTCAGCTTCATTCTTCAATATGTACTTCCCATTGTTTCTCCTCATGTATATAGGGAACCCATCATCATCAAACGATGTTCTATCATGAAATCTCTTTGGGAAATGCTTTAAGCACTTGTTGTTGACCATACATGGTGAATTATGATTTAGATCACCACAAGGATGTATCATGAATTTCTCAACTGTAGTAAATGCAACAGGATCCACATCTTTATCTGGAATTTCAGCTGAAATGATTTCATCAATTTGGGACGCTGTCTGGATTTTGTCATCTTGGTGCAAGAAAACTAATATGTGGGCATGAGGAAGCCCTCTCTTTTGGAATTCTACTGTGTAAACAACTGCAAAGAATTACAAATTAAGTGTATGAGTTATATTTTTATTTTCTTGTAAATTTGAAGAGTATCTACAGCTGAAAATAATTTCAAAACTGAAAGATGAAGGAAAAAAATCTATCTAAAAGAAATCAATCATGGTAATTTAAAGTTGGTTATACACATAAAAAACAACCCTATAACATATTGTAAATTATGATTTGTTAATTTTGACAGCACCAAGTACAAACTGGCAGGGTAGTTAGAAAATACAGCACCTGCAAGGGCTCTTCCTAATACGTTGCAGCGCTTTATATCATTTAGGAGTTCCCACAACTTTATTGAGAAAACACGAGTAACAATGTCAGGTCTGTCTTCACTCTTCTGTCCTTCGATATCTTCGATGAAGTACTCAACTTCAGGCCACTTTAAGTTACATGTAAATGTAAAAAATAAGTCAGGATATCCAGCATGGCGACATATCGCCATTGCATCCTGGTTATGAGGAAAATGGTAATTGTTAGATGCCAAAATAAGGTAAAAGAAGCGAGTATATGAGAAAAAAGGGGGGAATAATAGAATAATGAACTTTTACCATAGATTTTACTAAGTATGGGGAATCCTGACTTACCTGATAATTTTGAACTCTATATCGAGGTCCACCAGTATAAGTGGAAGGCAAAATTGTCATTCTACCAACACTGTCTGTCATAAGGTCTCCTTGGTTGATTGCATCTCTTAATCCACTATACAATTCTGCTTGTAGTTGTTTTGAATCCAATTGAGTATTCCTTCTTCTATTCAAGCATAAGCATCCACCAAATATTGCTGCAATAAACGGCCAGCTCGCACCAAATTCTGTGACTCTCCAAACCTTTGTTGTATGCGGAAAGCATAATATTGTCTCATTGTAACGGACTGTTGTTGTACCTTCTACCAGTCTCTGGATTCCTGTGGCTTATCCCTACCCTAAATCCATCCTCTCCATATGGAAATAGCAAGGGATATTGGAGTGCCATGAAACTTGGATGCAATTATGATATTCTTTGTAGACCAGTTGTTTTATGTTCGACAAGTATATCACGATGACATTCTTTATGTGAGGATTCCCCAATTAAAAGTGCTGCTACTTCTAAGCAAGAAGGTAAGTTGTACTGCCTTCCATCGGTGAGTCTATTGCCAATCAATTGGAGCTTTAATTCTTGAACTTCATGATCACAATACTTATCTCTAGCCATCCTAAATGACTGCACCAATACATTATGTTCATCCAACATATGGAGAAGATCTCTCACAAGTTCCTCGTGAAGTGTATTGTTTCCATTATCACTTTGAAGCACAGACAATCTATTTGCAAGCTCATTTTCTGTGTCATGAATGTAAAGCTGTGCAAATTTAGCTTTCATCCCATCCAAAGGTGCCAAGGACCCAAGCAAATGGTAACTTTGACCATTTAAGCGATAAGTGTAAGAACCGCCACACTTATTGATTTCATTGTCTATCCTCCCACCCATGGATGGAAAAGCAAAAGCTACATTATAAATCCTAATATTACGCCTAAAAGATGTTGCCATGTTGTTTCCATGATAGTCAAGCAGTTCTTGGAGCAAAAGAGGAGGGGATTTCAATAGCGGGAGCTGAACTCGACCATCCATGCAGCACATAGAGAATTTTGGTTCATTGGGGAGCCTGTATTTTTGTGTTCTCTCTTCATACCAGTGAAGAGCGCCACAATACTCGCACACACATGTTGGCCTTCCAAAATTCCAAGGGTCGTGAATCAAAGCTGTCAAATTGTAAATTAAGTATGTTTAGATTCTGACCCTTGAAACAAATATCAATTGTAGAGAAAGATATTGAATAAGAGAATGTAACTAGATCTTCATAGTAATGGATTTCGCAACATTGTTGTATAGGCTATATTGAAATATGAAAAGGGTGTTGGAGGAGCAATAAATAAGACATAAAATAGTACCAGTATGCCGAATCGACTGAGAGGCAGCAACAGGTACAGAATATGATGAACTTGAATTGTGAGTGAAGTAGGCGGTTCTTTTTGAATTAAGTAATTGCCTCCTCCGATCCCTTGCTTCACGGAATTGGGCATGTCTCACTGCATGAACCATGACATGAAAGTAATAAATTATGGAGCATGAAAACAAAATATCAGAATTTTCCAAGAGATAATTGATCATGTTGGGTTAATCTTTATACAAATTAACAAAATGAAGTCAAAAACTTTTGCATATGCAGAACTAACAATATAATGATACATGCAGTGACCATGTACTGATTTATGCTTGGTAACGATGGTTTAAATGACAAAGAGAAAGTGACAGGAGAAACATGAAATTCAATTTGAGTTTTTTAGAATGTGACAGTGTTCACGTAATAATTAAACCTAGCAAGAGGCTCAATCCACAATCTAGCCTATTCATTTGAGAGATTACCAGTATCGAGAAGCATTCCACTGGCAGCATCAACAGTGGAGGTAGAAGCATGCAGATGTTGTAGAATAGGAACTTCCAAAAACAGCCAAAAATATAAAAAGGGTAAAATTTTAATGTGTAAGTCTAACTACATCATGGAATCCGTGCTTAGAAACAGAACTAAGGCATAAAAATGATTTTACAAATCTTTAGATGCAAAGTATATCTCTAGGATATTTCTTCATCATTACATATATATATATAATTGATTTTGACTATATATATATATATATATATATATTATTTTGACACTATTTAATAATATTGGCTAAAGTAATTTTTTCATATGCTGGGTAAGAATACGAAATGAATATGGAAAAAGTGAAAAACCTTTTTAAGGAAGTAAGCATAAACTGATTATTAAAAATAAGCTAGGCATTATCTGACATTATACGCCTGGTCTAAATTTTGCAAAGTCATCATCTTCACAAAAAAAAGGGGAATGCAGTCCTAATGAATGATAGTATAAGGTTTTAAGATAGCAACAATAACATTAGACTTTTTTCCCAATCCTTTTCAAGTCATGATGCCCTTAGAATTCTTTTTTTTAAAAGGCTTATAACTTCAACAAAGTGGAATACACATTTTAGCTTCCTTTCTTTATGTAATTATGTATACCTGTCAAATTGAGCTGGTTTTGTTAACATATAGTGCTAACCTTTTCCTTTTCAATTCTTATTGATAGTGTACATAGTATGCACATAATGTTATCTCAATGGAAACTATACAAACTTATTAACTGCAATCAGATACATATAATAATATGTATTATACAAATATAAAGCAACTATGTTCAAGGAAATTTAGTTCGAATATCCACATTTCTAATACTATGCCTATTAAACCGTCAGAAAAAGGAAATCAAATGCTAAGAATGTTAGGTAACCTGAATCTTGGACTGACTCAATGTTTGGCAAGAGGGGCTCTGATTGTGTTAGAGCTGGGTGGAGGAGTGGGATTGCATCCACAGGTTGAAACTGAGATTCTACAACTACCAACCCTCAAAATTAATTGTTATTGGATCCTACTAATCAATGTTGGCGAAAGTCTTAATCCATAATGTAATTTATTCAACAGAGATTACCTGTATCAAGAATCATCCCACTAGCAGTATCAGAAGTGGAGGCAGAAGCATCCACAAGTTGGAGAAAAGGAACTGCTCAAAATTGGAAGGAATTAAGAATAGGGTGAAATTTGAATGTGTAATACAGTAATATAACTACACCAGAATGTTACGTCCAATTTTTGGAAGAATTGCATGAACCTGAATTGCGAGTGGAGCATGAGTTCCTCTTGAAATTACATATTTGTTTACGCCTAGATCTTGCTTCTTGGAATTGTGAGTCTAGCTACATCATGATATCTCACGCTCAGAAACACTAAATTAGTATACCCCAGCATTCAAATAACCCAAAAATGATCACATGACATAGTTATCAATGCAACATAATCAACTATCGGGCTCCAACACCCCAGGAAAGGAGATTTTTTAAATCATATCCTCCATAAATTATATTATGCTTAACTTAAACATCACACTAAATCATATCAATGAAAAAAAAAAGCATAATCAAATATAGGGCTCCAACACCCTAGGAAAGGAGATTTTTTAAATCATATCATCCATAAATTATATTATGCTCAACTTAAACATCACACTAAATCATATCAATGGAAAAAAGCCCAATCAGCAGGTATGCCATCCAATCCATAAAAGAACATAGCAGATTTAGACAGCAAATGGGATGTCCATTGAGCCCAGGCCAGACCAGAATTTTAAAATATAAGCAACATGACATACCAAGAAAAATCAAACCACAATAATCCTAAAATGTCCAGCCAACCAAAAATCCCTGTAATACAAATGAAGTCCTAAACTCTCACCAAACGATCAATTCCTAACCAGTAGACACACATTCATAAACCTGTCCTTGTAATAAGCAAAAGTAAAAACCTAGACATATCAATTAAATCACATTGTAGCACTTGCCATATGAATCTCACTTAAATAATCACAAGAAATGAAGAAGCACACAGGATAATTTGCATATGAATATTTGACAGTGTGATTCTAAGTTAAAATTAAAGTCATTATATGAGAAGGATAGCAAGAAGGAATAAAAGGAGAACAACCCAAGAAACTGATATAGAAGCTACTAAGAGAGAGGGAGATAGAGGGAGAGAATTGATCACAGCGGGAAGGCCTCAAACACCACCAAACAAAGTAAGAGGCAGTATAGTAAGTATGAACTTATTACCTAATCTGCCCATGACAGCACAAAACTAAGATGCAATTAGGTGTGCTCCAAGGGAGTGAAAATACAACAAATGAAGACCAATTACTTGTCAGGAACTATTCAACATATAAAAAATGCAAATTAAATTCAAAGAATGTTGGCTAACCTGAATTTTGGACTGATCCAATGTTTGGCATGAGTGCGATTGCATCCACAGGTTGCATATGAGAGCCTGCAGGCATATTTATATATAAAAACAAAACAAAACAAAAAATACAATAGAGTTGTATATTATTGCTTGATAACTCAAGGACTGACAAAAATCTCAATCTTCCCTATACATATTTTATATCATTTGTTGTCATATGCAAGTACAAAATTGAAATAATTTTATAATTTTTGTAGAACTCTTTGGAAAATTTTCCATATTGAATGCAGCCAAGGTGCTTTGGGTGGCTGGAATAGTAGAACCATAAAACCATCAACAATCCTTGCAGGCATATTCACAACTCCATTGGTATGCCACAAACACCACAACAAAGCACCACTCAATTTGAAGCACTAAATTAGTATACCCCAACATTCAAAGAACCCAAAAATGATCACATAACATAGTTAATAATGCAGCATATTCAACTATAGGGCTCAAACACCCTAGGAAAGGAGATTTTTTAAATTATATCCTCCATAAATTATATTATGCTCAACTTAAACATCATATTAAATCATATCAAAGAAAAAAAAAGCCCAATCAGCAGGTATGCCCTCAAATCCATAAAAGAACATAGCAGATTTAGACAGCAAATGGGATGTCCACTGAGCCCAGGCCAAACCAGTATTTTAAAATATTAGCAACATGACACACCAGGCTAAATCAAACCACAATAATCCTAATAAGTCCAGCCAACCCAAAATCCCTGTAACACAAAAGAAATCCTAAACTCTCACCAAACAATCAATTCCTAACCAGTAGACACACATTCATAAACCTGTCCTTTTAATAAGCAATAGTACAAACCAGGACCTATCTATTGAATCACATTATAGCACTTGTCATATGAATCTCAGAAATAATCACAAGAAATGAAGAAGTACACAGGATAATTTGCATATGAATATTTGACAATGTGATTCAAAGTTAAAATTAAAGTCATTATATGGAAGGATAGCAAGAAGGAATAAAAGGAGAACAACCCAAGAAATTGATATAGAAGCTACTAAGAGGGAGGGAGATAGAGGGGGAGAGTTGATCACAGTGGGAAGGCCCCAAACACCACCAAACAAACTAAGAGGCAGTATGGTAAGTATGAACTTATTACCTAATCTACCCATGACAGCACAAAACTAAGATGCAATTAGGTGTGCTCCAAGGGAGTGAAAATACAAGAAATGAAAACTAATTACTTGCTAGGAACTATTCAACATATAAAAAATGCAAATTAAATTCTAAGAATGTTGGCTAACTTGAAATTTGGACTGATCCAATGTTTGGCATGAGTGGGATTGCATCCATAGGTTGCATATGAGAGCCTGTAGGCAGATTTATAAAAATAAATAAAATAAAATAAAAACAAGAAAGACAATAGAGCTGTATATTATTGCTTGATAACTCAAGGACTGATGGAAATCTCAATCTTCTCTATATATATTTTGTATCATTTGTTGCAAGACGCAAGTACAAAATTGAAATAATTTTGTGATTTTGAAGAACTATTTTCCATATATCCTCAACAAATGACTCGAAGGTTGTAATTTTGTGGTATTTTAGTTTATATACTCATGCTGTATAACGATTACAACATGCTTAACTAATTAAATAAATTAAAATAAATCTCAATCATATTAACATGCAATTGAAACAGTAAGATTGGCATACCAAGTGGTTGTGGGATTGTTAAAAATGCACCTGAATTAGGAGTGTAAGTGGTGCTCCTCTTCAAGTTGAGCAATTGCTTTCTTTTAGACCTTGCTTCTCGGAATTGGGAAAGTTTTGCTTCCCGAAATTGGGGAAGTCTTGCTACCCTTTGGTATTGCTCTTCTGAAAATGGGTAGGAAGACATCAATTATAGACATGAGAATATAAACTAAAATAGCAAAAATTATCAACATTTGAGAAGAAATTTTGTGGGATCTGACCAAGGTCCAAAAGGGTCTTCTGCAAAGCATCGAACCCAATCCCCCCTTTCTTTGTCAGCATCTTCAAATGCCGCTTCAGCCTCGCAATCTTACATACTAGTTGATGGAGGTCGTGACTGGAGTCATTGATCCCAGTGGGATAAGTAGCCAAAAACCACTCAGAGCTAGGGCCAATTAGAGACATGGAGGAAGCACGTAAACGCAAGATTATTGAGCGGAGAGTTAACGGAAGATGTTGCAGGTGTTTGATGGTGATATTCAGTAAATAATATAACTAAAGATGAGTATAGGGAGCATTCAACATACCTGAGGAAAGACGACGACGCACTGCCTATTGTTCGCCCTTGATTTAATTCTCCATTAACGTCTGTAACCAATGGAACGAAGAGGCGTTTATCAGTTGCAAAGAAAACTTGCAGCGGAGAGTAAATCGGCCTGCCTGTGTGAATAGAGAAGTGAAGTAACTGATGGAGCGATTATGAGCTGGAGAACAAATGGAGAAAAACCTAAGGAGAGGAGTGAATCTGTGGTTTGGGGTAAAATAAGAAGTGAGGATGAGCCAGGTGACAAAAGGGAATGGAAATAAAAATCTGATGTGGGGACTCAGCATAGCTTAACTTTGCTTACGTGGCTCTCACACAGCTTGTGAGTCTGAAATTATATATTATAAATAGATTGGCTGTCATGACTACATCTCGGGTGTATTTTATCTAGATGTATATACCAATCTTAAATTTTAACGTGAGAACCAAAGTTATAAGAGCTAATTAAAATAATAAGTAACAATAACCATCATCATATATAACTCATTTCTATAAAGATAAAAAAAAACACTTAATTGATTAATCTTAATTCAAAGTTTTAAGCTCAAACAACCAAATTACTAAACATAACACATTCATATCATAATTCACAAGCAAAATACATAAAGATAGAGAACAAATTCAAGTTTTTTAAAGCATTACTTCAAAATTCAAACCATCAAACAACAAGTCATAATTCATTTATGTCTTATCAAACATTGACGCATCTTCCAAGCATGAGTCTCTCCACATAATCCAAGTGGCTCACAATCACCACTATAACTATTCACATCTTCTTTAGGAAATGAATCCAAATTAAGTCCTTCATCTTGAACTTTTTTGTTGTGATTCTCTTTATTGTTATCTTGAAATAATCATGGAAAGAAAAAGTAATCAATAATGAGAAAATTAATTTAGCACACATAACAAGTAAAACATAAGTTACAAATGTCTAACCTTCATGATCATGTAGACCAACCTTTGGAATTGATTCCTCATTATAAAGCATACTTTCTATATCATTATAATCTTCTTCCATAATCCAAAACTCAATGTCATCTATGCTCTTATAGTCAATAGGATCATAAGCCCTATTCTTGTTAAAGACTCTAAATAATGACATGAATTAATAAGTATATCCAAATGAAATTTCGCAAAGAAACATCAAATTAGAATGACATACCTATTTTTCAAGCACAAATTGTAATGCACAAATACAAGATCATTCAACCTTTGATGCTCTAACCTATTCCTCTTTTATGTATGTATTCTTTAAAAAACACTCAAATTTCCCATGCTTGGACATTTGGCACACCATTTGCAAAAGTTTTCCACTACATATTTATTGAAATCATAGTATATATAGAATCATAATCAATATGGATTATAATTAAAGAAGCACAATATAACTAGAAAATTTTAATATTTAAGTAAAAACTTACCAGAACGCATTGTCTTTGAACATTGAATGGCTAATGGACGATTGAAGTCACCGACTCTTTCACGGTATTTTCATATTCTTGTAAGAATTCAGTTTGATTACAATCAAGTTGTGTAGTCAACATATCAAGAAATCCAGCCATAATCCCTGGCTTACGAGACATATTTTCTTTATCATAATAGAAAGTTGGATTTAAAATATATAAGCAGCAGCATGTATTTTTTGACGAAGTTGTATATCTCATCTTTGCTTGATAATCCTTGTATATGGCTTGTACAAGGACTTTTTGTTCATGAAAGTTCTCTTAATAGCTTTATTTTCCATATACATTCCATCATACACATAACCAATTGATAGTTTCTCATCACCATCAACAATCCTTAACAACCATATAAGTGACGTAACAATTTGGACAACAACCCCACAATCATTCCAAAATTTATTATCTAAGACAACAACTACAAAATCTCTAGCCTTTGAATCTCTATAGTATCTAGACTCAACAAAAGTTTAGCTAGTTACAAAGGCTTGGAGATAATGCTTGCGTATGTGGATGTTGTTCAATGCAATGAATGTTGTAGCAAAACATGTTAGCCCAGGATGTATAATTTCAATCCTTCTCTTTTCCTCAACCAAGCCAACAAAAATCCATGATTATAAACAAACTTTGTAATCAATTATGCATGATTTGCTAAATTTAGGACAAGTTCCATCTTCCCAATATCACCCAAAATCAAATTTAAACAATGTGTAGCACAAGGTGACCAATAGATACTAGGGTATTAGTCATTTAGCAATCTCCCTACAACTTTATCATTAGCTACATTGTTAGTAACAAAATGCACAATATTTTTTGAACCCACAAATTCAACCAACTCTTCAAACAAATTGCAAAGAGTTATAGCATCCCTAACAACATCGGAAGCATCAACAGATTTCACAAATCTGATTCCTCTAAGGCAATATACAATGAAATTTATCAACTATCTATTTTTTCTATCTTGCCAACCATCAACCATGATAGTACAATCAATTTCTATCTAATTACTACGACAAACATCAACCAACAACTGAACCTCTTTCTTCATATCATGCAATAAATTAGATCTCATAATGTGATAATTTGGCCCTTTATAACTAGGACCAATGGCAACAATTGCATCCAACATAAGTTGAAAGTAAATTGAATTCAAAGCATCAATTAGGATGTAATTTTCAAAGAAAAATATAGCAATAGCCAAATCAGCCTAATGAATGGCTTCTTTACCTACCAATACAATCTTGATTGATGGTTAAGCTTCAAGAGTAGTTCTAGAAGCAAAGTAAATACTCATTCCCCCAATTGCCTTCCTTTTTGCATTTTGGGAAGAATGTGTAGTTCTTTGTCTCCCGAATTTAGCACCATGAGATTGTGGGATAGGTATTTCTTGCATGTTATCCCCATTAAATTACATGACACTAGGACCATAAGGATTTTGTTCTTCCCATTTTTTTGCTCCTTTTTTCATCTTTGCTTCATTTTCCTTCAAATTCTCTCACATTTGATATTTAGTATTAGCATCAACTTTTGTACAACTCAATGCATCACCAAATTTTCCAGCAAGATGTTGTTTCACTCTATTTATTCCTCCACCTCTAAAATACTTCCCACAATACAAACATGTTAGCACTTTTTCCCAACATGCCTCTATCTCCAATTTACAATGATTCCAAGCAGGATCTACTTTTTGTCTAATTGATTGTGTAGATGGAACCAATGGTTGTGTATATGGATTCGTTGCTGATTAATCTACAGAATCTGAAGTTGACATAGTCTACAATAAATAAAGCAGGCAACAGTGAACATGGTAAGTAATTAACTAATTCATTTATGTAGTAACTACATTTGAAATAGTGAAATAAAATAGTGAACATGATAAGTAATTCATTTTTTCAGTTAGAGAATATTATCATCCATTCCCTTTAAATCAACATTTGGATGAGGCACAATCACACAACACAAAAATAAAAAATATAGTATAAGGGAATGAAAATTTAGATTTGGATATTGAGATTTGATGTGTCAGAGTTCATTATTTGGAATCTAATGAATTCTGTTTCCTATTTAATTCATTACTTCGCAGTGATGTTTAGGACCCTTGATATCAGTTGAAATAAGGATAGAATATTAGATTCTCAAATAGAAAACAAGTATTACATGTTGATAAAGAACATAAAATCAAAGTAATAATTTATGTATCATTGCTCAGTATTGGAGAATATATGCTTAAAACGTGTATTCCCGAGTCCAACAGGGTATTCTTGCATAACTATACCTTGTGTCATTCTAGCTTTAATATAGCCATATTCTAACTAACCATGTTCTTCAAAAGTTGTTTGGACCTTATGTTAATTGATCGTAACTGAATAATGGTACATTGGCCATCAATGACAACTTTCATGTGTATGCTTCTCACCACAAGAAGAAAAACATGTTCATGTTACTTGTAAAGTTGTACATATACAAGTGCACTGGAACAGTATTGTTCAAAGCAGCCATAGCAAAGACTACATGAATTGAATGGATAATATAATCAACCAATCAATATTACAAAAGCAAAAATATATATGAGGTGCTACTAATAATTTGAAAGAAAGTGAAAACTTGTCACGGTTAGGCATCTAAATCTGGAACTAAACCCTTTTCAGCTTGCAATTTCTACTGCAGCTGGCGAGCTCCACTGGTGTAGTGTGGACATGAGTAGCGACGAACCTCTGTAAGCAACAATTGCTCTTCATGGTGGCAAAGAAATGGCAGCTCTTCGTGACAAAGTTAAAGAGCTGTGGGAGAAAACCTAATTTCTTAACCAAAATGGGTTAAACGACACAAGCATTTGGGGGGGGGGGGAATTATAAATAATGACAGGGAACTTTTTTTATAAAAAAAACAAAGAACCGGTTCAACTTGGTTATGGCGGTTTTCTCACGGTACAACCGGTTGGCTGGTTTGGTTTTTAAAACATTGGTATTTACAATTAATTAAAAATGAAATTAAATTGTTTGATTTAAAAATTAAATCTTAGGTTTGAAATTTATTATAAAAAAATAGATTTCAATTGATTTAGAAATTAATTCTTATGTTTAGAACTCGTTAAAAAAGAAATTAATTTGATTTCAGTTTATTATTTTACCTTTTTACCCTCATACCATTGTAAATAATATTGTTAGTGTAAGACCTATTATTTGCTACATCATTTACCAACCATAAGTCTTACGTGGAATATTTTTTTTTCTTTTATTACATATGAAATTCGGCAGTGTTTCCTTTGTTTTCTCGTACGTTCCCAAATGTCATAAATAAACAGCGGATTCAAATCAATCATCTCAAACCAACCAGAGTACATATATATATATATATATCAACAAGAGATCTCCAATCTCATTCAAAATATTATCAAAGTATGTACATTATACAAGTGTATACTAGACACTATCCTGACTGAGCACACTAAAATATTATCAGAACTGAGAACAACAATACTAGTTCATCAATTTCCCTCTCATGTCTATATAATACACATCATATTATAATTACATAATAGAGCTCAACTCCACCAAAATACAAGTATCATAATATATCCTATTGCTGTCAGCAATACACCACAGAATCCTCCGTACTTAACCCATAGAGGGTCCGGGGTGTTCCTGCGAATCTGAGAAAGAGGGGGTGAGAAATAACTTCCCAGTGAATGTGAATAAAACTTGAATATAACGTATGCATGTAATTAGAATGCAAGCATACACACAGTTCAATATATCAAGTAATATCAAACCAACATATGCAATTAGTTTATGAATGCACATGATGTTCACACCTTTTCTTCACACTTTTTCTTTCTCCACTACTCTTGTTGTGCACTAACCCCTTCCGGTTAGGTCCTCGCAATATGCAGTATGCAATGTTTTATGTCATTCCGTTTCCATCTAACCCCGTAGGTTAGGCACCCCTCAAGTATTGTGCACTAACCCCTTCCGGTTAGGCCATCTCACTATGCAATGCAAGAAATTATGCACCGCTTATTCTTTCATCTAACCCCTTCCGGTTAGGTAATCTCTCACATATTGTACACTAACCCCTTCCGGTTAGGCCATCTCACCATGCAATGCAATGCTTTCATATTCATATCATGCTCAATCATAATATCATAATATCATAATAACATCACATTTAATCAATACAAGGTTTAAACTACCCAAGCATTGTGCTCAATCCTCTCAATTTATGATTGAACCACACAAGTATTATGCTCAATCCTCTCAACTACTTCCACTTAGTTACACATCCCTTCATTGTACTAAGTTATCATTTCAAGCCTATGTGAATCTATTCAATGAATCTCTTAGTGAATCTATTCATACACTATTGTGAATCTATTCACACATTATTGTGAATCTATTCACAATGCTATTCATGGGTCTTGTGAATCTATTCACACACTATTGTGAATCTATTCACAATGCTATTCTTGGGTCTGTGAATCTATTCACAAAATGTTGTGAATCGATTCACAGTGCTATTCACGAGTTCACATTGCTATTCACAATTATGTGAATCCATTCACAAAATGTTGTGAATCCATTCACAGTGCTATTCACGCGTTCACAATGCTATTGACAGGTCTGTGAATCCATTCACAAAATGTTGTGAATCGATTCACAGTGCTATTCACGAGTTCACATTGCTATTCACAAGTCTGTGAATCCATTCACACATCTTGTGAATCGATTCACAGACATAAAAAAATCAACATTTGATCATGCACCTCTTATCTTAAACTCCATTCATTCATCCATTCATTCATTCATTTCATTGAATAACAAGTAGCAAATCCAATCATTCTCATGCATCCATACCATTGAATACAACTAACAATCCAAACATTCAAAAACAACCTTAACACATAGAAGTTTTTATCCTCAAGATTTACACTCACACCCTAAATAACACCATACCATATTACAAATCAACCCACACTCACCTAGCAATGATTTAGGACAAGAACTAGGTTTGAGGTGATATCAAACCAACCAAAATCCTTATAAAGACTTCCTCTTCAACTTCCTTCAAAACAACCAAATCATACAAGAACTTTAGAATTTGTGTTCTTGATTCTCAAAGATGAACATGAGTTCTCCATTAAACTAAAACCATAGGATTGAAGAAGAGATGAAGGTGATCAATAACCATCAAATAACCTAAGCCAAAAGATGAGTAAAAAACTTACTTTGGACCTTGAAAGCTTGGAAAACCTTGGCTATGTGGAGTTGGATATTTTAAGAAGATGACCATATGGTCTTCCACACATGCACGGTTCCAATATGAAGAAAAGTGGGGTGAAGTTGAATTGTCAACTTTGCCCTCCACTTGAATGAGAATTCACAAAATTGCCACTGAGGGTGTAAAATGACCAAGATACCCTTGTGATTTCTAAAAATTCCCAATTTATCCCAATTCCAGAAAATTACACTAGGACTTCCATATGATTTTGTTAAGCTAGAAATAAGATTGGAATCAAAATTTAGGGATGTTACAGTTAGATTAATAAAGTAAAATAAAAAAGTTAGTGACCATAAAGTAATCAATCTAAATAATTAAATTTAAAATTAAATCAAATCCTAACAAATCCCATCATATTTGAGAAAAATTCCAAATGTAAACTATTAAAATCCAAGTAATTTTCAAAATCAAATCATTTTTTATTTTGTAAAATTCCAACTACAAGATTTGATTTACAAATCAAATCAATTCCTACATTTTGACATTCCAAACACACTCTTTATGATTTTAATTTCCATAGTCATTAATATATAATTGGTAAACAAGTTAAAAAATGCGCTTTGATTGACTAGATTAGGAGTGCTCAATGGTTGGGTTGAACTTGACTTCTGTTTCGGCCCGAAGTTTTGATCGAACCAATTTTCATGGTTCAGGCCCAATCATATTAGAGTATGAGTTTGGGCGAGACTGGGATCAGACCACACTAATTTAGGTACACAATTTTTTTGTTTTTTGATTATTTTCCCTCTATTTGTATAAAGTTGCTTGTATCTACTACTTTTCACTCATGCTAATATTTAATCCAATTGATAATTATATAATAAGTAAATGACATAATTGCTATGAAGAAAATAAGATGAAGGTAGAATTGTTTTCTGTTATTGATTCAACGAGAGAGTACATCAAATATATAATGTGATATAATAAAGTAAAAATAGAAACATAATCAATCCTAATAAAAGGGATTAAAGAAGTGCCTAATTACTTTATAAAGATATCTCTTGATTTAAGGGATTTCAGGTTGACTCTCCTAATAATATATTTACAGGTAATAATTACATATTTATAGCTCGACACTCCCCTCAAGCTGAGGAATAGATGTCTTCCATTCGCAGCTTGATGATAAGATCACGGAAACTTGAGTTGTTCAGCCCCTTTGTAAGAACATCAGCCAGTTGTTGTTGTGATGGAACATATGACATACACACTAGGCCTTCATCCAACTTTTCTTTAATGAAATGTCTATCAATTTCAATATGCTTTATTTTATCATGCTGCACAAGATTATAGGCAATATTGATTGCTGACTTCTTGTCACAATAGAGCTTCATCAAACCATTCAATTCGATTCTTACATCATCTGGAATAATTTTCAGCCATAGTAGTTCGCATAGTCCTTGAACAATTGCTCTAAATTCAGATTCTGCTAATGATCTTGCTACTACATTCTGTTTTATGCTCCTCCATGTTACCAAATTTCCCCCAAAGAAAGTACAATAACCAGAGGTTGGTATTCTATTCCACCAATGATCCTGCATAGTAAGCATCTGTGTAAGCTTCTAAGGCCAGGGTACTATTCCTTTTGAACAGAATTCCTTTCCCAGGACTGCCTTTTAAACAATGCAGTACCTTATATGCAATATGGAGATGATATTCTCTCGGATTGTGCATAAATTGGCTGATCACACTCACTAAATATGCTATATCTGTCTTTGTGTGAGCAAGATATATAAGTTTCCCCACCAACCTTTGATACATTTGCTTGTCAACAGCTAGTTCCTCTTGAGCTTCTCCCAACTTAGTATTTGGGTCCATAGGGGTTGCGACTGGTTTGCATCCAAGCTTTCCAGTTTCTGCTAGTAATTTTGTTACATATTTTTATTAGGATATAAAGATCCCTTGATTCGAATAAGCAACTTCAAAACTGAGAAAATATTTAAGCTTTCCCATCTCTTTTATCTCAAATTCTTAGACCAGTTTCTGCTTCAAGTTACCCTTTTCTTTCACATCATTTCCTATTATAATGATGTCGTCAACATAAACTAGGAGTGCAGTCACTCCCTTTGCAGCTGTATGTCTAATAGAGAGGATGTGATTGCCTTAGCTTTGCTTATACCCAAACTCCTTCATAGTTTTTATGAATATCCCAAACCATGCTCTAGGGGACTGTTTTAGTCCATAAAGAGCCTTTGAAAGCTTGCACACCTTGCTGCCTCTGTCACCTTCAAATCCAGGTGGAATATTCATATAGATTTCCTCATCTAGATCACCATGTGTTTGAACCAAAGATGAAATCAAGTAATTGATATTGGAACCAAAATAATTCAAGCAATTGAATCCTTCAAGTTTTGAAGATAAAAATAATATTAAATTAGAATAAACAAATAAGTTTTAAATGAACTTATGATATTTCGTTCTAAAGAAAGTGAAAGTCCAATTTGTATCTCTCGTGTAAAGCTTTTATAAACGTTTTAGACTAAGACAAGTTCTGTTAAAGACAAACTTAACGTTTGATTATTTGCATCCAATATTTATGATGGGTTGTCTTATTATATTTTACCGGATCGTCCAAATATTGTCTCTGTTGTTTCTATTCTCAAAGTGCATTCATCCAAAGCCAATTCAAAATATAAGAACGACAAAATGCATTAACTACTGATGAGATCTCTGACAAATACGTAATATTCAAAGTCAACTTTGTACGCTGGTGATGACATACCTACTCCATAAGTTTGAATGTATCCCTTGGCGACTAACCTTGCTTTATACCTTTCAAGGGAGCCATCAGCCTTGTATTTCAAGGTGAATACCCACTTGCAATCAACAATGTTTTTTTCTTTTGGCTTGTGAACCACCTCCCATGTGTTATTCTTCTCTAATGCATTCATTTCCTTTTTCATAGTCTGCCTCCATTCGCCTTTTGACAATGCTTCGGAAACAGTATTAAGAATAGCAATAGTATTTAAACTCGTGATAAAACTTCTATGAAAAGGGGACAATTTTTTAAGAGAGACATAGTGAGATAATGTATAGAGGCCTTTTTGTGCACTCTCTTCTACCTTTTCTTATAGCAATGAGAAGATCTAATTCATGTGTTGAACACCTATCAACTGGCAATATTAATTCAGGTTCAGTACTAACCTCTTTTATATTTTCAAAATCTGAGTTGTGCTCCTGAATTTGTGTCTATTCAGGAATAATTTTCCTCCTTGAGTAAATTTGAGAAAATCTTGGGAAATTCTGAGACACACGTGCTGGGACAGCACCGGAATCAGTATTTTGAGCATCAGAATTTAAATTTGGATCAGTATTAGAATTGTTTGTAGCAGAATTGGGAGCTTCTTCAGAATTAGGAACTTCAGGAGCAATACACATAGGGGTTGGAAATTCTGGAAGTTCAACGAACTCACAAGGACTGTCTTCCATCATTGAAATCTCCCCCTGAAGAGAGAACTTGGAGAAGAAAGGTTTATGCTTTGAGAAAGTTACATTTGCAGATATATACCACTTCTTTGATGATGGATTATAGCATTTATACCCCTTTTGAGTCAGTGAATAGCCAAGGAAGACACGCCTTACAACTCGTGGATCAAGTTTATCTCTATTTTGTTTGTGAATATGGACAAAGGTTGTACACCTAAATATCCTAGGTATGAAACCATTAGATGTCCTAAAATTAGGATAGAAACTGTTGACAACTTCAATGGGGATTTTGTTGTCAAGAATCCGCGTTGGTAGTTGGTTTATCATATATGAGGCAGTAAGGATAGTTTCTCCCCAATAGGATTTGGGCACATCTCCTTGAAATAATAAAGCTCGGGTGGTATTGAGTAAATGGCCATTCTTCCTCTTAGCTACCCCATTTTGTTAGGGTCTATTAACACATGATGAATCATGGATGATGCCTTGTGAAGTGAAGTATGTAGACAACATTTGATTAAAGTAATCTCTAATATTGTTAGTTTTGAATTTTTTAATTTTGGCCCCAAATTAAGTCTGAACCATTGAGTGAAAGATGGGAATTATAACACTTACATTAGATTTCTGTTTGAGTAAAAAGATCCATGTAACTCAAATGCAATCATCAATAAATGATAAAAATCAACGAGCCCCAGAAATATTAGGTACAACGGAAGGTCCCCAAACATCACTATGTATTAAATCACACGTATGCTTACCCAACTCACATACATCACAATGAAATTCAATGACATCTAATCCTTGAAATAATTGAGGAAACATCAATTTTAAGACATTGAATGATGGATGCCCTAGACGGAGATGGTGCAGCCAAACAACATCCTTATTTGAAGAACTAATAAAATATGAAAGTAGATTTTTCTAGATTTTTCTTCTTGAAGTCTTGGGCTTCGAGGTGATAAAGGCCATTTCTCTCCTAAGCAAGTCCAATCTTCTTCCCCAATCCCTGCTCCTAGAAAACACAATAGGAAGGAAAGAACGTAGCATAATCGTAGGAGTAATGTATATGTCTCCATCACCTGCAACAGTAGCTACAGACCCATTTGCTACCATAATTTCCCTATTACTTGGACAAGGTTTATAGGAATGGAAAAATAGTGATGTGGGAGTCATATGATCTGTTGCACCCGAGTCAATTACCTAGTAGGTGACACAAGATGAGACATTCATGCAAAGAGGAGTACTTGAAAGTACCAAAGAGCAGAATCTAGCAAGTGAACCAGCAGCTCAAGTGTTCCCAGCAGAGATTTTAGCTTTTGAATTTTTTCATCATTGAAACCTCCATCCTCAGATGGCTCTAGGAATTTTTCCACCATGTATGCTTGAGGCCTTTGCTGCCCCCCACGAGATCCCCACTTCTTGCTTGGTGGTTTTCCATTCAGCTTCCATCATTTTTCTCTCGTATGCCTTGGTTTATTACAATAAGTGCACCATAGATTGTCCTTGTTGTCCTTCCCTTGGCCTTTATAATTTGAAGGTTTGTTGGGAAGATCACTTCCCTCCTTTTGCAGCAGCTCTTGTTTGGTTACTAGTGCTAAACCTTCTATGTTTTGAGGCTCAAGCATAACACTCCTTCTACTATCTTCTGTCCGAACCATAGAGATTGTTTCTTCTAAGGAAGATGTGTCCTTACTAAGAATCTGAATCCTAACTTGGTCAAATTCAGGGTTCAATCCAACCAGAAAATCATATACACAATCTTTTGTAATGAACTTCTTCAAAAGGGTTGCATCTTCAGTGCACTTCATATCAAACACACGGTAACGATCTAGTTCTTGCCACAGATTCTGCAAGGTGTTGGCATACTCTGTTACCGATTTGTTCCTTTGCTCAGTCACTGCAATTTTTACTGTTATCTCGTACACTTGGGCATCATCATTGGCCTTCAAATATGTACGACCGATGAAGTCCCAAATGTCCTTGGCTGTCTTCAAGAACATGCTAGTATCACTGATTGTGGGTTCCATGGAATCCCATAACCAAGACATTATCATAGAGTCCTCTTCATCCCATGAGTCAAATTTTGGGTCCTTCTTGTTTGGACCAAAAGCCAGAAGATGAGAAAGATGCCCTCTGCCCTTGAGATAGGTCCTAACGAATTTGGACCACTTGAGATCGTTCTTACCATTGAGGCGGTAAGAAGCTCGAATACTCTATAATTCTCTAGTTTTTTGAACCGAGCTGGACTCGTTAGAGAGAGGATTGTTGGTCACTGTGGTTTCAATTTCTGCTTCTGACATGGTGATAAGGGAAACACCTAGAAATCGATGAACAAAGAATATGCAGTGATTAAGGATGCCATCAGATAGATCAAGGGCACAACAATAAGGTTGCTTAACAGAAGGACACAGGTACAACGATTAAGGCTACCCTAGCGTGCGGAAGAGAGACAGTTGCAGCATTGAAGGCTGCGCAGGTGGGATCAGGAACCAGAGACCCTAGCAATCCTAGGGCTCTTGATACCATGTGAAGAAAATAAGATGAAGGAAGAATTGTTTTTTGTTATTGATTCAACAAGATAGTACATCAAATATATAATGTGATACAATAAAGTAAAAATAGAAACAAAAACAATCCTAATAAAAGGGATTAAAACAATGCCTAATTACTTTATAAAGAAATCTCTTGATTTAAGGGATTTCAGGTTGACTCTCCTGATAATATATTTACAGGTAATAATTACATATTTACAGCTTGACAATTGCTACACTTATGGAGAGTCATAATACTTGAACAAAGTATAACATTTAGAAAAATGTAACAATAATATACAAGAAAAGATATGAAAATAATAATAATTTATTCAGTACTAGGCCCGGTCGGGGTGGATCAAAGATTGACCCGATCCCAACCCAAAAAATACATTGATTCTAAAAGACTCGACTCAGCCCAAACATTTTGGATCAGGGTCTGGTCATGAGTACCTCTAGACTAGATGGCAAAGCTGAATGTAAAAAGTTAAATAAAATTATTTGTAATTCAAAATAAAATAACGGTGATTTAAACTACAAATTTATTTTGGTACAAAAATATATTATTTAATATTCGCTAATCATATATATATATATAAGAGGTTCTTTCGGTACTCTTTGTTTTTATAAGGGTATCGGTATCCTTAGTAATTAATGACCAATATTTAATTACGTGTCCTACTTGATTGAAATATAAATAAAATATTTATATTTTAATTAAGTGAGACATGTAATTAAATTGACCATTAATTTGGAAAGAATACGAGAACCCTTACAAAAAACATAAGGGTACCAGAGAAAGTGAAACTCTAAATTTCATTATATGTTATATGATAACAACAGTTAACTGTTAGAAATATTCTTTATGCGGAAGCGATAAATCTATAGACATACATCCTAGAACGTGATTACCACATAGCCTAGGATCTACATCATGCCAAATTACTAGGATTCAGAAATCTATTTAAATACCTGGATTCATTGTAGGTTCCTGATCTAAGCGTTCTTCAGATGGATCAACTTGATCACCAACTTTCAGGATTAGAGACAGCAATCAATCACGAACAAAAGTAACCGGTGGCTTTATGATTCTTCCTCAACCGAATCTCTTGAGTTCCTTGACAGGACCTTAGTCTCTCTTCAGATGGAAAGAAGAGAATGAGTTTTCAGCGATACGGTATATTGGGGACCATAGCCTTCTTATAGTGTGTTAACCTAATAGGGTTCCCATTATCTCCTAATGGGCCAACACTGACATATGCTCATTTAAGCCCATATCATTTTATTTGGTAGTCTAATGAGCTCTCTTAATTTTATCACATAAAATAAAGCTCCTTAATGATAAATAACTAATATAATTATTTTATAATATTAGCCCACTTTAATTATTGGAATATAAAATTCCAACATTAACAACCACTAATAAACTTATAACAGGTTACCACCACTAAATAGACTTATAACTGCAAGTTAAGTATTACTGCAAAACACTTTCAGCGATGGTAGAAAGTACTGCTAAACCTAAAATGATACAATTTTTTGTTTTTTGTTTTTTGTAGTGAACTATCATGATTGAACTATTAAATTGTAAATCAATCTCATCATCCGATTTTCAAAACTTCAAAAAAATTCGATATTTAAATTTAAACTTACTAAATTTTTTATTAAAAATTAACGACTTCTCACTTATCAATTTTATAATGTACCTCACACTTAAAAAATCTCTAAGTTTAAATATCTAAACTTAATAAAAGTTAAACACTAATAAAAATATAAATAATTAATTTAATAATGATTACAAAATTATTTCTTTAATCACTTGTGAATACTAAAATAGAGTAACATTTTATTACTCGTAATTGAATTTATTTTAAATAAGAAATTGTGTTACACACTTCAACCCAATAATATCGAATGCAATCATGAATGCTAGCTATTTATAAAGTTCAACTACAAAAGGGAAGATTGGACAAAAGAAAGAAAAGAAAAACTTAAGAAGGGAAGTTACAAAAGTAACAATAAGATGGAAAGGTTTTGTTTGGTCCAGTAAAAAATGAGAAGGTAATGAAAATGTAAACTTCATGGAACCGTGCAATTCTTTCAATGAACTTGAATTTATCATAGCCAGCTATATCCTATCTTATTTCCACATCAAATTAGTGATACTATTTTCACATTTTAACATCACTCCTGTCTCCGATAGAATTTTTATTTTGTAGGATTGATGGATTCAAATCTTTTATAAGGACTTGCGCAAATAACGTGGACATATATCATTTCCAGCATCTTCTATACTACTATAATCTATAACGGGGATTCTCTGGTTTAGTATCTATTTTTTGATATGCACAAAATGCCATGTTGTTAATTAAAGCATAAATTTTTTAAAAAAGGATAAAAATGTAAAATTGTACTACTCCACCTTTCTCACTACCCATTTTGAAAAACACGTTCCACTCTTCTGTAAAATAGTTATTCAACTCCTCTGTTACAACTGCTCAACGTCCTCTCTCTCACAAATCCCAGATCTAGCAAGCTTTATTTAGGTTTCTTGTTGCAAGAAGATTGATTAGTAAATAGTTTCTCATGCCATCGCTGTAAACGTGTTTTTAATTTAATTAAAGGAGTTATTACAAGTATGATACTTATGATGAGTTGTTTAATATTTATTGACTTTTTATTTTTTTTAATAAATATTTAAAAATTTATTAAATATAAACAACTAATATATACTTAACAATTCACTCTAGTATTGATATAAAAAAAATAAAAATAAAATAAATACTAAAATAATTCCCTTTCAAATTTTCAATTACTTGTTTTTCTCTAATTCTCTCTTTCACCCGCAGTTTACTAATGCAAAGCCCTACCTGTTAATGATTGGCTTTGCAATTTGACATATTCTAAACCAATCGATGAGTCCTTTTGTGTTCATTGTCTACCGCAATGCCATGGCTGCAATTGCCTTTGCTCCATTTGCATTGATTAAATAAATGTTCAGGCACTAATTATACATATTCATGCTATATCTTTCTTAATAGAATTTAATTGTAATCCACTGTTAGTGTAAAGTTACATTATCATTTAATCATGTGTTGACACATCATTAAAAGAGTTAGACTTTCTAGATAATTATTGTGATTGCCAAATTTTTTTTAATGATTTGACAATACATGATTGGATGACAATATAAATAAATTTTACATTGATCAAAATTAATCTCTTTCTTAATATTACTATCTAATTGAAGTGTGTATCAACTTGTATTGGTCCGAGTGGAAGGAGTTCGGTCACCTTAAGTATCTTGTTCCGGGTTTGATCCTTGTGATGATGTGTATGGAGAAAACGCAGTTCAGAGGAGTCTCCGCTTCATGCACATGACCGTACCCTGTGGAATTAGTTTCTCAAAGGAATACCCTAGCTTACAAAAAAAAAAATCCAATCGAAGTGTGTTCTATCTATCTGGTCTCTCTTATTACAATGGTATGCTTCTAGGAACAATGCGAAATAGGGCATAATGAAAATTGGGTTCGAAGGAATGGCTTTTACTCGGGGTCCAAATTTACTGTTTTTTTGACTTGGAGTTGGTGGGAGAAATGCAGGATTTTACATTTTTACGACCAAGAGAATGAAGACGACAAGTGGGAACATCTAAGCGAAAGTAGAGAATCCCCTTATATCAAAGATAAAATCATATTAAATTATTATTATTATTTTCATTTATATTGGTTTAAAGGTTCTGGCATAAACTCTCTGCTTCCTGCTTTACATTTGAAGGTGATAGTTGCAAAAGAAGAGTGTGCATTTTGAATATATAATAAATGTTTGAGTTTAATTGCTGTAACTGCAAGATGATCATTCATCTGCTTAGAAAACCAGAAAAAAAAAAAATAGAACTTTTGGGCCAGGTTCACTGCAGGAAACTCTATCTGGATTTTGATATATCAGGTCTTACAAGTGAAAATTTAAAGAGTTATATTTCTTCTTAATGAACCCAACCCCAAAATGATTCTGATTTATTCCTTCTCTGTTTCTATCCACTAAAATGTAAGAATGTTGAATGATTTTTATTTTTCTATCTATTATTCTCTCTATTTTATAGTTATGTTCATTTTTGCATTACAAGGCTCAACACATGTGAATACTTTTTTTACAAAAGAAAGGTGCCGACAATGGCGAAGAAAGAAGCTGAAGAAAAGGCGGATGTACAGAAGATCAATACAGAGAATCCACTCTATAAAACCCAACAATTTCCTTCTTAAGTTTAGTTCTTTCACACTCTTTATGGTTTATTTCCGACTGTATTTTCTTTTTGATTGTATTAGGAATTAATTAAAAATAAATTATATTATATTAGACTGGAATCAATTAAAAATAAATTAGATTAGATTTGAATTAAATTGATTTGAAAAAATAAATTTTATGTTTGGAATTTATTATAAAAAATTAGATTTGAATTTATTTGGAAATCGATTTTTATGTTTGAAATTTATTAAAAATGAAATTGATTTTATTATTTTACTTTTTTATCCTTATATCATTGTGAAAGATATTATTAGATTAGTAAATTCCTTTTTAATGAATTCTAAACATGAATTGATTTCTAAATCAATTGAAATCTTTTGATTTTTAAATTAAATCAAATTAATTTCATTTTTAATTGGTTTCAAACACAACTCATATGTTGTAGTCTTGAGAAATTGCTTTGATTAAAACGATCACCTGTTATCTGTTACCTAAATGGGTTCAATTGGAACTTTGATTTTCCGCCTTCTTCTTTGACCTCTTTAATGATATTTTTTTGCCAATTTGTTCTCTCGCTTGGAAAAATTTGGCAGTTTTTTGACATGGGTTGTTTTATTAAAATAACAAGAGGAGGGAACATCTAGATGATAACTATAGAATTGAGCATGTTCTTTGTTAGTTTACTTCATGCAGTATTTTTTTCCCCCTTAAACTAATTTTGAGGAATCTGTATTGGCTATCAGCTTCAGCAACAAGGCATCCATATACTTAAAGTTCTGGAGGAAGTGGTCAAGTTGTAAGGATATGGGATTTGCAAAGGAAGCGCCGTATTAAATGGCTGAGTGTTCATACTTCATACTAATACTGTCACTGGTGTAATGAACATTTGGCTTCTATCAGCCTTTGTATACTTCATAACCTTTCGTCTGGGGCAAGGGCTACTGAACTGAAAGACCCCAATCAACAGGTTTTTCATCTTTTTTTAACCTTCTACTTCTTAGTGCTTGGTTCTTTGGTTCTTCATTCTGAATTTCATCCCATATCCGGGGATTGCTTTTGTTTATAAATTTTGATGATTGCCCTCCAATCTGTACTACTATAAAGGGATTTCCAAGTTTGGTATAATTGTTTATTCCACCACCTGAAGATTATGCATGTGATTTAAGACATAGTTTAGCAGCGTCAATCATTTCCTAGACAATTCTAAGGAAAAAAAACTGTAAAGATAGACCTTTGTGGTCCTCTGTAGTAGAGATCAGATGATGCTTAGATTCAGAATTAATGTGAAACCCAGATTTACATTTGTTCTAAACTATCCAGGCTTTCTTGCAATTATATTCTGTTTAAAGTTTCTTCCACACATTTTTAATTCTATAAGCCTATCACAGAATATTGTTAGTAATGATAAGCCTTTGCAGCATCCTGCAGTACAGAAGTACATTCATGTATAATACACCAGTAAAATTTAATTTACTATTCGAATATGCATTTTCTAAATAATTACAAATGGAAAAACTTACTACTGTATAGATTGGTGAACTCCACTGCTTCACTGAAAAGTGAGAAGATATTCCCAGTCTGGCAAGCAATGACATATAGAGCAGCATCTTCAACATCACCAAGAAGGGCTTCCAACTGTAACAGTCCGTCATAATAAGGTAAACTTTACAGCTAGCTAGGTCGATTTACAAGATATGTCAGAGGCATTGCCACTTGGTTGAAAAATAAGTAGTAGCTTCCAATGAAAAACATTTTTTTTAACACAAATCAGCCTGCACATATCAAGAAAAAGAAATTGTTATTGCTTCCCGGTTTACAGAAAACAATGGACGCATCAATATTTCTTAAATTCATGAAGATCAGGTTGTCAATGCTATAATTCATAACAAGAGAACTTTCATGATTTCAACCTCCAACTGAATAGGCCTTTGTGATAGAGCTGAAAGAAAAGGTGACCACCATTGACGAAATCAAGCACAAGGTACAACCTATATTTGGTCTGCAAGTCTAAAATAGGTAGTAATTCTGCAAATATGATAGTACTGTGCATTTTTCCTAACATATATATCTATATGCATAGCGCTAATATACGTGCACAGACAGATAATATAAAACATACGAGATTAAATTTATTCAGGAAAAATGGAACGAGTATCTGAGCCGCAACATAAAATGGTGGTCCACCTTTGTCAATATATCCCTTTCAGATTTTACATATCCAGTATGATTTCTCTGCATAATCTTATCCTTGCGCATGACCTTCATTGCATATATTTCTGAAGTACCAGCCGTCCTCACCTGGTACACCTTGCCAAAAGAACCTTGCCCAACAACCTTCAAAACTACAAAATCCTCAACTCCAATAGTCTGATGCTTTAGACAGTAATTATTGAATTATTTATATTTCTCTACAGCAGCATCGTTAACAGAATGTTCCTTATGTTCTTTCTGTGTTTCTCTAAAGACCTCCTCCACAAGATCCAATGCATCACCTGTCTCATGTAAGGTGACCTTGCTAAGCTCCAAGGAGGACTGACTAATATAGGTTGTGGGAGCGGCTGTGAATAACAGCAGGATCACTGTAAATCTTTTCACTGGAATCTGGTGCTGCTACCAAATTTCCAGGTTTCTCAGAGCTCACTGCTATTGAGGCTTCAATGGGAGCTGGACCAAACACATCAAAAAATTCAAACTCGACATAATCAGAAGGCAAAAGATCAGGTGTTCCACTTGGAAGAAGCAACTGGTTCAGGAAACCATGGTTCTTTGATAAAATTAGGAGAGTGCAGAAAATGACTAAGAATCTTCAGTACTGTAGGTGTGCCTCACCGAAAGATTGATGAATACCACAAATAAACCCAACAATGGGCTTCATTAATTGGAAGCCAACGTATACTTCAGGAGCTCCCAGAAAATTTGGTAACGAGCAAACCAAAATCCAGAAAAAAGTTGTTATTGCTTCCCGGTTTACAGGAAACAGTGGATGCAGCAATACTTCTTAAATTCTTAGAGATATCAGGTTGTCAATGCTGTAATTCAAGACATATGTTTTTCGGTTCATATTAGTGTTTGTGACTATTTATATGTAAATTAAATATTTCTATGTTAGGTTTATACCTTAACTTTGTATTTATTTCTTCAATATAAACATTGTTATGATATGTAATTAGTTACTGTAACAAAATGAACATCAATAAAGAAAAAATGCGGATTGACAGTCAATATGCTAGTATAACACTATGGGAGTCAAAAAGGAGTTTTATTGTATCAGTCAAATGCATTACAAGTGAGAAGAAAATGTTGCAAGTACCTAAGACCATCTTCAACGCCAACATACCTCCAATCTACAACACTCAAAATCCCCACACTCACCTTATTCACCCTCACCTTCCCATCACTCCCCTTCCCACTGCACATCCCTACCTTCAAATCCGCCACCACCGCGCTCGCCACCGCATTGGGGCAACAACCCGGCGCCGGAAGCTCCTCCGAGAACCACCCTTCCCCACCAGCCACAAAACCCACCTTCCCCTCACAGTCCATCATGGTGAAAACCCCTCTCCACCCCTTCAATATCACATTCCATGTGATCTTCACCTCCTCCCAACCCTCCCTCACCGCCGCACCGTCGCGGCAGACACTGACATCGAACCGGAACACGCCGTGCGGATCCGTAAGCAGCATGTCACAAGGTTTTGCGGTGGTGACGACGTGGAACTCGTGAGAGGAAATGGAGATGGCGAAGATGAGGTCGCTGAGTGAAAGCCTGGGCTTTGAGGGGTTCTGGCGGCGGCGCTTGGCGGCGGAGTGGCCTATGGCGAAGAGGCGGCGGTAGGGGACGGCGGGTGGAAGGGTGGAGAGAGAGGGGAAGTGGGTGGCAAACATGGGTTTCCAAAGATGGTCAGAGGACATTGAAAATGACCATGACTTGGATACGCAGGAGGCTATGGCTAGGGTTTTGGGTTCAAGGTGGTGAGCTACGAGGTCAAGAACCTCCCATGGCGGTGGTGGTGGTGATGATGATGATCTTATTCTTGCAGAATGAGTTTCCATGGGCGTTGGAGCAATGGCTGCTACTACTACTACTGCGTCGTTTTAGGTTTCTTGCAAGTTGAAATGAAGAACGGTTTATGGTTTATAGAGGGAGAAGCGGCGGTTTGTGCGGTAGTGATGTAGGGTGCTCCGGTGGTGGGAGGTGGCACGTGGAGGACGGTTGTGTTTTGCATGGCTTTTGAGTGCCACCTAAGATTGCATGTTGGAAGCAAAAGGTTTTCCTGCAAAAGACACGTGCAAAGGTTTTGATAACTATGGTATGCTGTACGATTTTTCAGTCATAAGTCATAACTATAATATCTACGAATATATCCATTGATGAAAAGATTTACCATATTAATCAGAGAACTAAACATGACACTTTTCAGGTAGATGTTGGCCCAAAATCATGATCAAAGCCGAAGAACGTGATTTTAGAACAATTGGAAAAACAGAATTGTACATAATAAGGTGCTTTGCAAAAGAAAATTAAACCGCGGATATAGTTTAAGCTTGGGGGACTCGTATAAATAGGCTTAAGTAACTCTTATTGTTATTCGATCGACATAAGATTTTGTCTTGTATAAAAAGAATAATTCTTTTATTTCAGCGTGGATAGGCTCAAAATTACAAGAATTTCGACATTCGTTTACAAGTATTATGAGCAACAAAATTAGTAGATCTTAGAATTTTGTTTACAGTCTAATTGGTAAAGCAAGACAAAGCTGATTTTAAATCTATAATTATAAATCTAAGCTCCCAATTAGGCTCAGCATACCAGTCTTTCAGAGGATGAATTACTAACTCAGCATCACTTTCTAAAATAATAGACTCTAGATTCAAAGTGGAACAAAGTGTCAAGGCAAGAGCACCGGCTTTGGCTTCTGCAACAGCTGCATAAGGGAGGAGTTCTTTTGCTGTCCATAGAGCAACTGGAGTGGAGTCATGGTCCCAGCATATTGCTGCTATTAAAACTGCTTGGCTTTCACAAAAGGCTGCATCAAAGTTTGCTGCTATTAACACTGCTTGGTTATCACAAAAGGCTGCATCAAAGTTTACTTTATACCAATTAAAAGGAGGAAGAGACCAAGGAGCATGTCAATATACATTCAACATGAAATCGTTTCTAAGAAGCAAAACTTTCTCTTACTCAATGAATCTCCTTTGGACTCTATCAGCAAGAGCAAAAGGATCCTGCAGTACTCCTTGATTAAAAACTGTCATTTCTGGCACACCAAATCATTTCAACAACCACAGAAGCATACAAAACCAGTTCGTCTTTTCCTGTACCAATTAAACCTGGAATCATTGAGGGATTAAGCAGAGCAGAGTTACCGGATTCGCAATACTCTCTGATACGTGGTACGGGTACGGGTACGCGGTACGTTACTTCTCGAAATTATGTTCTTAATAATTTCTTTACAAGCGAAGTACCAAGAATTGGTACGTGGGACTTGGTACGCGAGAATTGGTACGCAATTCGCAGGGTTGGGGAGAGAATCCGGTAACTATGAAGCAGAGTCTTCAACTATACAAAAAATAGATGGCAGGTTTAAAGACTCAATGTTCGATCGCCATCTTCAGTTAAACCAAAAAAATTTCACAAAAAGGGCAAGAAATGAATACATGATCAATGGATTCTTGCTGGTTGAGGAAAGAGGGCAGATATCATTTGCAATAGGAATCTATTGCTTAAGGACAAACAAAAAACTGGGAGGGCATGCCATAAACTTTTCCACCACAGAGTTTTATGTTTTTATAAAAATGATTAGTTTCCAAAAATCTTTCCAATCTTCTTGAGTCAAAAGGTAACGAGTAGGAGCTCTACTAGAAGTTGAAGTGAGGTAACCAGATTTGACTGAGTAATTACCTTTTTAGTTGAAAATCCAATTCCAGCCATTCTCCACATTGTGCTCCGGGACTTGAATCAATAGTAGCTCCTTCTTCAAGTACTGCCATTAACAACAATACACAAGAAAATTGTTCACGTTTGATTACCTGGATGGTGGCTTCCAATGTCAACCTTCAAATTTTCCAGCAATTGAAGTGTTCTCTGAGATAGGGGTGGATACCTACAAAAGGCACTCTAGCACTCAAGTCAGCAATAATAAAAGGTAGACTAGTGGTTTACGTTTTTATGAGCATACTTGTGGAATTTATCCCCTGATTTATATCCGAAGTGTTAGAATTGAAGTAGGATGATCCCTGTCGCATTGATCTCTCCACTTGTCCAGGCTGACAGTGATCAGACACCGGCACCACGACATGGTTGGAACACTCAAGGTGACGACATGGCCAGAGCATGGGCTTCTACAATGTGGCCGGAGCACATGCAATTGTGTGAGGAGTGTAATACATTCCCTTAATTTTGAATTAATACAATTATTTAATTAATTTGTAATATGTTTAATTTATTTAGCTACACTATTTATTTAATTTTGTCTGTCTTGGATAATCAAACTTAGATGATAATTCCTTTTACTTATAATGTGGCACACCAAAATATTATTTTTGTTCATTACTAAAATTTATTTATATACATAGGCTTCATCTTACAAACTATTTACATAAATACATCAAAACTCAAATATGGTATTCTAACCCGATGGATGAAGCCTTTATCTACATTGTCTAATATACAGTACAAGTTACATAATTATACAATAACCAGGAAATAACAAATGATAACCTCTTATGTCCAAAATATAAGTATCATCCTCTGGGTCATGAAGTAAAGCAACATCAAAATCTATTATAATGGTAATATGAAACATCTTCTTAGTCCTCCACCTCTCCTGAAAATATTAGATTTATGAGTGATAATTATATTCTCAGTAGGAATTCAAGTAGATAAAATTAGTAAACAATAACTATAATATTTCTAGCTGCATTAAATTGCAGAAACATTTTCATGGATAAAGTATTGTACATAATACAATTAAATAAGCTAACAATACATATTTTAAGTTTTATGCTTTATGCCTTAATTCTCATAACATTTAGCAGCAAAGTAGCTTATAAGAATCTGATATCTTATTTTCTGCTGGGACAATTACATGCTCATGTTTGACTTTTATCTATGGGCATAGCCCCATAATTTGTGCTTACATGGTCAACATGATAAGATTACTATAAAAATAGTAATAAGAGTTTTTCTTTGACATAGGACGTCATCTAAACCAAATGGTCATACCACATGTCTGGGTAAATTTCATATGATCTTTAGATAATTTCACTCTTTTGTTGTAGCTTATCCATCTCTAGACACATGTAAGACTTTCATGGATCACCTCCTTTACCGATGATCACATCCAATAATTATTTGGTAATCACCTCCCTTACGATGATCATTTTCATCTGATTATCTGGGAATCACCTCCCTTACCGAGAATCTTTTTCCAGGATCACCTTCTTTACTGAGGATCACACCCTTGTCTTTTATATCATCTTACATATCATTAAATGAGCATGTAATGTCATTTTCTAAGTTTCTAGCTAGAGTAATTGGACACTTTTCAAATAAAGTCAACTTTCTTAACCTTTTTCATTCCTAATTACTCTTAGAAACATACTTAACTAATACCCAGCCTTAGAAACTAGGTTTTGGCTGAAACCTCAACCCCATGGTCTAGGTTTCTTTTAGTCATCATAAACATCTCATTTTGCTAGTCTAAATTAGTCATTAAGAAGTCTAAAAATGCTTTACAACTTAGCCAACATACTATTCATTTGGTAAGTTACTACTAATTTGGTCATTTTTTCAAATGCTTGAATTTTCATTATTCCTTAACATTTAATCATTCTTATTCATTCTAACACTCATTTCTTTGAATATAAATCAAATCTTAGATTAAAAACTTTAATTTAGTTAAAACCTAATATAGGGTTTCTTTAACTCATTTAACACTTGAACTTATCAGTTTCTCCCATTTTCTTCCAATTTTCTACTAAGATCATCTTCTTATCACCATGATATTATGATAACATGAAAATTTTCTAACTTAGGCCATTTAAATCTATTGGCTGAAACCGTCACACTTAGTTTCCAAATGATTTTTCTAAACTTTTGTCACCTAAATATGCTTGAATTTTGCCATATATACAATTTAATTTACTTCTAACACATTCCATTAACTATTAATATAACAATTTACACATCTAAACCCTATAGGATTAGCCTTGGCTGAAACATGTATATGACTAGGTTTGTAATATGTTCATCCGAATCTATCAAAATTTCATCAACTCTTGAAAAATCACTTAACTAATCACTAATTTGCATCATAAACTCTTATTTACATAATTAAACACATTGAAACCCTAACTCCCTAGCTTGGTCGAAACACAAATGGACATGGTTCCTAGGGTTTTTCAATCCAAAAACAACCATATAACATCAAAACATAGCATAAATCACATACTATATCATCAAAACCATCATCTAATCACTATAAACCCATGAATTTCGAAATTTTCATGAAGCTAAAGTCTCCAACCATCATCCATATTCAAGCATTATTTGATTGTATTTTGACAAAAGTTCAATAAAAAATTCAAAATTCATGGAAAACTAATCAAAATTTCAAGTTTGAAATCTAAGAAATGAAGAACACTTGAACTCCTACCTCTTCCTCTTCTTTCAATGAAACTTTTGAGTTTGAAAACATGTTAAGAACCCTAACTTCTTGATTATTAATAAGTTCTTGGATGGAGATTCAATTTCTAGCAATTTTCCAATCTTTTGAAATCTTTTCCTAATTTTTCTATCCTTTTCCTTTTCTCTTTTTCTCGTTTCTTCTCTTTTCTTCATAGCCAACCTTGTCCATCTTTATCTCTTATTTTTTTTAATTACCTTGATATTTCTTAAGAATTAATATTTTATTAAAATATATATATTTATTAAGAATTAGTAATTTATTATTCGACTTCTTGAAGAAGCCTTAAAGAAATTAATTATTTATTCCTCAGCTAGTTGGATTCTAACTATCTAGTTAGTTTCTAACTAAAGTAGTTAGTTTGAAACTAATTTAGTTAAATTGTAACCAAATTAGTTAATAATTAACTAAATTAATTAGATTTTAATGAATTTAGTTAGTTTCTAACTACATTCCAATTTTATTTTAATTAGTTGCCAACTAGATTCCATCTAGTTACACTTATTTTGTCTTCTTCCTACTGATATTTTTAAATGACAATTTTGCCCTTATTTTAATAATAAATAAATTCTAAATGACATTTATGTCCTGGTTAAAAACCCTACTAAACAAAAGGTCTATGTTTAATTATATAAGCTATACTGAATATTTTAACAGATATTCTTTAAAGTAGTTTCTAAAATATTATTAACCTAATCAAAGAAAAATAGAAAATAATATTAACAATAATCTATTTTGACTAATTATATTTACTGATATACTAAAAGTAGTAAATGACTATAAATAAATAAATAAAAATATATCTTAAGTGAAATTTTTTGTACTATAATTTCTGGTTAACAAAAATTAGAATTTTAGGACGTAATAGTGTAGAAATAAAATTATAAAGAAATAAATAATACATAATTAAATATTAATTAACAGATAAAAATAAAATATTTAAAAATTAAAAATTAAGGAAGAATGTTACAACGTGACTAGAGCATGCCAGCAGTGACATGGTCGGACCATGTTGGTGACATTGATTGTCAGCAGCAATGGTTGATGGAGAGTTTTTAACTTGTGCCATTTAATATTCTAAATTTTAAAAATCTTAGTGCTTGAATTAATTTTTAAGGATTAAGATAAGAATTGAGATTAATATAAACTAATTATTTTTTAATTTTATAAAATTGAACTCAAAATTAAAATTCTAATTTTAATATACACATCAAGTAAGATAATCAAAATTGAAATGTCAATTCAAATTTTAAAGCTCAATTCCAAACTTAATATTGTCCGTCAAATGGTACATAATAGTAACTAAAAAAATTAGCTAATTGTGGTTATTTAGCAAATTTTTTAAATTTCAACCAATTTGCAAATATTAATAAGGAGTTACAATCAAGGCCAAAAAAAATTCAATTAATGACTTATTAATCATGGTTTACCTAATTGATCCAATTTATTTATTTTTTAAAAAATTAACAAGAAATGGAGAAATTAATAAAATAACAATAAAATGCTAACCAAGTCGAATGAGAAAATCATTACTTATATGTTTTAATTATTTTTCAATAAAAAAATTGATTACAAAAGTAAAAGAAAGAAAAAAAAATGTGATTTACAATTAGTTTCGCAACATGCGACCTCACAATTATATAAAATATTCAAAATAATTCAAAATATCATAACTAGTGACTCTCAAATTCAAATTGGATGAGAATTGCAAAATACAACAATATCACCAACAAATTATTTCACCGTCTAAACAAAGACACATCTACGAGTATCCAAAATATAACAAGTCCAGTAAGGTCACAATTACATACAAATTTTTAGGGGCAAATTTGGAGGGTACCTTATAGTTTTATTTAAAATTATGAAAAAATAACAAAATAAATATATGGAGATAACAAAAAAATAATTCAAACTCACCAAAAATTAGTTTAGGGCACGTGGAAAGCAACCCAAAAAACAGAAGTGAAAAACACAGTGCGTGGTGTTCATGCACCAACACGCGCCTTGGGCTAGTGCTGGCAGGAGCGAGCATCATCTTCATCTGAGTTTGGGTTGCCCGACCTGCTTTGCGACTCAGTCGCTTCCGAGTGCAATTTCTCACTCATTTCTCTACCAAATTCAGCGATATTAGTGTCTATGAACTTGAAATTAATAGCTCTACGTTAAACCTAAATCAATTTTATGGAATTTGTCCAAGAAAAGAAACGGACAATACGAAACACAAAGTTAGGGTTTTTTGTAATCCCTGCTTCATGGGTGCCAAATTCATAGCAATATAAACCAAAACATAACAAACTTGTCACTTTCACATGATTGGTTCATAAATTCTTCCAGGAATCAAAGTGAAACAAAATTAGACCTAGGGTTTTTAATACATATTCACACGAAAATGAAATAATCTTCGAAACCCACACCAAAATTCTAATCTCTAGCCATATGTGATTTTCATACAGCCACATTAAGGTTAAATATAGCACTGATAACCAATTGTTGGAATTCTATTTCAATTCTACTCAATATCATGAGAGTCTTCAAGTCATCGTATTTGTTGTACTTCTCTATTTGTGATTCAATATCCTTTTGAAGAAGTGTTATATACATAAATATTTTGCGTACACACATAGACTTGCTTTTCTTCTCACTTATTTTCATGGAGTTGTTGAACTTTTTGTAGGGGTTGGAAGTGGAAACCTCTTCGTCAGAGGTTGGATAGATCTCTTTCATTTACTCGGCTTTTACTTGTCTACTTCCGTTTTTTATATATTCTTTACTATAGTGGGCACTACTATTAAACTCATCTGGGTACTGATTGAAGTCACTATTTCAGTAATTCATGCTACACCTTACATCAAAATATTTCTTTGGTTGGTGAGACCAGGATGATGCTCTTCTGGAATATGGATTTGAAATTTTAGGATGTCAGAGTAATAATATTGTTTCTCCAAAGGCTGATTTTGCTGATGAAAGGACCACTTCCAAGGAAGCATTGCAGCTAAAGGATCTCAACAAAGAAAAATCCAATATTTTGGTTTCGGTTCTCCACCGCAACTACTTGAGCATAGGTGAGCCCTGGAGCTATTACATGTGGACTCAGACTGATGCTTCTGTGGGGTTTGGTTTCTTCTTTCTTTCTTTTTGGTTGCTAAGAGATGTCTCTGTAGGTTTGATTAATTTTAAGAATAATATAACATGTGACAATATATGGTCAATATGTAGGTTATGTTTTCTCAAAATGAATAGACTTGCCCAATTGGTGTCTGTGGGCTTTTACTTGAAGAATTTGGATATATCATATATATTTTTATCCGTGATGATCTGGGTTAGAATATTAGGGTATTTTATGTTAAATAGTATTATCGTGTTAAATGTTATTGGGCTGGGCTTGTGACTACACTTGTACTTGTAATTGACCTAAACTATTAATATTAATAGGGGTGTAAGGTCAGTGCTTTGTATAACAATTATTCAGAGTCTCATTGGTTAAATATATCTCTTTGTCCTTTTCTATCTAGTCCCTAAAATTTCAAAGATTTTTGTTGTAGTAAAGCAACTAGTCATGATCTAATTTATAATTGTCTTTAGTTTGCATTGCAAGGTAAAAGGAAAGCTTACTAAACATGTCATAGACATAGACATTGTCAAACATTTATTGAAAATGAAATTCGAAGACTTGATTGAAATTTTAATTGTGATGAGACTTTTCCTCTTCATGATTGTGACAACTATATGACTTGTAACAATTCGCATTACTGTATTTTTGCATGTACAAACATTATGTGCTACTGCTAACTTCAATTGAATTCATTTCTGGAAAACTTATCTTGCCTCGCCACAAAAATGTTAATTTCTTGGGGGTTTATGGATCATCCATCTCCACAATAGCTTATGGAATCCTCATTGGCCAAAGGTGAGATATCCTGTTGCTTAGCTAATCTTATGATTTTTGTGATTTGATGCTCTTTCCTGTTTCTCTGAATTTTTGTTTATATTTTGTTCTATTCTATTAACATTCTTTTTCCTTTACTGTTGTATTTTCTCCTTTTGCTCTTTCCTTGGCCAAAATGCCATCTATCTAGACGGGGAACTCTTTCGTTCACCAATGCCATGGATGTCCCTGCCCTGCACACAGTATTGGTGCCTTTGTCATGATTCACTACTTGCACGTTTCAGATGATGATGTGTTGGATGTTGAGAATTTTCTTAGAGTCAAATGATTAGCTGAGTTTATGAGTTATTTTAATTAAAATTTGAGTTTTTGTATAACTTTGGTTAAATGCAGATTTTATGTGTAGTTTTGGGTAAAACCAACTTTAGTTGGTCAGTAGCAATGATTTTTTGTTTTGGTGAGAAAAGCTACTGGTTAGAAAACTCTTGTATTTATACAGCAGCAGAAATTAATGAAAAGTGTTAAGCCTTTGTTGTATAATACTCCCTCTTATTCCTTGTTCTGTTTTAGCTTTCAGCATTCATATAGTTTTTTTTAACATGGTAAACCATAAACACCTAGCCACAGAAAAACCAAAAACATTCAGCATGGCATCTAGCAGCACCTCCTTGTCACCTCCTGTATTTGCAGGAGAAAACTTTTATATTTGGGATGCAAAACTGAGAACTTATCTGAGAGCCGAAAAGTCTTTAGGAGGTGGTGTATTCCAACTCTTCCAAGCATAGCATGACACAGTCTTCTAGTTTTTGCTTTTCCAGATACTCAGAATGATTTTTTGCTTCTTTAGAAAATGGCTTTTTGATTTTCCTGTTTTCTTTCAATCTATTGTTGAAGTCTTCTGCTTGGACATACATAGGGTTCACTATTTATTCTTTATTTTTTATTGTGGAAAGAAAGCGTTCTTACTAGTGTATTTTTAACTGTAGCAAATTTATGAATATGTAAACCTGTATCCTGGTGATAAGTGGTCCTATTTTAATAGGGTCCCTATACATTCAGTTTAACAGCTATGCATCAAGTTTGTAGCAGAATGTCATAAAGAAAGGATCCAAAGCTATTTTGGCTACAATTTTACGCAGGGTTGTGCCCTTTGTCCCCGTTTTACCTATGTTTGAGTAAAACCTAACAAATGCCTCACAAGGGAAATGGAAGTTCCCATTTGGTAAACTTAGTTTGAGACAAGTGCTTGGATGAAATCTGTAACTGTCTTAACCATATGCTATGCAAGTTTGTGTCAAATCATGATGTAATTCTGAAGGGAAGAAGTCACTTATACCATGTGAGGTGTCTGTAGAATGTGGACCATTAAAAAAAATTGCAGTGGGACCAAGAATATTATCTAAAGGCTTGCAGAGGAGCATGCAAATGTTAGTATGTGTAAATAACATTACTCAATTCTTGAAAGATGGTGGCTTGATGCCATCTGCAAGCCACTTAAATGTTTCCCGTCTATCTCTTTATCTCTTCATAGACATCTATTTTTCTGTAGTTTTTTAGTGCAAAGAGCATTACCCTATTCTGCAACTATAATGGCGATATAGAAGTTTTTGCTCACGGTAAAGAGGTGCCTGTGCAGCCACTATCTCGCTCAAATGATTTGACCATATGAATGGCAAAAGGAACAAGTTTTAAATGACCAAACAAACAGGCACTATTCTTCGGGTCTCCCACCTCAACTTGTAATCTGAATGAACGCGGCTGAATTAACCAAAAGAATGAACTGAATGGTTAAGGTGTAATTGTGATAAGTGTAGCCTATCCTACCTAGTGAGAATGTAATGTTTCGACTGTTGTTGTTGATGTAATGTTTCTAGATTCAGGATACGTTCTGATTGAATCATTTGTAGCAATAATCTCTGATAATTAACTATGGTATACTTCATCTCTTTTGATGGAGAACTTGTAAACTTTGTTTGAAGTGTAATCTATGTTGTCTCCTACTACTATTTTAGAGCGCTTACTGACAAATTTTGAAGCGGTCCTGTTGGAATTTTGATACTAGCCAAAGAAATCCAAACTTTCAGTTAAAACCTCACAAACTCTGCTGAATATAAACAAATGCTAGTTCACGAGAGCAATCCAACAGAACAAACTGAATACCTAACCCTCTCTCTCTCTCTCTCAGTGGTTGAAATGGACGGCTAGCTCCTTGTCTCTCACATTTCCTATGCAATAAAATAAATACACACAAAATACACCATATGAAAAAACCAATGCCAACAAATGAAATGGCCTAAAATTATTTTTAATTTTCACTAGTGGTGACACAGATCCAACTAATAGTATCACTAATTAATCACAAATTTTTATATTCAGTTGAGAGCTAGAACACTGCATAATATACTAACAATGGCTGATCTCTATAACAAAAGATAGAACAAAATGGAACAGTAAGATGTGGTTAATGAGTTAATTTACACAGAATATGTTTGATAAGTAATGCCACGGTTAGAAAAGGGAATTGCTGTGAAATATGAACATCACTTTTCATATAAAACCAGCCAAATACAATGGGTGCAAGGTGGACAAAAAAACAAAAGAAGAAATGCATAATTAGTTCACGGGAATGCTATTGAGTATTGACTAATCAGAAGGATTCCCATACTGCCTGGTTTGGATAAAAGACAAGGCAGAGCATGGGTGAGAGGTTAGTGTACGGTGTTTCTTAGTTCTTCTATCGCTCTCTATGCGTTAGTTACTCTCAGAGGGCATTGGGAAGCCACATGTGAATTCACATGTGAGAGGCCACTTGTCCTTTTCACCCAGTCATTCACATGAACGAACTTCTGCGGCCCCTACTTTTTAGACTGAGCAATTATTTAGTATATGTTCTTTTTTTTTGGACGAACTTGACCTTACCTTCAATTATTTGTTATACGCAATGGCTTCACCAATTATAGTTAACTCACTAAGCTTAAACTTCTTTTTTTCAGAACGAAGGATTAGTCTACTGGTTAATTATGTGTATTCATTGTATTGTCTACTTAGATTTGGATTTTGGGCTAGTAACTAGAAGAATTAATTCTTCTAAATGTATTAGGCTTATGCGGGAGTGCACCTTTAAAATCACATGAAAAGGAACTTAATTTCAGTTGGCAGAGTAGTTAATCCAAGAATACTCATACCTTAAAGAAAACAAACTTTTTTTTTGGCACCCTTTTTTGCTCATTTTCCATAACTTCATTCTCATTTTTAGTATTCATTTCATAATGCTTCAAATTAAGTAAAAATGACAGTAAATGTACTAAGATAGCTTTTCCAACTCCATGCTATTGAACATTCATTTGAAAAGGAGATTGAAGTAATGTTAATGTACTCACACGGGTAAAGTTACGTAGATTTGAACTCTAAAGTTTACAATGGTGAGAACTTAGTGCTTTGTACTACCTTTTATTATTGTTAAGAAGAGGCAAAACACCACTCATATGACCGATCTTAATAATTCTTGTAGCAAATATAGTGATTTAGAAGGGTAGGGTTAAAAGAAGGGTCAAATTGGCCATTTCAATAGGGAAGGAATATGATTGTGTAGAATCTGCAATTGTCATTTGGGAAAGACAAAGGTTGTACTTTTTTCTTTCTAAAACTATAGCCAACATTGCGCCACCTTTCATGCATAAAATAGACAGAACTCTTGTCTAACTGCCTATAATTACGTATGCTTGCTAGTTCTTGAAGACCACACTTCAGATAACTTTTCTCTGTTTCTGTGTGCGAGTGAAACTGTGAGCAATGGCCAGAAAACTAAGCATCGTTCTGCTCTGCCTAGTTGCAATGTTTCTTCTTCTTGTGGAGAACCATGTAAGCCAACATAATCCTTATAGCTCTCTCTCTCTCTCTCTCTCTCTCACGAACACACTGAGACACATTTGCTGATAACTTCAAGCTCTGCTTTGGTAGATTTACTCTGTTTTAAGCCCTGCATTGCCCTGATTTCACTTGAATTTCTCTGCTGACAAGCAATGACAATAAAACGATCAATTTCAAGGAATATCCTTGAAGCAGTGCATCAGCTATAAATAATAAATACTACTTGCCTGGTTTATTCTTTTGCCATTACATTCCCTTGGCATGCTTTTGGTTTCTTCCTTTAAAATATGGGAATCTCAAGAATAATTGTCCTTTTTATTTTCCTTAATGTTGGCTGCATTTGAATATATATATATATATCAAATGCATACATTTTGCACAATGATAATTATATTTATGTAACATACCATAATAATGATGCTTTCAGGCTGAGATTGTTGTGACCACCACTGAGGCTCCAGCTCCGCAGCCTAACAAAAACACTACCCAATTTCCCACGGTGAGACTTCTCGCATATTGTGTTTTTGGTTTGGCCAATATTTTTGCATAAAGCTCACTATTAATGTTAGTACACCTTGCTAGACATCTGCTATCTACATTTCTATTTTTTATGTTAATTTCATTTTTGTTTTCTTTAGTTTCAGCATGGCATCACTGAAGGCAGTCTTCAACCACAAGGTACTATTTAAGGACATGTTATCTGATCTAAGTAGATTTAATCATAAATAATAGTCGCAAAAGAGCTTTTTTTTTTTTCTTTTGAAAAACATCCTAAAAGAATCAAACCATACCAAGATATTAGATTCTATCGAAACTGATTAATGACAAGTGATTAATCAAGTCATGCAATTAGTTATTTGCGCTGATTTACTAGTTGTCACTCATTAATTTCCTTCATGTCCAATATCTGGACTTCTGAAGAATTCTTCCTTCTTTGGTGCATGCATGAAATTGCAGAATGTGGTCCACGTTGCACGGATAGATGCTCAAACACACAATACAAGAAACCGTGCTTGTTCTTCTGCCAAAAGTGCTGTGCCAAATGCTTGTGTGTGCCTCCTGGAACCTATGGCAACAAGCAGGTCTGCCCTTGCTATAACAACTGGAAGACCAAAAGGGGAGGGCCCAAATGCCCCTGAAAGTTGAAACTTTCACTATCAAGTCTCAAACTAAATGCTTTGCTACCACCTCATGTACAAGTACTGTATAACTACGAGATTCAAATTGCCTTAATTTAATTATGTTTGTCTTTGTGTGCTTTCTGATTCTTCCTCAAGGAATAAGAGAAATTTTTCAGCATTGAACTTGCAGAGTTGTAGTCAAATTCCTTCATAGAAATAGCTAAACATTAAACACGGCACAAGGAAGCAATACAATGCAAATAGTGTGTGTCTTCTTAAAAATTCAATATATGCATAGTTGTTACGTCACAGAGGGCAGATTCAAATCCAACCTATAAAGTATAAACTCTTTTCACCCGATGAAGAAGAAAACATGGTTTCTGTTGTAGTCTACACTCTCAATATTATAGAAATTAGAGTAATTTTATTTAAAAAAATCTACTAGACAAATATTCTTTATATTTTTTTATACATTTCTTTGTACAATTCTGTAAGGTGCAAAAAAATACACAAACTAGATAAGTTTAATTTTTAAAAATCAAAGAAGATAACTTTGTTTTAAGTGCTTTTTCTTACAATTTGTTGCAAAGGATATAACTTCCCATCTATTTATCTCCCTAGAATGTCATAATAGTAAACCTTATTAATGAGCAACTCTTGACGAGGGAAAAAATTATATATTAATTTGGGTGAAACAATTATAATAGGATGGCAGAAAAATTATATATTTTATATGTTTGTATATTTAAATTTAGAACGAAAGAGGAAAAAAAAACTTGTGGAAATCCCAGTGAAACTTGACAATTTTCATATAATTAAGTCCGCGCGTAAGATACGTTTATATCTAGATATATAACTAAAAGTTGCTAGAAAAACTGCAATTTTTACATCAGTATACAATAATATCTTATGTTGCACATTTATATTTGGAATGCTACATAGAAATCTTGTCTCTGTTATTGTGGAAACAGAGGCTTCGTCCATTGTGCATACGCAGACTAGAATAAAAGATGGCGATAACATATTTCTAGTTCACCTAATTTGTTAAATTGGGATCACACGTGTAATGATTAAATGTGTTAAGTTATTATTTAATTAGCCAAAATCAAAGTGATCTAATTGGATTAAAGTGTTATGACATAAGTATCATGAAAAATATTGTGTGGATACCAAAGGTCTTATTTCTATTTTTATGATGGGCCAAAATAGAAATAAGAAAAGTTTAAAAGTCATGACTCTTCATGAATGAGTATGAACTCAAACAGACACTACTCTTCATGAAAGGGCATGTGCTTCTTATAAATATAAGAGGTTATGGTTCCTAATTATAGAACATATAATATTACTTCTCTTCATCTCATTAAAAGAGGAACTGAGGCAAAACCTAAGGAATTCTATAATTGGAAGATCATTACTCGACTAAGAACATCATCCTCTCAATCAAGATCTCATGGATCCTTCAAGTACGCTTCCGCATTTATTAATCATCTTGAATTGACATGGGATTATAGATAGAATATGATTTTGGATTTGTGCTTGATGAAGTACATGTTTCTTGTTGATATTGATTTTGTTAATATGAAGTTTAAGAATTAGAAACATGTCAATAGGCACAAATAATTAAGTTCAACAAGTGGTATCAGAGCCACCCATGTTCAATTCATGTATGATTTAAGGAATTTTAATGTTTAAAGTTTCAACAATAGAGTTTTCAAGTTTTTCTAAAAAGATTGTGTTCTTGATCTTTCATGGTGAAATTGGTTTTCATGAATTGTGCTTCCTATTTGCCCATCTTTCTCTGATGATTTTCTTTAGATTTAAGGTTATTGCAATTGTGATGGTGAAACCATTTCCGTTTTGTATAGTAAAAATTCGAAATGATAATGAAACTTTTTATTTTGAATTTAAATCTTAAATTTCTTTAGATATAACCAGACTGTGTGCTATGGCTTGGGTTTGAACGGTGGGTCCTTTTTAAAGGATTGGGGTTCAATTCTTAGACATGTATTTTGAGCATTTTCTTTTTATCCTTCTTTATGATAAATGATTAAAACGGACAAAAGGTGCCTTAGTTTGGATCAAACCTAAGACCCAAGACCGAAAGTTAACAGCAGTATGCTGACCATTATGTTATGGCTTCAGTCGTGTTATTTGGTGTTCAAACAACTATGGTAAAGGCAACCAGAATAAATTCAAATATTTGGTTATGTTTTTAAATTATATAATTGTTTAACATTTTAAGTGATTCAATTAAAACAAAATGTCACCAAAGTGACCTCTATTGTGTAGATTGCTCATGAGAAATGTTGAATGTTAGTGTGCATGTTTATTCATGTGAGTATTAATTAGCCCAAAGGAAGGTTAATATTTGGCCGGATTACATACACACTTGTGATGGTAAACATGTAATAATTATAAGGTTGTACATGTGAATGATAAATCAATCCAAAGATGGGTTTATTATTTGACATGCACTATTGTCAATGTTTGATCATTATGACAAGAGACCTATCAAATAATAAAAATACCCGGTTCCCAAACTAATTTGTAGTATAGAGAATGAATCAAATCGTCTCTCAAGGATCCAAAAACAAAGATTTAATTAGATCAAGATAATTAGAAAAGAGGGGTTTTATTGTTGATTAACAAGATTAATAAAAGTATGAGCCTTAAAGTTGTAAACAAATCTAAAGAAACAACTAGTTCAAGGAAATTTACCGATCTTGAGTTTAACTCATCATTGATCACAAGGAATTCACTTAATTGCTAACCATGTTCTTGGCCTTAGATCACGTCAAGAAGCCTTAAAATGATCCAAGAATTCTCTACTAGATAAGCATCTAGGATTTGATTAACCAAGGTTAGATAAAGTAAGCACCATCCAACATAGATTAACTTAAGATCTAGAATTTAACCAAGCTAAACAATCTATCAAAAAGCTTTAATATATTGTTTAATCTTTGTGACCCTCTTTGCATACATGATAATAAAGCTATTATCACATCAACATCTAAATCAAATTAAGCAATTTAATCTAGATAAAAATCAAAAGAGAAAGAAGAGAAACTTGAATAACAATTAAGCAATATGAACAAGCGAAACAAGATTTCCAAATTAAACATCAAGATGGCTAATCCCTTGGATTGATTATGAGAGCCTAGCCTTCCATGGATGGGAAGGAAGAACTTAGAAATAAAAGAACAAAAACGAAATTGTAAAGAGAATGGTGAAGAAGAGAAATAAAACTCTCACAAATACTCAAACTTTCTTCAAACTTACTTAAAATTGAATGATCATAATACAAAGAGATTGACTCTATTTATACTAATCCTAGAAGCCAATTTGTACATGTACATAATCTGAATACAAGTTGTAAAAATATGGAAATTGTCAAATATGGAAGCTTGATGCATGGTTGGTGGGTTGGTGCATGGTAGGTGGGTTGGTGTATGGTTGGTGGCTTTTAGTCAGCAGCTCTTATCCGACTTCTGGCTTAATTTTCATGATCTAGACAATGCATTTTGGCTTGGAGGTCTTATAAAAGTTGTAGCCAGTTGTCTCCTTGAAATTTTGCAATTGGAATCATGCCATTTGGATGTTTAGAACTCCAGATATGCCAAAAACACTGAACCTACCTCAAGTTTGGTTGGGAGAACGTGTTTCCAAATTCAAACCAACTTGTAGCTTCATAATCATGTCTAAAACGACATTTATTGACTAAATGGTCTTCAGTGAAGTTGGAGATATGTGTCTTATCTTTCCAATGGCCAAGTTTCAGCCCAAGAGGAGGCCTATAGCTCACTAGGTAGTCCAATATGTGTACACTGCCTAGATTTTTGTGACAGCAAACCCACTCTGCATTGCAGGGATATTTTGGACCCTTAGAAGTCTGATCCAGCTCTTGGGTTCTTCATGCAAATTGTAGAGCATTGTCTTGAGACACCAAGATCACCTCAAATGGATCACCGAGTCCCAAGTTATGGCCTAACCAAGGAAGAAAGGTCAAAATGCATCAAAATCCGAAAATTATTCAATATTTGCATTAAAGCCCAATGAAGCCCAACAACATTAAACTCATCTAAAATACTAATATTGGGCACAATAAACATCTAATAAAGCATAATACAAAGCTAACATAAGTGTCTCAAATTGATTGATCACATTACAACAAGAGTACCACTAGCAATTAATATTACTGTTGTAAGACTTGATATTAATGTTGCACTAGGTATCTTGGGTTGTGCCATTATTTGAATTTGTTGATGATTGTATTTTGATTATGATGTGAGTATACTTATATTGTTTATTTTATTCTTTTCAGCTACTATTGCTACTATATCTGCCAACCTGAATTCAGTTCTGGTCCTTAATGGTACCAAATTTAAGGATTGGAAAGAGAACATTTTAATTGTTCTTGGCTGCATAGATCTTGACCTTGCACTAAGGATGAAGCAACCCCCTTCTCTTACGGACTCCAGTACCTCCAAAGAGAGAAAAATTATGAGAAGTGAGACAGCTCCAATCGCATGAGTCTCATGATCATCAAGCGCGGCATTCCAGAGACTTTTAGGGGTGCTATATCTGAAGGGATAACAAGTGCCAAAGAATTCCTTGCCGAAATTGAGAAACACTTTGCCAAAAGCGATAAGGCAAAAACAAGCACACTCCTTCAAAGCTTGATTTCTATGAAGTATAAAGGCAAAGGAAACGTAAGGGAGCATATTATGGAAATGTCTAATATTGCTTCCAAGCTTAAGGCTCTAAAGCTCGAGTTTTCAGATGACTTACTCGTGCATTTGGTGTTGACATCTCTTCCTGCACAATTTAGTCAATTCAAAATCAGTTATAATTGTCAAAAGGAGAAATTGTCTCTTAACGAACTCATTTCATATTGTGTGCAAGAGGAAGAAAGGATGAAGCAAGAAAGGACAAAAAGTGCTAACTTGGCAAGCACATCTAAAGTTAAGGGCAAAAAGAGGAAAAATGAGGTTGTTAAGAATGAAGCTGCTAAGGGTCCAGCACAAAAGAAGCAAAATAAAGGTGACAACAACTGCTTCATCTGTGGAATAACTGGGCATGTCAAGAAGGAATGTACCAAGTACCATGCTTGGCGTGAGATGAAAGGTATGTTCCTTACTTTAGTCTGTTCTGAGGTAAATTTAACTTCAGTACCTAGAAACACTTGGTGGTTAGATTCTGGTGCTACTACTAACATCAGTGTTTCAGTGCAGGGTTGCCTGAGTTACAGAAGGCCAAATGATGCTGAAAGACGCATTTATGTAGGAGATGCCAAGTCGGTATAAGTAGAGGCAATAGGGCATTTTAGGTTGTTGTTAAGTACTGGTTATTATTTGGATTTAATTGATACTTTTGTTGTACCGTCATTTAGACATAATTTGGTTTTTATTTCTTGGTTGGACAAATTTGGTTATCATTGTTCTTTTGGAAACAATCAATTCAGTTTATCTATTCATTCAAATGTTGTTGGAACTGGTACTCTTATGGTGTATGACAATCTATATTTGCTTGATACTGTTGCTTCTTATAATGAAACCTTGAATGTGGAATCACGTGGTACTGAGCATAAAGTTGACAATGTAAATTTAGGAGCATTGTGGCACAAGCGCCTAGGTCACATATCTAGAAATAGAGTTGAGCGACTTATGTCAGATGGGATCCTAGATTCTATTGTCTTTACAGACTTTAATATTTGTGTTAAGTGCATTAAGGGTAAACAGTCCAAACAAAGGAAATTAGGTGCATATAGAGCTACAAATGTCTTAGAATTGATACATACGGACATATGTGGGTCATTTCCAACACCTTTGTGGAATGATTCATTCATAGATGATTATTATAGATATGCATACCTATTTCTTATACATGAAAAGTCCCAATCATTGGACGTGTTCAAATCATTTAAGGTTGAAATTGAGAACCAACTCGACAAAAGAATTAAGAGTGTCAAATCTGACCGTGGTGGTGAATATTATGGTAGATATGACGATTTAGGTGAACAATGTCTAGGACCATTTGCCAAGTACCTAGAAGAATGTGGGATCATCCCACATTACCACCATGTCGAGGTCACCTAGCATGAATGGTGTAGCTGAAAGATGAAATCGAACTCTTAAGGATATGGTAAGGAGTATGATGTCATTCTACCTTACCAGAGTCACTCTGGGAAGAGGCACTAAAGACTACAGCTTACATTCTGAACAAAGTGCCAACTAAAGCAGCTGCCAAAACACCTTATGAGCTTTGGACAGGCAGAAAGCCTAGTCTAAATCACTTTCATGTATGGGGATGTCCAATTGAGGCAAGGCCTTATAGGCCAAATGAAAAGAAATTGAAACCCTGAACAGTAAGCAGCTACTTTATCGGCTATTCTGAACGATCCAATGGCTATAAGTTTTATGATCTCAAATTAAAGACAATTTTTGAGATGAGAACTGCCACGTTCTTTGAGGATATTGAGTTTGGGGGGAGAAATAAGGTTAGAAACTTTGTTTTCGAGGAAGAATCAATTTCAATTCCAGAACCAATTCATATAGTTGCTTCTGATGAAGCAAGTCCGAAACCTTTACAAGACATTGTTGTTCAATCTACCATTCAAGATGAATTAGTTGTTCATGAAGAGCAAACTCAAGATCCTCAAGAACCATTGCTTCAAGAGTCAGTACATTTGCTACAATCCACTAGAGAAAGGAGAAGTGCTATTCCAAATGATTACATAGTATTTCTCCAAGAACATGAGGAAAATGATGGTATGATGAAAAATGATCCAATCAGCTTTCGTCAAGCCATGCAAGATTCCAACTTGGAAAAGTGATTGAGGTAATGAATGAAAGGTATAAGTCCATGCAAGACAATAAGGTTCAGTTATGATAGATATAACAAAAACCGCTTTGGTCCTATATTGATATAACTAATGGATGAGATTGTTTGGATATGCCTTATGTTTATGATGGCAAAGTTTTGAGCTTATAAAGTCTAACACTTTTATAAGAATACATATGTGGCCCAGTGGGAGATTGTTAGAAAAATATATGTTAAATTGGGGCCACACATGTAATGATTAAATGTGTTAAGCCATTATTTAATTAGCCAAAATCAAAGTGATTTAATTGGATTAAAGTGTTATGGCAAATGACATAAGTATCATGAAAAATAGTGTGGATACCAAAGGTCTTATTTCTATTTTTATGATAGGCCAAAATAGAAATAAGAAAAGTTTAAGAGTTATGACTCTTCATGAATGGGTATGAACTCAAACAGACACTACTCTTCATGAAAGGGCATGTGTTTCTTATAAATATAAGAGGTTATGGTCCCTAATTATAGAACATATAACATTTCTTCTCTTCATCTCATTAGAAGAGGAATTGAGGCAAAACCTAAGGAATTCTACAATTGGAAGATCACTACTCGATCAATAACATCATCATCTCCATCAAGATCTCATGGATCCTTCAGGTACGCTTCCACATTTATTAATCATCTTGAATTGGTAAGGGATTATAGAGAGAATATGATTTTGGATTTGTGCTTGACGAAGAACATGTTTCTTGTTGATATTGATTTTGTTTATATGAAGTTTAAGAATTAGAAACATGTCAATAGGCACAAATAATTAAGTTTAACACTTATGCGTTGCTCTAATTTTAGAATTAGATATCCTTCCCTCCACCTAAACATACTCATCACCGAAAAAAATTATTTTTTAAATGATATTAGTTAATTAATTTTGGTAAGTAAATTATATTAATTAATTACTATATCACCAACAACAATCGAACCTTATCTCACTACATATGATTGGCTTCTTGAGTCAAATCAGGGCCATTAAAATCTAATAAAACCTAAATAAAATTTTTTTTTTTCAATAATTTTCTTAAGGAAAAATGTAAAAGTAGCACTCTAACTTTCGCTCATGTATGATTTACCCCTCAACGTTAAATAGGGTCAAAAGACTTGCTTAATTTTTACTAAATGTACAAAAGACTCCCGTAGTTAAATAGTTATGCCAAAGAATCCAATGTAAAAAAACCACTCAAAATTTGAGTCATGTGGTTTATCCCCCATTTGTTTTGTACCATGGCAACACAAATATATGAACTTATAACTTCTTGCAAATTATCAAAACCCTTCACCAATAGCCCACTCTTAGTGGCATTTTACCTATCAATTTTAAAAAAGTATCAAAACACCCATCAATTATTTACTAAATGGATGAAAGACTTCTCTCATAACACTGACTACTACTCCTCCTACACCCTAGAGCTCTGGGAGTCCTTCTAGGCCTTCAAGTTTCTTAGAATGTAGGTTACAAAAATTAAGATGCTAATAGAAGGTGAGTTTATAGTTACAATCTCCCTTTTGAGCAACAATCTTTAGAGAACTAGAAGTAAGAACAGGTTGGTGCACCGCATCAGGGACTAGTGTTCTAAGAGCTAGATTGTCTCCTTCATTCACACACTTTGTGAAGGAAATTAATGTCGCGATTGGCTAGCCAATTGAAGCCTCGCCCATGAGCCTACTTTCACAGAATGGAACAGACCCCCTAAAGGTCTGAACCATCTCGTTGTTGATAATGTAGGGGTCCCCATATTCCTACATGAATTTTGTTATTTTCTTTCTTTTTTGGGCTCGAGTCCCATTTTTGCACTAAAAAAATGTGAAAAAGAAATCATTTGGTGATTTCTCCAAAAGAGAATAAGTTGAATTATATAAATGGTGTTTTTTTACCATGTTGGGGGTAAATAGGATTCTTATTTCTCGTTATGGCATAAGTTTAGGAATTATTCTCAGTATGGTGTATTTTGAACAGGGAGTCGGAGGCAGTGATACCGACTTAAGTGAATTCGTATACAACACCTACAACTTATGTATTTTAGGGTTTTCCGAAGCAAAGTCGTATGCTAGGAAAATGACTTAAGTTTAGGGTTTTTTTTTAATTATTTTAATGGGAGTCATATGCACTACATATGACTTTGATGTGCATCATATTTTATTAATTTTCAAGGATCTAAAGTTGTAGAAAAGGTCGACTTTATTAAAATATTAATTTTTAATTATATTTTATGTTAGTCATATGTAGGAGGCACGACTTATATTTTTTATATAAGTCGTATGTAAAGACTACGACTTCTAACCACTATAAATATCTTCCCCCTTCGCAGATCATTTCATCCGTTGCTTTATATTTGTTCACCTATGTGTTGTATAAGTTTTTTCAGCCTTTCTACTTGCACGAGTAAGAAATATCTTTGTCTTTGTCAATATTTGCAAGAGTAGCAAATTTTTATATTAGGAAGGTAATTTAATTTATTTTAGTGCTATTATTTAAATATTTGTAAAGAGTAATTATTCTATAAAGTTTAGTAACAATGACATTTTATTGTTGTTTTAATTAACAAATGTCTTTATCTATGAGTTGGAAGCTTATTATACTTGTTTTTCATGATGGAGAAATTGTTAAAACTGATGAATGAGCCACTTATCAATGTGACAATCCTATAAATTTTCATATTTCAAGAAGTATCACGTTGGAAGAGTTGAGATTAAGGATAGAGTCAAGATTGTGTGTTGATGGAGTGAAAAGAGTTTGTAATATGAAGTACCAATATCCAATATCTGTAGGTGACATAATAAAATATAGAAGTTACAATGTCAATGAAGATGACAATGTCAAATTGATGATTGATACCCATGATCCATATCCTAATATTGTATTTATTGAGTTATATACTGAGTTAGAAGATGTTTGTTCTTATACATAACCAACCATACCTGTTTCTTATGAGCCCCCTTCGTGATTCTTTTGTTAGTGAGGTTGGGTAATTTTACGAATATAATAAGCCTTAAAGACCTCTAAGTCCTATGATCCATATCCCCCGAGACAATGTAAGTGAATTTAGTGAAGATGAAGAGTTTGAGTTAGGAGGCAATGAGAGTGATGATCCTAATACTAATCCTGCTCCATCCAATAAACCATGCCATATGGGTATAAGTCAACCTCTCATTATTACTTATGCTACCCTATTCTTGTTTATGTCTGCCATTAATTTGCAAGTAATGCATGCTCTTGAATTTCCCGAGCATTATAGAGTTGGGAAAAGAAGCAACGTCAATGAAAATAATGACCTATTTATCGATATGTAGTTTAACACCAAAGAAGAAACGGTCACGTCAATTAAGGAGTACCAAATACATAACTCATTTGACTTAAATGGTTGAAGAATCCAGGCCAGTAAGTATGTAGGTAAGTGTGCAAAATTTGGCCAGGGGTGTGAATGGAGAGTCAGAGCATCATTGATAAAAAAGAAATGGCATGTGGGAGATAAGAAAATATAATAGGGGTATACTTGCACATCTTTAGCCATCTCTAAAGATCATAACAGATTAAGCTCATCACTAATTTGTGCATGTGTTGCTGAATTAGTGAATACAAGTCATGGCATCCCAATTTCGAGCTTGATTGTAGAGGTCCGATCCCATTTTGGATACAATGCCTAGTACAAGAAAGCATGGAAGGCGAAACAAATGACACTTGCTCAACTCTTTGGTGATTAAGAGCAATCGTACAATGAATTACCAAGATGGATGGCTGTTGTCCAATACTTTGTACTTGGTATAATCATGAGATATTGTACATCTGATAAGGATGATCCCAACACAAAATTGCTTGGTTGTCTGTTTTGGTCGTTTAAGCCATGCATTGAAGGGTTTGCATACTATAAACCAATTGCTCAAGTGGATGGGACATTCCTCACTGGTAAATTTTAGGGGGCACTGTTAATAGTCATTGCACAAGATGGTAACAGAAGCATCATCCCAATTACCTTTGTCATTGTTGAGGGAGAAACGAAGGAAGCTTGGTTGTGGTTCTTGTTTAACCTTCGCAAGTATGTAACACCATGACAATGTTTATGCATAATATCATATCAAGGCAAGGGTCTACTTGATGCATTGTGACACCCACAAGTTGGGTGAGTTAAATCTGGTGCACATTCAGTATATTGCATTCACCACATTGGGAGCAATTTCAATAAAGAGTTCAAAAATATTGAACTCAAGAAACAAGTCGTCAACATGGGTAATTTTATATTTTATTTGGTAATGTTTTAAATAATATGGGTTTAATGTTTACAATTAACTAATTTGCATGTTTAATGATCTCAATTAATTAATTTACAGGATATGAGTTGAGGCAACCTTGGTTGGAGGCAAAGCTTCTGGCATTGCAATCAGAGAATTCCAGGGCTGCTGATTGGCTTGATAACGTCCCAAAGGAGAAATGGACTCAAGCTTACGATCAAGGTCAACGTTACTACCATATGACCACCAATCTTGCTGAGTACATAAATTCCGTGTTGAAGGGAGCCTGAGCCTTGCTTATAATTGCATTGGTGAAGTCAACTTTTTATAGATTAAATTCTACATGGGTTGAGCAAGGCAAGAAGGCAGTCAACATGATCAATGAGGGACACATATATTGTGAAGAGTTGATGATAGACCTGCAAGAAAATCGGCATAAAGCTAGCGCTTATGCCATCCACAATTTCATAAAGGAGACAAGTACATTTGAGATCCATGAGATTGCAAACTCTCGAGCTGACAGATGCACTATGATTTGCAATGTTAAACCTTTGGAATGATGGTGTGACTGTGGGGAATTTCAATCATTGAAGTTACCATGTTCTCATGCCATAACAACATGTGCCCACATTATGGTTGATTATGATCGATTTATTACTCCTATATATAGATTGGAAAATATCTTCAAAGTCTATGAGCTTGAGTTCCATCCTCTTGGCAGTGAAGAGTATTGACCTTATTACTCTGTCCCTAATTTCATTCCTGATCTTGCCATGCAGCGAGACAAGTCAGTCGGCCATGAACTTCTTGTATCCGTAATGAGATGCATATCAGGGAGACTAATCAAACAAAAAGATGCAAACTTTGTAGAACTCAAGGCCAGACTTGAAGTACTTATCCACAACGACCTTCCAATGTTGGACAAAGTTCGCGCTAAATAGTGATAGTTGATTAAATTGTATTACTACAATGGACCATGTTTTTGAAACGTTAATTAGTTTTATTATTTTGATTTAATTTCCATTTATTTTTCATTATGTATATTCCATTTATTTTTCATTATGTATATATTTAATTCCCATTTATATTTAATTCTCATGTCTGCACTTATAATTAATTCTTATGTTTGCATTTATATTTAATTCTTATGTTTGCATTTATATTTAATTCCCATTTATATTTTAATTCTCACATCTATATTTATTTTTAATTTCCACTTATTATAGTAAATATATATTTCATAAAAAAGGTTCATTCATCACCATTAATTTAAATTATATTAACTTTATAATATATTTTCCATTAATCAAATGCAACAACCTAAATAATTAATATAATTAACCACTAAACCATTAATGAAATACAACCTAAATAATTAATATAGTTAATCATAAAATATATGTCTTTTACTTACTTTTATGTACTCAAATAAACATAACTTTAATATAAACCATTATCCATTTTCATGGTAGCAGACGTACGTCCATCCCACACTTTGAGGTATTGTGTGGTATGGTGTACAACTAATTATTCTTCAAACTAACACACGGATCAGACAAACACATGGAGCATTGGCAGACCATTCTCACGTCTTCAAGGCTGCAACGCTAGGACCCTTCACATGGATGTAGCCTTGCTTTGTTGAATGGATGGACAGACTTCAATGGATGAGGACAATGCACGTCCACATGCATCTTCACTATGTGGGCATCTTCACTGAATGGTGGCAACCTTGAATTTTGATGGACAGTTCAAATGCACTGAACAGTGGTAGCCTTGAATCTTAATCAACCATGGCAGCTTTGAATGCAATAGTTGGGGCAGGAGTTCATGACAGCATTGAATATAATCTTTGGGGCATCTTCAACAGGATTTTTTTGTTGTGATGCAACATTGATGGAGTTGGGCATCTTTAACAGGATTGTTGGGTTTCGAGATGCGAAAACACAGCAGAAAGCAAAACAAAAATCCCAAACCCAGTCGATGATCCATGTGAAATCATAAACGTGTTAGGGAGTTACCTTTATGAAGGGACAATTGTTTCCACAATCAATCAATCAATCGCGAGCACAGTAAGGTGGCGGTGCCTCTATGGTATCCACATGAACAAGTCGAAATCAAGCTCTCCTCCACTCCACGGTACTAGCTGCCAGGAGAGGGTTGTGCTCCTTACGCTCTCACCCTCAAGGACTAATGGCTAGAGTTTCTAAAACTATTTCATAGCTCTCTGGCTTTTATGTCTACGACGACTAAGTGTATATTGATCAATTAATTTGAGACACTTATGTTAGCTTTGTACTAGGCTTTATTAAATGTTTATTGTGCCCAATATTAGTATTTTAGCTGAGTTTAATGTTGTTGGGCCATATTGGGCTTTAATGCAAATTGTGAATAATTCTTTGATTTTGATGCATTTTGGTTAGGCCATAACTTGGGACTCGGTGATCTAATTGAGGTGATCTTGGTGTCTTTGGAAAGTTAAGACAAAGCTCTACAAGTTTCATGAAGAACTCAAGAGCTGGATCAGACTTCTAAGGGTCCAAAATAGACTTGTAATTTAGAATGGATTTGCTGTCACTAGAATCTGAGCAGTGTGCACATATTGGACCATATTATGGGCTATAGGCCTCATTTTGAGCTGAAATGCGGCAAATGGAAAGATAAGACCCATATCTCCAATTTCACTATGACCATTTAGTCAATAGATGCCGTTTTAGGTATGATTATGAAGCTACAAGTTGGTTTGAATTTGGAAACATGTTCTGCCAACCTGACTTGAGGTAGGTGCAGTGTTTTTGGAATATCTGGAGTTTTAAAGGTCCAAATGGCATGAAACTAACGCCAAACGTTCAAGGAGACAATTGTCTACAACTGTCATGAAGACCTCCAAGCCAAAATACATTGTTTAGGTCATGAAAATCAAGCTGGAAGTCGGAGAAGAGTTGCGGACTAGAAGCCACAAACCATACACCAACCCACATACCATGTACCAACCTACTAATCATGCATCAAGCTTTCATATTTGACAATTTCCATGTTTTTACAGCTTGCATTTAGATTATTTTCAATTACAAATTGGCTTCTAGGATTAGTATAAATAGAGTCAATCTCTTTGTATTATACATCATTGAATTTGAAGTAAGTTTGAGTATTTGTTTGAAGAAAGTTTTAGTATTTGTGAGAGTTTTCTTTCTCTTCTTCTCCATTCTCTTTAGAATTTCTTTTTTGTTCTTCTATTTCTGAGTTCTTCCTTCCCATCCATGGAAGGCTAAGCTTTAATAATCAATCCAAGGGGTTAACCATCTTGATGTTTAATTTGGAGATCCTGTTTCGCTTGTTCATATTGCTTAATTGTTATTCAAGTTTCTCTTCTTCCTCTTTTGATTTTTTTCTAGATTGAATTGCTTAATTTGATTTAGATGTTGATGTGATAATAGCTTTATTATCATGTATTCAAAGAGGATCACAAAGACTAAATAATATATCAAAGCTTTTTGATGGATTGTTTAGCTTGGTTAAATTTTGGATTATAAGTTTATCTATGTTTGGATGGTGCTTACTTTATCTAACATTTGTTTAATTAAATCCTAGATGCTTATCTATTAGAGGATTCTTGGATCATCAAAAACCCCCTTTTAATTATCTTGATCTAATTGAATTTTTATTTTTGGATCCTTGAGAGACGATTCGGTTCATCCACTATACTACAAATTAGTTTGTGAACTGGTAATTTTTATTATTTGACGGGTCTCGACAACCTCTTGTCAAATTTGGCACCGTTGCCGGGGATCCAAGGCAACTATTTGATCATTTCAAGACCTCATATAACTATAACAATTGTATTTGTTTTGTTTTTTATGCTTTTTCAAGTGAAATTCGGCTAAAATTGGGTAAAAGGCATCATGTCAAGTATTTTAGTTCGGTAAAGTATCTCTGATCGAGCTAAATTTTGGTAGACTAATTAAAAACATTATTTTGAGAAATACTCATTATTTATAGTGATGTCACCTTTATTTTAGCCAAATTCAATCGTTTAGGCCACATTTTCTATTTTTTAAGATTTTTTATTATTCTGTTGGATAACATTTTTGTGTAGATTTCACCCTGTGGTGGTTCCATAATTTTTAAAATTCATTTGATACTGTTTTTATTTTCATTTAGATTTTTGGAGTTTTTGTTTTAAGAATTTTCGTTTTATCCATCGCCATATTCGTCAGTATTTGAACAAGCTGCTCCTACTCAGCAATTTATTGTACCTGAGCAGGAGCCTCAAAGAAGAAGACATCGTGGATAGCCTCGTTCGAGGGTTGATGACCATGACCAAGCACAACCAACTCATTCTACCCCACATCATGTTCCCCACCCACTCCCATGACTATCCATCATCTTCCCATCATGTTCCTTCAACATCTCAATACGGGGGATCAATAGCATCGATGTTTGTTGCCCACCCTAGCACTTTATTCTCAGCATTCACTGCTGGACCATTGGAGTCTTATTATCGTCCTACTATGTCATCACAAGACGATGAGCAGATTGACAATGAAGATGATGAGGATGATCAAGAGCATGCACCGATACAAACAAGAGTGAGAATAAGAGGCAACGTGAGAACAAGAGGAGTCGGCGTTCAACCAGAACGAAGGGTTCAGCCACAACGAACCAAAAAAGTCCCTGGTTGTAGTACACATGAACCACCACCGTGATAATATATGTATGTCCATTTCCTTGTACCCATGACAATATCCTGTAAATATTATTTTTAACTTTATTATATTTAAAATATTTTCATCTATGTTTCTTAAAATTTTACGAATAAAGGAAAAAAACCCTAACATAATGCATGCATTCCTAACTCTAGCTATTGACCACATGGAATATCAGTCATTACTATTGGTATTCTTGACATTTGTTGCAAGTTGACGAACCACACTACAAGTTGATTTTTGTGTACTTACATCAGCCAATAGGAGATAACTCTTATTAAAAAAAGAACACTCTCACTTGACTTTAGCACAAATATTTTTCCCTTTTAGTAAAATATATTTACAGATACACAAAATCCCTAAATCACATATAGTGCCCATAAGTCGTATATGACTTATATACAAAACATAAGTCGTGCCTTCTACATACGACTACCATAAAATATAATTAAAAAATTAATATTTTAATAAAGTCATAGACCATCTTTAGATCCTTTGATGCACACCAAAGTCGTATGTGGTGCATAAGACTTTCATTAAAATAATTATAAAAACCCTAACCCTAAGTCGTTTTCCTAGCATACGACTTTGCTTCGGAAAATTCTAAAATACGTAAGTCGTAGATGTTGCATACGACTTCACCTAAGTTGGTATCACTACCTTTGACTCCTTGTTCAAAATGCACAATTCTGGGAATATTTCCTAAACTTACACCATAATGAGAAAAATGAATCCTATTTACCCCAACTTGGTAAAAAAAAAAGCCTATAAATGGGAAGTTGACTTCTAAGGTCCAACTAGATTTGTCAAAATCGGCTAACTCGCTTGGGCCTTATTTGTTGGGCCAGGCCAACAAAGTCATGGGCCTACTAAAAACTGGCCCATAGTGTAACACCCTCATTTTGATGTCACATTTAACGGAACCTCAAGTTAAATTTCAAAAACCTTTTGTATTATCTTTATGAAAATATGAGTTCTAATATTTCTTTCCGCGGATATAACATAAAATAACCAGAAAAGAAATAACTTCATATCAAAAGATCTCAAGAATATACACAATATGTTCTTATATCTGATTCTACTGTTTAATAATGACATGAAAGAAAAACAATACTCAGTAGAATGTATATAGACACTGTACACCACCCTACTGGCTAAAGTCCTAAATATCCGTATACTTAATATCCAAGGGGACGCGCCACGCATCTAAATCCCCATGGAACTAGGTTCTAACAAAACTAAACAGATCCTTCCATGATGCCTTCGCCGTCTTCATAAAATAGAAAGAAAAACAACACAACATACAAAACAATACAACAAAGAGGTAAGATCCTTGTCACCTATCAATACCAATAAAGCAGTGTAGAAAATATGATGATTTGTATAGTTCAATATATACAATCATGTTATCAAACAATGGGTAAATCAATAATAAATAGTATAGTTAACATAGCAAATAATACAGTTTCATACTGAATCAATAGATATAATCATATTATCAAACAATGGGTAAATTCATATCAATATGCATCATGATAATGTGACAGTATGACAACTACTATGCAATCATCCAATGATTGACTCCTACTCCATGGAGCTAAATCACAACAAGTCGGAGAGAGTGATTGGAAGTACATGTTCTGTATCTCATTGGCCTCTAATTTGCTCAAAAGTGCTATAGAATCATCTCATTTGGGAATACGGCTCACGAGAACACTCTCCACCAATCGTGAATAGTATAGTGTCAGGTCGAGATCGTTCGATGTGTTGCAATCATGTCACCACGGCACAGTCCAACTAGTCTCCCGTGGAGTTTCTGCACCCTGACGTCCCCAAGATCATTGAAGATCTTCACTACCCAATTCACACCTGCACTAAGGTGTAAGCTCAAAAAGCCTTAATAAGTCTCATACAAACTATCACAATGTCATGGTTAACTAACCCATGTAAAGTGCAATCACTCATAATTAATATAATAATTCATGGTCAACTAACCCATAATTATTAAATTAATCATGATCAACCCAATAATTCATGGTCAACGAACCCATAATTATTGGTTTATCAAAACACAACCCCCTCGGGATTTAAGCCACCATTTTAAGAATAATGTCAACTGTCCTATCTAGGGTCCAGTCTACGCCGGCCCAATAGTAGTACCGTTGTTTCTTAACCTATGGTGCTTCCAAAACATTTTCCAAATCACGTAACACGACGGTTACGGTTTTTCAAATAGCATAACATCTCTGTTACGTTTTATAAATCGTGTAACATTTCTGTTACATTTTTCAATCGCGTAAAACCATTTTTCAAATCGTGTAACTCAAAAATTAATATTTTTGAATCGCGTAATAGTTAAAAATCACTTTTCAATCGTGTAAAGCTTTTTCTGTAAAATTTAAATCGCGTAAAGCATTTTTCACAAATACTAAGCTATTTTGAACTAAATAAAATATTTCCAAGTCTATTATCACTATGTGAGCTAAAAATAAGTTTCAATTATAAATAGGGACTTTTCAACAAATCTTTCAAAAATCATTTCTATTGAAAAACATTTATTTCTACATCAAATCATTACCAAAATGTTTTTCTCCAACTTTCTGAAAAATAAAAGTCTTTAATAAAAATAAGCATTAATTCAAAATAGTTTGATACTCATAAATATTTCAAAGTCCAAACTAATTTTTAGAAATCATTTTAAAATCCGAACAAATTTTCAAAAGTGTTCCTACTTGAAAAATATTTATTTTCATCTTTAAATTATCATTAAATATTTTTGAAAATACTTAAAACCATATACTAAATTTTTGAAAATAATAACAAAAATTTTGATAAAGTAAATATCATTTTTACATAGTTTCTTTTCAAAACCTTTCCATTTCCATCATGATTCATTGGTTTCCAACCAAACATATGCATGTTCATAACCATGTTCTTCATCTACACATACATCATCTTATTCACACATAAGCTATATCATACTTGAATCATAACAAGTTCATGCCATTTTTTAAAAACATAAAAACACATAGGATAATCAACATAAATCATAAAGCACAAACCACAACACATCAACCATTAAACATAAAATCATAAAATATAAACCATAAAATTTATTCCTCACCACTATATTGGTTGATGAGAGAAATCTCCCCCTTACCTTGGTTCAAAAATTCTCTCTAGTGAAAGTTCCTTTGCTTCTTACTAATAAAATCATTCTTCCACCAACGAAATCCCTTATAGAACCAAATTCATAAGTTTTAAATTTTAAAACATGAAATAAGATGATCATGGATCATTCCAATGATCTAAAACTTTGAAATAGAAATTCAAAAGTGAAGAGGAAGAATTTTTACCTTAGGCTCCTTCAAATGTAGGCAAGCTTGAAAGTAGTGAAAAAAAGTTTGTATTTCAAGAAACTCACAACATCAAAGTTTCTCAAAACATTAATAGAATGCTAGAAACTAACTTAGAATTTTGGCAAGAGTTTGGGAAGGTAAATATGAGCTCTTGGCCGTGAGCTTTAGAGAGAAGAAGTGAAGATTTTGGTGTGAGTGAATGGTGAAGTTGACTATTTATAGAAGAAAAGTAAGGACCAAGAAGTAATTATATAAAAAGAAAAATCAAGATATTTTACCTTGTGTTGGCCGGCCACCCTTGGCATTGTTGGAAGCTAATGGCTTTCAATTTGAAGACAATAACCTTGCCATTAAGACTAAGTGACTCACCTTAGGTGATTCACCACACCATTAAATACATAGATGATTCATCTATGTGACTCACCTATACACATAAATGCTTGAGATATTTTCCTCAAGATATTTTTCAGTAGCTATTATCCAATGGACAAAGATCCGTATATATTGTCCAATAGCCAATAGAATGTACCCAAAATCACCCGAAGATTTTATTTGATCATTAAATCTCTAAAAATAGAAAATGATTAAATCCATTCCCGGAATTGAGTTTCGTAAACTTCCCTATTCCTAATAAATAGTCAAAGTATTTTTGGATCAAAATTTTAAAATTATTATTTTATTATCAGAAATAGCCCTAGTTTAAGACATAAAATCAACAAAAACTAAAAATTTCCAAAAATGAAAAACTTAAGAATCTGGTCTTAGATTCGAGTTTCGTGACTTTTCTCGGTCCTAATAAATAATAAGGGTATTTATGGGTCAAAAATATAAGTTATTTATTTTTATTTTTTGAAATTATCCCGAATTGACACATAGCGTTTATGAAAAATAACCTATTTTAAATGAAGTTCATAAAAATTTCAAAAATCATCATAAATCAAAAAAATTAAAAAAAAGTAATATTTTAATTAAAAATAGAAATTTCATAATGTTACACGGAGTGCAAAATTGGCATGCCAAACGTGGGCTGACCCAAATTATATTAGGAAAGTTGGACTGGTACAACCCGAGAAAAGATGGGCTATTTAACCGTTTCCTTTTGTTGGTTCAGTGCAACCCAACAAAGATGAGATATGATAATTTAGGCTCACCCCACGAAATTAGTCTGACCAAAGAGGCTGGCCCAGAGTTTTTTTTTTTCCCCAATCATTTTCTTATGTCTTCTTTACGTTTTTCTAACCAAGATATGTAATATGAAGATATATAATCCGGTCAGTTCTAGATTCAAAGACGAAGGGATGGAGGACCAGGTCGCAGCATCTCTTCATCCCTTCTCGAATTCTAGAACTTCTTATGTTCCCACTATGACCAACAATTGAAAAACTTCTAACCTTTATCTTTTCAACCCTGTAAACTTCTCTTCTTTCAAAGATGTAATTTTTTATTGCTTGATTGGGACTTGGTCATATGGGGTTCCTTAAACTTTGCAAAGAGAATGTTTGCGTACTCAATAGAGATTAAATTCTGAGTTGATGAAAATCAAACTTAATTATATGAGCGACTCAAAAATATATAAAATCCTGTACAATTTTGACTCCCTGTGCTTGTGCCTGCGTCATCCGAAAGCAAAAAGTTTCCATTTTTATGCATGATATATAGATAACTAGGCACCGTGGAAATTGTAAAAGGATGGTTGGCTTTTGACCGTAGATTTCTCTTCCGTGTGTTGGTTTTGGTTGGTGGCACACTACTGCTAACCACCCATAACCCATCATTGATAATAGCATGCTAGATCTTCTAATTTCATTCTTCTATGAAATCTAGAAACTCAACTAATACTTTGAACGAAAGAAAGAAACAGATAAAGAAAATAAAAACATTCTAGAAAGTCAAAGCCTCCTACGCAAGAAAAAGAAAGAAAAATTATTATTTGCATTTGCTTTATTTTATTTTTCTTATGTGGTTATGGTTGATTCTGATTTGCTATTCAAAATTATTGTTAGGCTAAAGATTCAGATAGATTATAGATTTTACGTATACTTTTTTTTTCTTGCTTTATGTAAAATAATATATAGAAATGTTATTCGTACATCAAAGTTTTAGTATAATTTTAATCTTCGAATAGAAATTGGTCTATTTTTTTTAAAAAAAATATGTTTGTGGTTTTCACAAAAAATAATCTTTATACAGAAAAGTTAGTTTAAAAAGTAAAATAATAAATTTTGAAGTACTTATACAATTACCAAATTGCGTATTAGTAAAGCATATTCTTTGTTTAACATAAAAAGCATATTCTTTACATATTATAATGCATACTAATTTTTTATTATAGAAAAGAATCTTACTAACTAAACTTTGACAGATTCTTTATTTGAAAAGATAAATAAAATAAAAAAGAACACGCAAAGAACCAACTGGTTTGACCCTTAAATCGCATGTGCACCATGACATGAGCTGCAATGTAAGCTGGAATTAATGGCAATGTGTCTTAATTAGCAAAATGTGGGCTCTAGCTTCAACTGAAGGTTAGGACTTAAATTTCATTGAAAACATTTGTTTGTGTTTAATTTAACTTTTGAAACTTCAAAATTATGGTTTGCGTAAAAGCATCAAAAGATAAAATTTTACCTAAACCATGGTTTGGAAGATTTTAAAAGCTAAACCAAACATACTATTTGTTGCCAAATAAAGTTGATAGTAAAAATTAATCTCATACTAAAAAGTTAAAAGGACATTCGTGTTATTAAAGAAAAATTAACTTTGGAATTAATCAGCTCATAAAAGGGCTTTAATTAATAATTAAAGCGGCCAAAGAATAACAGAAGCACAATCCTAAGATATTCAGTTTCAAAAGCAGCCTCTACCGTTAGTTGCACGCCGTGGGTCTCGGAATGTTCTCCAATAAGGTGGCTTCTGTTGAAAAGTGTTTTCTCTTCTTCCTCCTCTCTCTCTCCCCTTTTTCCATAGGAGACTATTGAAATTTAGAAAACGTTGAATATTATTATTTGCTGGACATCCTCTAAACTCTGAAGGCTGAAGCAACCCAACCTTCAATTTCTTCTTTCTAGTTAATTTTACATAATTTCGTTTACTTACAGACAAGTCATCAATTTTCAATTTAATTTCTTATATTTGTGAAGGAAATTGACAATTTGAAGGAAACATAGAATTGGACAATGTCACAATCTTCAGTTTTATTGATTTTGAACTTCATTACCTTTCAGTCTTTCACGTTATGGAAACACTAATTAGATTATTCAGTATTCACCAAGTCCATTACGTCGCCTAAAATATATGCAATCCCATGAACCATAGGATTATTTAAGAGGGGAATTGCAAAACAAAGAAAATAGATCAAACTTCAAAGGAGGCAGAGAAATGAAGAATATCATAAGCTTCAGTTTTATTGATTTTCATAATCTATGACCTTTCACGTAAAACTTCTCAAATACTCAAAATATACATCAAAACCAATATTAAAAAGGGTGAAAGAAGATAGTCTAAAGCTGGAAAATTAGACAAGACAAGAGCATAAACGGGTTGTTCCCTTAAAAATAATTTACAGTGTCTCTGAAACATGAAAAGGTCATTCCTTTGGGCACCAGCACAATTCAAGAAGTGTCACCCTCCTCTTTTGACAGCCAAACCACCCAAGAAAGTGGTTTTGTCGAGAATTTGGATAGTTTCTTATCAATCCCACTTAGAGATTGCCTCTTTGGAGTATAAACAAGAGCATGACTAGGAGGAGGAACTTTGATCATGCTTCTAGGCTGTTGCTGCTGTTTTTGGAGTTGAAGATCTTCATTGCTGATGATTTCTCCTTTCGGGGTTTGAAGGGGAACCACCGTGGGCTTGCCAGAAGCAGTTTCCAAAGTGGCAGCAGAAGGCTGTGGACGAGGGTAGAAGAAATCTGTGGGGAAGAAGTTGTATTGTTGAAGGCCAGCCATCAAAGTGTTTGATGATGTTTGCTCTCAGAGTATCTGACTTTGTTTCAACGACTGCCTCTGTGGATGTTGGATATATATATATATATATATAGATAGATAGATAGATAGATAGATAGATAGATAGATAGAGAGAGAGAGAGAGGCAGTTGTTGGATATATATAGATAGATAGATAGATAGATAGAGAGAGAGAGAGAGAGAGAGGTTTTGAGCTTTTTTCAGGTGGCTTTGGAATCAAGGGAGGGTTCTTTGGAGAAGGGGTAGTAGTTTTACTTTTTGTGAATATTTCTTTATTGTGTGCCATTGGTGGATGTTTACAGTGTACCCTTGTTGGTTTTCTACCATGTGTATTCGCTTGCATATTCTGGATTGGGCTTGGGGTGCTCAAAATTTATGGGTACCTCCTTATTAACAGGGATATCTTTATATAGAAAGAACAACTTTACTAAGACTGAAATCTTTCAAATAACACGGAATTTTATCTGAATTGGACTATGTTCTTCTAGTTGTTTATTTCGTTTGTAGGATTTGATTTTTTTTTCTTTATTTTTTTGGTAATAGATTGTTTTATGCTCTTTGTAAATATTTTAAAATCATTTATATAGTTTTTTACAATTCTAAACATGTGTATTTCATTAAAAAAAATAGATTAAAAAAACAATAGAATGATTATATGATCATATAACAAACTATAAGGGAGTAAAATGTCACTTTTAAATCACAGGAGATAAAGTGATATTAGGTCAAATCATATGAAAGTAAATTATAATTTATCCAAAAAGCTTTATACAAAGAATCAAATTTAAACTTAAAAAATATATCTAGTTATTTTTTCAAATTTAATACTATGATAAGATAAAGCTTATCTCTTTGGGTAAGTGAAACCGAATTTAAAAAAAAAATCATCATATAGATAGATCAGTTATTTTGTTTTATATCTTTGAAATTTATCCTACCAACAGCTCCCCAAGGTTGTTAAGAATATCACAAAGTCCAGTTTTAAAGTTTAACAGAACAACGACCATAAATCATAATTGCATAATTTTCCAAAAGGAAAAATTAGTGGATCTAAATGACATGCAACTAAAGCAAACAATTTCTTAATTTTTAAATGGGTTAACATAATATGGATAATACCTTCAAATCTTAGATTTCTTTAGATCTAATCAAATATGCTTTTGAATATAAGAATTTATAAATTTCTAATTTTTGAAAAATCTTAAATATGATAAATATTTTTTTGTTAAGTCATATAATATCTCTTATCTCTTTTGGTGGGTGAAATCAAATTTCAATTTTTTTTATCAGATATCTAGATAAAGTAATTATATTTCATATCTTTGAAATTTAAAAAATCGTAAGAATTTAATAAAAGTCAAAAGTAGTATAAATAAGTTATGCAAAGATATAAAGCCTATTTAAAATTCATTGAACTTGTTTTGAGCTCTTGCATTTTGATAGTGGTTCCGAACGTGCTTTTCTCTACTCTTTCTTTGTTATTTTTTACATTCTTGGTTTTAGGTTATTATTATGACAATGTTTTATGCAGTGGAGTTTTGGGTTCTATACAATGTTTTGAGTTCTTTACTTTATTTTTATTGGTATCACTGATTGAATTTGATTTTTTTATTCATTTCAGTGCTGCAATGAGTTTCCAGCATGATTTTGTTAATGAGGTCAATGTCAATAATGATAAAAAATATATGGAAGTTTAAAGTAAGGATTTTATGGTTTTATAGTCTTATTTGCGGATTTTAAAAGTTAGACACATTTCTTATTGAAATAACTAAGTGAAACACAAAAATAGGAGTTGAATTGTGTTTTTTTAACCTTTTTGGAAAACTTTTCAAAATGTTGTTCATAGATAAAAGAGAATGGATGGAGCTGAAAACTCCTTACAGTCTGTTGGACGCAAAGAAAGTTTTTCTAAAGTAATTGGACGCAAGTTGAAAACTTTATTCCTTTTTGAAAAGAATAGTTATGAAAAACAATATCAATCATCAGATGTTAGTAAAAAGAAATATAACACAGAGAGGGGAGAAAAGCTTGCACCAGATAATTATACTGGTTCACTCTCACAACTCGAGAGCTACCTCCAGTCCTTTCAACCTGAAGGATTTTCCACTAAACTTTCAAAGTTTACAAGTATTCTTCTCAATGCCTCTGTAGGCTACAACAAGTATTCTGAAACTTCTTCAAGTTCTTATTCACGAGTATTCTTTTATACATATCATCTTCAGGCTCAAACAATGGAAGTAAATAAGGTGTTTTGAAATACACTTGAGATTAACTTATAGCAAATGAGAATGAAAGAAATGCGCTCAAGTAGAACTCTATTACAAGATTAAAAAGAAAAGATATTAACATTGAATGAAGCTTTGAATATTTTCTCTTGAATTATTGATATTCTTGATCACTCTCTTTTCTTCTTCGAAAACTCTTGTATTTATAAGAAGTGAACATTTGAAACTATATTCATAAGCTTCTTCATCCAATGAAAATATTTATTACCGTTCTGAGTAACATTAAATGCGTTGAACTGATAACGTGTTGATATTCTTCTGAAAAGTGACTTTGGTTATCAACAATAGCGATGAATAAGATATCTTAGTTCTGGCTCTTCTGACCACGCAAAAAGTTCGTCAATTGTTAGTCTCTATAGTTGTTAGGAGTGTCAGTTTCAGCGTACATAGTTGATTTCTCGAATGTCGCTTTTTGTTAGAGATCCCATCAGCAATTAATGCACTTTGCTTTGTTTGTCTGTGAATTTCATTGGACGAAGCTGTTTAAGAATAAACAATAGAGACAAAAACACATTGGACGAACCAATATAATAATATATACGAAAGTTGTATTGAACGCATGTTTGCTTAACTGAGATTTTGTCTTTAGCAGAGCTTATCTTTGGTCCAAAAGGCTTTACGTAGATTTTAATCAAAGAATGCACTTTTGACCTTTTCTTATTTGAAATAAAAAGATATAAGTTTATTCAAAACTTATTTTGTTTTCTTTAAATTTAATATCCTTTTGTTATCTTCAAACATTTTTAGGGGTCTAATAACTTTGAATAGACAATTGGTTCCAATATTAGTTTCTTGAAAACATCTTTGGTTCCAACAATCTCCCCCTTTTTGATGATGACAAACAATATTAAATTTGAATTGAACAAATACAATTATTAGATCGAAAACGAGAGAAAGCCCACCCTAAGAACATGTTATATACGAGTTAGACATAAGTATACTGGACACATGTGACTTAGGAACATTTTTAAGGAGTTCATTACATAACAGAGTGAAAAAGTCATTGATCAATATAAACAGAAACAATCTGCGCAAGAGTGTTTTTAAGTCCAAAAGCATTTTACCAACACTGGATATTATGTTTTTGAAAACATAGTCAAGAGCTATATTAGTGAAAGCAGAATATAACCTTTGTTAGTATTAGCGCATAAAACTTGAATCAATATCAGAGCAATTTGTATAATTTTATCAGTATCAGAGCAAACTGTTCATCAGAGATATCTATAAAAAACAATATAATCAAAATAGAATATAACAGTAATATGAACTAATTTCCAATTCTATATATCAGTGTATATGTACATAATCAAATTTAATTCCAATTCTCCCCCTTTTGGCATGAGACAAAAAGTGATAAAAACCATCATAGTCAGTAAAAGATGAAGGAAATAAATAAAAGAAATTTTTGTAAAAAATTTGTAAAGAATGTTTAGAAATGAAGAGATTATTGAGAAGGAGGCGAAGGAGGAGGGCCTTGTGGGAAGTAAAGCTTGAGTAGCCCTTCAAATTATTTGTAGACGTTTTGAATCTCATCTCTAATGAGTTTGTGAACATCAGGATGTACTTCATAGGGAGAGGCAGGTTGAAGGGTGGTTTTAGTAGAGTCTTCCACGTGTTTGGCGTGAGTAGTAACAAAAAACTCAATGGGATTTATGATAGAGAGAGGAGCAGGGACATAAGGTTGAGGTTCTTCGTCTTGAGCTTCAGCGTCTTGTTCAGCTTGTGGAACTGCATAAACTAGAATGATAGGTCTCAAAGGAATTCCAAAGATATCATTAGGAATAGCATAAGCAGCATATTCTTGAGAGCTTTGACCTTGAACCGTGATAGTGCATTCCTTATATTGATCACTGAGTCTAGAGGAAGATGTTTTTTGCTCACACTCCTATACAAATCTTTCCCAATAAGTCTTGGCTTCTCCGTCAATAGTTGTTCCATTGTCAGAAAGTTGATGGAGAAAGTCCAAGTCCACTTCAGGAGCAGGTTTTCGTCCAAAGTTAGGATCAAAAGTTGTAGACAGAGGCCAAGAAGCTTGATTCCTGAGCTTTTTAGGATCCTTATCCTTGTTTGGATCTACCAGGGGTAGTCTTGGACAGATTCAATTCGGTTGAATTTTGATGGAGGTTTCAGATGTTATAAGCATTGAAGGAGGCACATATTTGAGGTCTTTCATAGTTACACCAGTTTGGAGAACACTAGCAAACATGGTGTCGAAGGATGAGGCGACGAGACCTAATTCTTCAAGGATCAAAGGTTTAAACATCAGTTGTTTTGGGAATATGTGAATCTGGTGAGAAAACCCATCACAACCGCGAGCTCAAAAGACTTGGGTGTTTGAGCTCCCAGTATTCAACTTTGTGAGGTGTCACTCCTAGGGTGAAAGTGTGGAACCTCTAGTCTCGAATCATAGTGGTTGGGAAACGAGTTGAGGAAATAGGAGGGATGTTCAATATAGGTGAAGAGGGGAGTGGGGGTGAGGTAGGTAATAGAGGTGAAAAGGGTGTATGAGTAGATGGTGTGGAAGAGGGTTTTTGTGGTTGAGTAAAAGAAGGAGAAGCTTATGTTTGTGGTACTCGAGCTTGTGTTTGTGGCTCGGGATGTGATTCAATAAGAGGTGGTGAAGTAGGGGGTATAGGAGAGAGGGTTACTGTGATTCTCTTGTTAGGCCTTTTCCTCACACACATCTTGAACCTCATTCCCTTGGGAACATTGACAGTGGACGCAACCCGTATTCTCTTGGCAATAGGTTGGTCATCTTTAGAATCATCGTCCCATATCAGTGGTCTTTGTCTTTTGGTTGAAGTGGGGGTGGACGTTGGCTTCTGCGGTTGTGGACACTCAACTTCAACAATTGAAGTCTTGGACGGTTTGGAGTTTCATCTTCATTAGATTACTTTGTCCAAAGACTTGTTGAGCTTGGATTCGTCCAAGCAACTTCTTCTTCTCTTCTTCGTCTAGGGCTTCATATGGACATAAAATTCCTTGCTCCTTGAAGAGCTTGGTTAAGAGAACACCATAGGAGATGGTGGTTTTCTTGCCTTTCCCTTGTACATCGTGTTTGAAGTTCTTGAATAGTAGGGATGAGAGATTGATTTGTTGGTATAACATCAGATGACAGAGGCAGAAAGCATGAACACTCAAGACAGAGTCCTTGGACCTAGCCTTGTGAAGAATCACCTTGTTCAGTAGTTGATGCAGCACCCTTGTTTTGTCATGCATCTTCGCTGCAGTCAACTTATCAGAAGATGAGTCCTTAAGAAGTATATCAAAGACTCCATCTTTTCCTCCAAAAGCCTTTTCCCAATCAGTAGTGACTTGGGCTCTTTCCAACCAACATTGAGTGGCATCTGAAATGGTGACTTCGAACACAATCACTTCTTTTCCCCATCACTCCTCCTTTGACTTCAGTAGCGGAGATAGTGGCGTTTTTCCATAACATGTGAACCAGTTTCGGATGAACTTTTACATGTTCTCTGAAGAAGTTGATCCAACCAGCACCTTGCAAATTTTCTTCAATGTTGATGCTACACTTTGCTAGTGTTGAGGTTTGGAAGAAATATTCCACAGTAATCTTAGCTTCCTCCACATTCAGCTTCTTTCCTCCAGTCATTTCTCAGAATTTTTTGAAAGAAGGGTTTTAGGGCTCTTGAGAGAGAGAGAGAGAAAGTTTTTCGCAAGAGTATTTTAGAGAAAAACTTTGTAAGTGTAAAACAGAGAGTTGGGTCTGAGAGTTTTGTGCAATTTTGAATGGAAATTTCAAACATTTTTCAAATCAAGTTTAAATGAAAATATCAACAGACACACAATAAGTGCTCATTTAAAGTAACTTCCATGTCCGCAGTAAAAAATAACTATTGTGACCTTTCAAGAACTAACTCAGCTTGGGAAAATTTGAATAAGTTCATAACAGACAAAGATATTTAACAATAAATGCAAATATAATATGTCCAATAACTTATCAGATAATGGACGCGCACACATGATATATATCAAGTACAAATCATATTGGATGCAGATTATCAATGGACGCACAGATATTAGTTTTTCACAAAATGCATACTTAAATACTTTCTAATAGAAGTAAACTTATTCTCAGCGAGGGGTTTTGTAAAAATATCTGCCCATTGATGATTTGTATCCACAAATTAAATGTCAAACACACTTTTTAAATGTAATATCTTATAAAGTGATGTGATTTCAATATGTTTTGCCCTTGAATGTAGAATTGGATTTTTAGATAAATTTATAGCTGCTGTATTATCACAGAGCAAAGGAATCTTACTCTCAAAGATGTTGTAATCCTCCAGTTAATGCTTGATCCATAGAAGTTGAGAGCAGTAACTAGATGCTGATATATATTCAGCTTTTGCAGTTGAAAGTGCAATCGTACTTTGGCTTTTGTTGGACCATGAGACTAAGCTTCCTCTAATGACCACTGATACTTTTTCTTTCAATTCTATCTCTAACATAGTCCGCATCACAAAAGCCAATTAATCTGTACTCATGAGATTTCCTAAATAGCATACCCAGATTAGTAGTACTTTTCAAGTATCTGAATATTCTCTTAACAACAACTAGGTGTGACTCTTTAGGATCAGATTGAAAACGTGCACAGAGACACACACTAAACATTATATTAGGTCTGGACGCAGTAAGATATAAAAGAGATCCAATCATACCTCTATATACCTTTTGTTCTTTATCGTCCAATTTCAATCTAGACGATGGATGCATCGTGTGCTCATTGTTTTGCAATCGTCCATTTTGAACTTCTTCATGAGTTACTTTGTATATTTTGTTTGATGAATGTAAATTATGTCCAATGTTTGCTTCACTTGTAAACCCAGAAAGAATTTCAATTTTCCCATTAGACTTATTTCAAACTCTTTCTGCATCAACTTGGAAAAGTCTTCACAGAGAGATTCATTAGTAGCTCCAAAAATAATATCATCTACATAAATTTGGACTATAATAAAATGTGAGTTTTTCGTTTCTATGAAAAAGAGTGGTATCAACTTTTTCTTTAGAAAAACTATTTTCCATTAGAATAGTACTCAACCTCTCATACCAAGCTCGAGGAGCATGTTTCAATCCATATAGAGCCTTTTTTAGTTTAAAAACGTGTTCTGGATAGTTTTGATCCTCGAAGTTAGGTGGTTGCATAACGTAAACTTCTTCATTGATTATAGCATTCAGAAAAGCACTTTTTACATCCTTTTGATAGAGTCTCATACTATGATGAGTAACAAATGAAAGTAAAATGCGTATGGCTTCTAATTTAGCTACTGGTGCAAAAGTTTCAGTAAAATCTATACCTTCTTGTTGTAAGTAGCCTTAGGCAACTAACCTTGCATTGTATCTCAAAACCTTACCATCTTCATCCAATTTGTTTCTGACTACCCATTTTGTGTTGATGATGGATTTGTCTTTGGGTCTTTGAACAGTGTCCAGACATCATTTCTTGTAAACTGGTTAAGCTCTTCTTGCATGGTCAATATCCATCTTTCGTCCAACAGAGCTTCTTTAATCTTCTTTGGTTCCGGTTCAGAGATAAAGGTAACATCTAAATATTCTTTGAAGGTTGACCTTGTTCGCACCTTGTTATCTGGATTACCAATGATTTGGTTTTCTAGATGATAAGTTTTGAAGTGCCAGCTTCATTGAACATTGTTGTGTTTTCTCCTTTTTCTTCATCGTCCAATGTCTTCTTGCTCTTAGTTGATGTACCTTCGTTCTTGTCGTAAAGATTTAAATCTACAAGAGACTTATCTAGCTATGATAAATCTTTATCAGGATTTTTATCGTTAAACTTAACATGGATAGATTCTTCCACAGTCAAAGAACGAGAGTTGTAAACTTTGTGTGCCTTTAAAGTTTCAGAATATCCTAAGAAGATACCATAGTCAACTTTTGCTTCAAATTTGCCTAATAAATCTTTAGTATTAAGAATAAAGCATTGACAACCAAATGAATGAAAGTATGAAATGTTGGGTTTTCGTCATTTCCACTATTCATAAGGAGTCTTATTCAGCAAAGGTCTGATATATATTCTATTTTGAATGTAGCAAGTAGTGTTAATAGCTTCATCCTCGAAGTGTCTTGAGATTGAGTTGTCATTGAGCATTGTTCTTGCCATCTCTTGGAGAGACTGATTTTTCCTCTCTACCACATCATTTTGCTGTGGTGTTCTAGGAGCAGAGAAGTTGTGAAGAATATCATTTTCCTCACGGAACCGTTGAAAGCTCTCGTTCTCAAACTCTTCTCTATGATCACTACGGATTGAGCTGATACACGTACTTTTTTCATTCTGAGCTCTTTTACAGAAAATAGAAAATGCCTTAAAAGACTCATCCTTATGAGTAAGGAACATAACCCATGTTCATCTAGTATAGTCATTCACTATAACTAATCCATATTTCTTTATATTTAGAGAGGTTGTTCTTGTTGGATCGAACAGATCTAGATGTAGCAGTTCTAGTGGTCTAGAGGTGGAAACTATATTTTTGGATTCAAAAGAGTTTTTAACTTGTTTTCCCTTTTAACAAGTATTAGATAGAACATTCGATTTGTACACAAGATTTGGTAATCCTCTTACGAGGTTATGCTTGTTCAGCTTTGAGATTAACCTCAAGCTTGTATGACCAAGCTTCTTATGTCATATCCATTGTTCTTCTTTGATAGACACTAGGCATGATACATTCTGTTTTGTAAGATCTCCCAAATCAATCTTATAAAGATTATTTTGCATTCATCAGGGCTTCTGATTAATTATATATTCCCCTTTGTTGAAGGAAACATCAGATCTACTATCACATAATTGACTTATGCTAAGTACATTGTGTTTTAAACCTTCAATGAGTAGCACATTGTCAATAGAGGGAAAATGATGCTTACCAATTTTACCTATTCCACTGTTTTACCCTTCAAAGGTGACATAACCACCTGATTTATGTTTGAGGTTTGGGAACATAGACAATGACGTGAACAACCACTGTTTAGGTACCATGGTAGCTGTTTTCTTCTTGCTTCTAAGCACATCTGCAAGAGGAATTATTATATTTTTAGGTACCTATATCTTCTTGGGTCCTTTCAAGTTATTTTTTGAAGACTGGTAATACCTCAATTTCCTTTTGTAAAAATTTTAGACGTTGTATATCCTTTCTTTTTGAAAATGTTACAAAAAGGTTTGGGTTTTACAAAAGTAGATGTCTTTTGAAATTACTTTTCTTAGTATGTTGATACCCTAATCCAGATTTATCACGAGGATCTCTGGAGTATTTAAGTATTGTGTTTAGCTTTTTAGTGCTACCCAAAAATTTATTGAGATCCTTAGTAAGTTTCATTACTTCTGTGAACACCCAAATTTGTTCGGCCCATTTTATAAAATTCAAAAAAAAAAATCCTTTTAGCCAATCTAAAAGTAAATTTTTTTAATTAATTACAAAAATCCAAAAAAATGATGAGAAAAATAAAAAAGGAAAAAAGATAAAAAGTGAGAGAATTTGAAAGAAAAAAGAGAAAAATTTATTCATCCAACTCATTTTGTTTTTGCTTGATCCAAGCCCATCTTCCACCTATTCTACCCATTACCCAACCCCATCCACTTGACCCAAGTTCACTAACACCAAACCCAAGCCCATGTTCTAACCAATTCATTTCCCACCAGATTCATTTCCTACCTAAGCCCATTGCCCTCTTGATCCAGACCCAAGCCTATAACCCAACACCTAACCCATCTTCCACCTATTTTACCCATTCCCAATCGGCCCAAAAACTTGACCCATTACCTTTCCTTTCCTTCATCCGTAGCACTCTGCCCTACACGCACACACTCATGCCTGATTGACCAGAAACCATGTCCCTTAACATTGCCCTGCACGCACGCACTTCACACTCGGCAGACATACACTTCCACGACATCACACTCATCTCTTCCTCCCATGCCTGCTGCGCGCATCCACGTCACACACAACGCCGCCTCACTGCCTCGTGCCTCTGCCCAGACTGGAGAAGGTTTTAGCTAGTCAGAGGAGTTGGGGGCTTTCCCTTACTATCACACCAAAGGTTGCGGCTTGGTGCAGTGGGTGCTGCTCAAGGATTTCTGTATAGAGGGTCAACGAGTTTGGTTAGAGAGGGATTATAAATAGGGGTTTAGGACTTTAGGAGAGGGGTTGGGAAATCTTTTGTTACCGAGAGAGCTTGTGGGTTTTGTTTTTCTTAGTCTGAAAGGTGAGAGAGAGAGATGGAGAGTCCAAGAAGAGGCATTGGATTTCCAGAAGAGGTAGCATCGTTGTGCGCACAAAGCCTTGTTTAGCGGAGGATTGTATTCTCGGTAACCCTTTGATCTATTCCTCTTTATCTCTGAATGTAATTTTACAAGACTCGAGTATGTACCAGAATTATATGGTGATTGTTTAAGGTTTATGGTGCCTAGTTGTTGATTTTTGGTTTTGGGATGGGCATGTTTTCTTTTGAGGGGCTACTGTTTATATGAAATGATAATCCCCTTTCCTTTTTTTTTTTCTAGTCTGTGATATATACTTGGTTTGCTCTAGGATTTTAGGATTATATTTGTTTCATTGAACAAAAAGCACGGGGGCATATACTGACTTTGGATTGAAATTGTCTCTTGTCACTAGATAAACTGAATAAGCTAGCATATTTAGAGATAATTTGCTTGCTAATTAACACTTGAACTGCATACTCTTTGGATGTGTACTTAAGCTTTAGATGCATTGGCTTTCAAATATGAAGATGGATGTTAGGTGTGATGTTTTTGAATGGATGTGTGTTGATATTCTCTAATGAGATTTTGGACTGATAATGGACTACATTATGTTGAAATTCGTGGGTCTCCTCCATGGTTAGGCATGTATATGTCTCTTTTTGTTCATGGGCTTAAGTGAAATTCTGCGTCATTCCTTCATCTGGCAGCATTTGCATTTCTCTGCATAAATTGAGTTACATAACTCCAAATTAGGATCCGTTTGGACAACATCCACATTTGACCATATGCATCTAGTTTTCATGCTATTTGTTGCATGATGACTACATGGTTTGTTCTTGCATTATGGTTAATGGATTGCTTGAGGTTTTATTTGGTCATGATAAAAAGAAACTCTAATTAGAATTCTAAATGTTGTGGTTTTCACCTTAACAACATGCAAATTTGGGTCTGTTATTGAGGATTGGATTAATTCTTTAGTCTTATGGTGGGATGTGGTGCTACTATGCACTAAGTGTTTGGTTTGATGTTATTCATGGGTTTTAAAATTGAAAGACCATTGTTATGAGACTTGGAATTACAATTATCACGTTTTTAATTGTTGATTGGAAATATATCTAGTTTGTTAGGATCTTGCATTTTCTGCCCAAGTTAATCATGAATGGGTTTATTGTGGGTTTTAGCCATGAATCTATTTGTGTTTCTTTGATATTGTGGTTTATGTTTAATTGGAGGTACTGCATGTCCCATTGTTCACATAACTTTGAGTTTTCCCTAAGTGCTGATATGTGTGTTGATTTGTTTGTAAGCATTTTATGTGCTGTTTTGTGAGCGGAAGAATGTTTGGCTGGGTTTTTTTGTCAACAGTTAGTCATGCCATAATTTCCCAAGTCAGCATATTTTGAAATAAACAAGTGAAACACAAGAAGGGGTGTTGAATTGTGTTTCTTAACCTTCTTGGAAAACTTTTAGTTTAACAAACAGTTCAAATTAGAGACTTATTGAAACTTAAGAAGCAGTGGATGAAAGCGAAAGCTTCTCAGTCCTGTTGGACGCAGAGAAGGTTTTTATAAGACTTCTTTTTGGAAGCAGTAAAAAGATCAATCTTTTAGTTTGAAAGCTTTGTTAAGAAAACAATGGCAATCCCCAAAAATTAGTGAATAAATAAAACATGAGTAGAGAGAAGAGAAGCTCACACCAAAGGTTTATCCTGGTTTACTTTCACAACTAGATAGCTATGTCCAATCCCTTCATAGAGAAGGATTTTTCACTAATCTTTACAAAGATTACAAGTATTCTCCACCTCTTTAGGTACACAAGTATTCTCAAACCTCTTTAGGTTATGAAAGTATTCTCAAAACCTCTTCAGGTTATACAAGTATTAAAAAGGTTGTGTTTGAAAAACACTTAACAGATAACTCACGAAAAGTGAGGGTAGCAACTATGAAGCTCAGTGATTTTAAGAAATCTTTACAGGGAATATGAAAGTGCAAGATTGGATTCTAAGAAGATGGAATGTGCTTGTATTTTTCTTCACACTTTCATTGTTGAAGACACATTGTATTTATAAGCATTAGAGCTTTGAGATTGTCTTCATGAGCTATTCATCCTACGGTAATAAATGTTCCCGTTCTGAGCTTCATTAAATGCGTAACACAGATAACATGTTTGTCTTCTCTTGAAAAGTGAGCTTGGTTATCATTTTTGCTAAAACCTTGAAGTCTTGTACTGAATCTTCTGAGTGAACAAGGATATCTTAGTTGCTGAGCTTGTACAGAAGTTAGGTGTGTTAGCATCAGTATAATTTGACTTCTTTTTGCCGCACACTTTATCAGAGGTCTCTTCAGCATTTAATGATGAACAATTCTTCATATTTGAATTTGAGGTTTGGACGAAATGTTTGAATCTGAGATAGATAAGGAAACTTTAGACGATCCAATACAATATACTTAAAAAATAATTTAGAGTAAATTAGACAAATACTTAGTTTCCTTTTTAGTTTAGATACAGTAAAAATGGACGCACACTCAAATAACAATTTATTAACACTGTGTTTTCTAGTTAGAAGATTATCAACATTTCTTTAGGTCAAGAGATATTATTGGATTAACAAAAGCAAATTATACACCAATTAAGTGAGACTTAACTGCTTCATTCTAATTTGAACCTTTTGTTATCTTCAAAACTTTGAGGGGTTTAATTCTTTGAATTTCTTTGGTTCTGAAACTAATTTCTCAAAAGTTCTTTGGTTCCAACATATTTGTGATGTGATTTAGTATTTAGATTTGTTGGGTTAAGCTACTGTTTTAGGGCTGTTTGTCATCAGATTCATAATGTATGGCTTCATATAGTTCGGGTAAGTTAATGTTTGTTTCATTGGTCTTATGTTGGTTGTATGTACACAACTGCATAATTTTGAGGCATGCTTACTTTATACCTAGGGAGGAGTTTAGTTCTTATGTTGCTGATTTGTTCCTTTAGTTTCCGTTATTGGGTTGTATGAACTTTGCTTGCACTTGATGTATGTGGTCCTTGGTATTAGTGTTTGGATCTACCATTGATTTGGGGTATTCTGTTGAATGCAAATGTTAAAGTCTGAGGAAGTCCTGTTACGTATGTGGAATTTTGCTTCATTGCTTATGATTCTGTGTAGTTGTTGGTCTAGTGTCTGGACTCCTCACTTTGATTTTGCTATGCATCTGAGATCGAAATTGACCTTTTTAAGAAAAAGATGGGGAAATCAACTCCTAACCAAAAAGTCCGGGATTTAAAATATGTTTTCTTTGTCAAAAGAAAGGCGCTTGCCACTTGGTGTGGGTTATATTGTTACTGCTGCCAGCATGTTTTTTTTTCTCAGTTATTTTTTAACTACACTCGTTCCCAATTTCATCATTACCGAATATATTCAAATGATATTTTGTGGGGCTTTACAGTTTGCTGTGTTCTGTTTTGTGACCAAATTGATGTGGCAAGTGATTTATTTGGCGTGTGATTGCTTGATAAAATGTTTGGGATTGCTTAATACTCTGTGAAGATGTTATATGTGAATTTGGGCAGGTTGATTAATACCTTGGAGTTTGATTTTTCATGTTGCATTAGTGCATATTATTAGGATTTCTTTTACATGGTGTATATCAAGATTTGGGCATACCTGGTGCATATTACTAGTTCGTGTATTTGTTGTTCTTGGTTTGTTATTCACAAACTGTTCAACTCAATCTGTTTATTTTATTTTATCATTTTTATTTATTGATTTTATTTTATTTTATCATTTACGTGTCTTTAACATTCTTGATCTTATTTCCACTTGTTAGATAATGTGAAGAGACCGCATTTTTAATTTCCCCTACTTTGCGCGAACGAAAAATGTAGATGAGTTCAATAACTCGTTTTTAAGCAAATAAAATTAACAAATTGTGTTTAGTTGTCTTCAGCGGTCAAGTACCCACTAGACAATTTTTCTTAGGATGGATTAGTAGGTCTAGTATCGCCTTCCATCCCAATTAGGACATGTTAACAAGTTTTTTTTTTAAATAAAATAAAATGGTCTAATACCATAATGCTCGCGTTGAGCTGTCTTCAGGGATCAAGTATCAACTAGACTATATCTCTCCTTGGGATGGATCAGTAGGCTTAGTACCACTTTCCTTTCCATTTAGGTCACGTTTAGAAGTTCCTTTTTTAATAAGTGGTCCAATGCCACACATCGCTTTAGTTGTCTTCAGGGGTCAATTACCCACTAGACATTTTCCTTGGGATGAATCATTGAGTCTAGTACCGCATTCCATCCTGTTTAGGACTTGCTAATAAAACCTTCTTTTAATTGAATCACTTATCTTTCTTTTAATCAATTAATTCTTTCTTTAATTAAAATCAATCAACCCGCAATCATTTTCTGGAAAGAATTACGTTGCTTTGAATTCCCCATTGTATCAAGGGATACGTGGGAGCACAAGTCAAGTCAAACTTTAAATTTTTGCAATTTATTTTCTTTGTTATCAGGAATAATTGTTTGCATTTATCTAATTTCTCTACTTGTTTCCATGAATGACATGGATGGGGATTGGTATTCCACCATTCATGTCACTCCAAAGGATGCTTTGAGCTATGCAACCTTTGAATATGTGGGTTCCATGAACAACGATATAGTCTATGTGTTGAGGAAGGTGGTTCCAATTTTCTGATTGGGGACTATGTCAGTTTTGACGTGCAGTGACTATGCTTACTTTTTTGGGTCATGCAGCAAAAATGTAAATAAACCTAAGATGGACTAAAGTGTAAAATTAAAGAACTAAGCCTTAAATAAAAAATCAAAACAAAACCTGTGATCGTAGGTAATTTTGATGGAGCATTGATATTCCGTCCTACTATAGGTGCATAATAGAACGATTTGCATCATCCCAAGCTGGGAATGCTAAGTACGCATCCTCCAGCTTGTGAGGGCTATTACGACACATGTGGTTAATTACTGTTTTAGTTAGTGATTAGTTAGTTAATTCTGATTAGTTACATCTTTAGGGCTATATAAGCCGCTCATGTAAACAATTTTTTCATATTTTCTCATTCATTAAATTCGATTTTCATCTTCTAATTTTTTGTCCTCTGGGCCATGTTTTTGATCCAACAGTAAGTGATAAAAGGCTTGTTGCTAGGATCGAAGGAGCCAAATTAATTCACCCAGCCATGGACAAAAAATGCGATTTTTAGCTCCTCAAGTAAGCTTGTACCTTATCCAAAATTATTTCATAGTTTATCTCCTACCATTGCATTATTTATGTTTGGCACCCATATATCATTGTGTTTAGTATAAATCGAAATAGGCATCCATATGATTAGAATAAAGCCAGAAAATTTTCTAGAAAACAAATGCATTAGCAAAATGTTGAAGCATCAGTAGAAGCCGAATGCAAGTAATATGGCTATAACAAACTTGTAATGATTAATTTTCTGAATCACATAACTTAGACAATAATGATATTTGCACACCAAATTTTTACACCATTTTTACACTTAATTAACAATGAGCAAATTCTTGGTTAATACAGCATATAATTTAATTAATGAATTTTGGTATCCAATCATTTACAAGCTGGTAATCTATTAACCAAACGATATACTGAATTAACTAAGAATTTGTTCATCGTTAACCAAATTTGTAAGTAATCAATTATCAAAACCTATTAACCAAACGATATACTGTATTAACAAAAAAAAATTACTCATTTTTAACCAAGTGTAAAAATAGTATAAAAAAAGTTGTGCAATTATCATTTTCCTAACCTAGAACTGCACTACCCCTTGAATATACAAAAGCTTATAGATTGCATGTAATAGTATCTATGACATGCATCCACAATGATATATAGTTGTTGAAACAATTTTTTTGTTGTTGAAGTTAATGGAGTTTTTGATGGTTATGTGACCTTTAATGTGGCTAGTGTGGGTTTTATGAAGAATTATTGTATGAGTTATGTATCATTAGGAAGAATTATGTTATAAGAGTTATATTACAAATAGGGTGAATTATTTCATAAGAGTTATGGGAATTATGAGAAATTATTCTAGTCATAAGTGAGAATTATAACATGTAATATGTCTTTTAAACTTTCCTAGAGTTCTTATTAGTTTCCTATGTATTTTAGAGTTTGAGGAGTAAGAAATAAAATTAAGTATCTCTATTATTTCATAAGAGTTATGGGAATTATGAAAAATTATTCTAGTCATAAATGAGAATTATAACATATGTAATATATCTTTTAAATTTTCGAGTTCTAATAAGTATCTTATGTATTTTAGAGTTTGAAGAGTAAGAAATAATATTAAGTATCTCTACTTATATTGTCCCTCTATATACTCTTCTTCCACTCTATCAATAGTAGTGTGTAAGAATGTCGACGTGCCTTCTAAGAATTTCGCAAGGTCAGTGACATATATGTAAGCCCCTGCCCTTACAACTATATGCATGGCAGGGACCTAATAAACATAAAGAGTGCATTTGGATAGGCTTTTTTTTTTTTTAAAGTAAATCACTTTTTTTTAAAAAAAAAAATACTTTTATAAGTTTTTATGTATGTTTTGATGAAATTTTAAAAAAGAAGTAGAAGTTAAAAAAAAAATCTCAATTACCACTTTTTTTAAAAGCTAGTAATCCTTAGCTTCTGAAAAATGGAGAAGGAGAAGTGGTTTTTAATATAATTTATTGACAAAAATACTGATTTCCTTTATTAAAAGTTACATCTCTTATCCTCTATTTGTTTCCTCTTGTAAACCATATCTCCATTATTCCGGATACCCTACAATTTTAGTAATTTTACTAATAAAAAAGTTCTTTTGTTCTTTCTTATCCAAACAAACTTACAAACCCTTCTATACTTAAAAGTAATTCACAAACATTGCATCCAAATGCAAAATAACTTTTTCTTTAAAAAAAATATCTACTAAAAAAAGGTCTATAAAAAAAGTCATTTTTTTAAAAACTTATCCAAACGAGCCCAAATAATAATACAACATTCAAGAGTTCAAATATGAATACCAGCTAAATATTATAAAGCTTTTAGATAGAAGGGAATAAAATAAAGGACACTGGTTATAATCTGTGACAGATCTCATTCCCAAGCAAGCCAATTGATTTGATTTGTTTGTTGCATACATTATGGCCATACCATTATAACCATCATATACTTATAAAGATGGGGGACTTTTTTTAGCAGATCTCAGTTAAGCGGGATGATTTAGCAGTGCTCTTGTAAGGATTAACTGTGCCAAGTAAAACACTACATAGCAAAAGAAGATGAACAAAGATCCATGTAAAAAATTGACTTGTCCTCCCAGCCTGTAAATTAATGTTTGTAGATTTTCTCAATACGCAATTTGAAAATGATTCAAGGGATATATAAACTAAGTTCTGGTATGAGGTTATATTGTTGTTCTTTTCCAGTTTTTGGTTAAGGTTAGTAACAACACTAGTGTATGAGATTATTTAAAAAAGGTTGTAAGCAGTTACCATGAAGAAATTTTGGAGGAATCTGCATATCCACTACTAGTTAAATTATTACTTGTGATAACACCATTAATTATGATTATTTTGTTAAAATTAAAGACTAAATAAAATAATTTGTTAATTTGAACTTAACTCAAATGATCTCCTATTAAAAAGAAAAGCGCCACCCAAAACTTACGCTAAAAAATTCCTTAGTGCACTAGACAGGAAGCAAACATTTTCCAATGGTTTTAAAATTCCAAAACATAGTTCAGACTTCAGAGTACTTTTCGGAGGCTTAATGAGGTAAAATCTTAGGTTATATAGTATTTGTCCATGTTTACGTAGGCATGATTTTAAATGCCCTACAGTTACATGACATGAATACTTCATTGCTCCCCAATGGGAACTAGGATTCACAGAATGCCTAGAAACGCATTGGCTGGGTGAGTGTCCCGTGATGGCATAATATGAGACATGGGATTCCCATTGAAGGTGGAGGCTCTCCCCTTAGTAAACCTGGGATTTCAAGTCATATCAAAGCCTGATTTGTCCACCACTGGTGTGGATCGCCTACTCTATTAGTGTCTATCAGTCTGGGTTTTAGGAGTGGGTTCTCCTCTACACAAGTTCATGAAGATTCAATTCTCCAATGAAGAATTCAATGAAACCCATAATCCAAGAACCCCAGATATTACATAGTAACCAATGCTTTGCAATTGTTGACTAAGCAACAAATTACCTATTCATCAATTCAAGGGGCACTTGGTTCTTTTAAGCTAAATATTAAATTTCTGATAGTAAAGTTTATTTGGATTACTAGCTATTGATAAAAAGAACACTTTTATGAACTGTTCAATAATTATATATAATCCATGAATTCATAAAATCAAGACTAATCAGTGGTTAACCAAGTGTACTATATTTCTCCAACTGCCACATAGAAGTAACTCAATGAATATCGAACACAGAAGAACAACCAACAGATAGGTTGGCCAATATTCGAAGCTATGTGCCAAACGTTTCCTGCTTCAGTCCAATAAATCCACTATTACTCACTTCAAAACCATAAGAGCGAAGAGTCTATATGGTTTCAAAAAATTAAAAATTTATTCATATATTTATCAAATTCAAACTACAATTAGCTATATAACAACCTATTTACCAAATGCTTCCTAAATGGAGTCCATATAGAAGAGAGCTAACATATAGGAAAAATGACCTAAAAGATTGTCTTGGAAAAAAGCTTACCCATTTGGTTTATTTTTAAAATTAATTAAATATTCAACTAATTTAATCAATAAATTACATATAGTTAATCATGTATCAAGTATTAAAATAAAAATAAATTATTAATTAACTGTATATAAATTATTAATTAAATACTTGATTAAATTTAAAAACAACCAAACGAAAATACTTATCTCTAAATCAACCTTTTAGATTAGTTTTCCCATAATATATTGAAGTTACTAACACGGAGACCTATGATTTGTTTTGGGCAGCAATTTCATATGACAAAAAGTACAATGAAGATATTTTTGTACTACAATACTTTTTATGTTACTCGAGATCAATTCCCCCGATATAAGAAGCAATTTGTGAGAGTTTTATACCACTAAATAGAGAAAAGATCAGAAAAGGAGGGGGGAAAAATTAGACAGGTAAATGTAGGAGAAATTTTACGAATTTTTTTACACCACATGCAGGAATATTGTTTTACAAAAGAAAATAGGTAAAAGAAATAAAGAAAAAGCAAACAACGAATAAACAGAACACACATATTATTAATAAAAAAATTAGAGTCAATTATTATTTTATTACTTGAATTTATTACTTCAATTATATTTTTTAGCATAATTATAAAATTAGCCACTTCTTTCTTATTTTAATATAATTTTTCTCGATCATTCCTCGATTTTTAAATTAAGAATTAATTAGTTGTCATAAATATGAGAAGCTTGTATACGAATAACGTTTTTTTAAAGAACAAATGAATGGAACAAAAAAATGGGTACTTATTACTACTGTATACACACAAGAAATGATTGAATATAGTCATATTAAATATGAAAGATCATTTAAAAATCAATACAAGGATGAATATCGACAAAAAAGTAACTTTATTACACACCGACACCAAATCAAGGTTGACTCAACGGATAATATTAAACTTAAATCAAAGGTCTTGACTTCGATTACCTTCGAATGAGACCTTACGCTAAACTTTTTAACATCAAAAATAAAAATAAATGTTACACACCAACTCTTTTTACACGCACACTTTCGGGATCGGAGCCATCACAAAGGAGTTGCACCGCCAGCTGACCATTAATCCCACCCTTTCTTATTCCAAATGTTGAACCTGTCACACTAATAGAGCATGACTCTCTTCCAATGCATGCACTTTCAACCGCAGCCACGCTGTGAAGAGACTCCCAGGCACCCTTCTCGAAAGAACCACACTTTCCTTGAGGATCCCCATAGCTAGCAAATTGGATTTCTGAGATAGTTTTCCCACCTTGGCATGCCACTTCTAAGGTGCTTCCATAATCTGCAGTTGCACAAATGGTACCAACAGTAACTGTTTGCACAGATACGTTGAAGGGGTTTCCACCCATTTCCTCAAATAAAATCAATGTGTTGCTGTCATTGTTTAAGAATGATCTTGGCACATGATAAAACCTCTGAGATGGCTCTCCACAACCACTCAAACACTTGTCAGGTCCGTAATTGCCTCTGTAATCGCATGTATCACTGCATCCATTTTTGTCAGCCACCATTGTAGGCCAATAGCGTCCTATGCTTTGCCCATTAACCCAAGCATGTCCTTTCCCTAAGCCTTGAAAATCTAAGACCAGAGGGTCTATTCCTTCAGGGGTCTCAAAGGTGGTCTTGTACCAGGTCATCTGCCTCCCAAGATGAGCACTATTTATGTCCCATTGAACTCTGTTGAAGAATTTGGGATCATAGAATCGCATGGCCTCACCAGTTAATCCAACCTTGTAAGACCAACTTTCTGTTGATAAATCCAAAGTGGTGTTTGAGTCGCTTCCAATCAATTTCACAGGACCCCCAACAATGCCAGCGTCTTGCAGATCAAAGAAGGCACCATAATGCGCATGACCAACTGTTCCACTCAATAAACTTATGACATTGGTCCCTTGATTCAAAGCAATGGGCTTCTCGTACACAAATCCAAGTTTGTCATACTTGCCCCACTGCGCGCCAATATATTGTCCGTTAACATAGGCATGAAGAACATGACCTGTTGTGTTCACTTGCAAAGTCGCTTTTTGCCAAGAGGAGGTGTCATTGATGACAACTTTGGTCATGTACCACAAGTAGTCACTAGCATCAACAGTGACTCCCTTTTGTTCAAGAAGTTGAGATGCTTTGAATGTTCCTTTGCCTTGAAGGGTGTCTTCCATTGGGTCTGCTGCCCAAACCCAATTGAGGGATTTGCCTTCTACAGCTGGTTTCTTAACATAAACAGAAGTTTGGGTGTTAACCTTTGCAGTGTTGAAAACTTCCTTCTTGCAATCTTGGAGAATGGAAACTGACCAAGCAGGCACATAGTACTTGCCATCCTGTTGCAAATCCACTTCAGCATCCTGAGAATTGTGTGAATTGCTCAAGAAGCAAAACTTTTCTCCTGTAGCATTGTTTGCGTAGGTAGTCAAGTACACCAAATTGCCATATTGCTTGTCAGTCACCGTGCTATTGGTGAGAACCTTCTCTCCCAGCTTTATGGCTGCATGGAGGTCCCTAAGATGTCCCCATTTGGGTTGGTTCAGATTACCATACTCATCAAGTGGTGCATCATAGTCATAGGCAGTCATAATATATGGACCACCTGCTGTTCTCCCAAAATTTGTTCCTCCATGATACATGTAGTAATTTTGGAAGACACCACCACTTTGAAAGAAACGTGCAACTGAAAATGCTACATCTTCAGCAATTCTGTGTGGCCTCCTTTCACCCCATTTCTGGAACCAACCAACCCAATTCTCTGTAAACATTTTAGGGCTCTTAGGATTGTTTGGCTTGAAATTGTCACAGTAATACCCATTACAAGTGTTGATCATAGGTGCTGGAGCATTGCTCTGCTTGCACATGATCCATGGGACACCAACATTTTGAGATAAAGCCATTTGGGCACACCATTTGATGTATGCATTCCCTGCTTCTCCATAATGACTAATGACATCTCCATATTCATTCTCTATTTGAGCAAGAATAATTGGTCCTCCTTGTGGAGCAAACAATCCTGCTTCTTTGCACATGTTCACAATCTTTGTTGTGAAGACCTGCATTTCCTCCTTATAAACTGCATTGTCTGTCCTTAGCTGAATCCCTGGCACGTTATGTAACCACATTGGGAAACCTCCATAGTTCCATTCAGCACAGACATAGGGACCAATTCGCAGCACAGCATATAGCCCTGCTTCTTGAACATTCTTTAGAAACTTGGTGAAGTCTAGATTCCCGGAGAAATCATATTGGCGACGAGCAGGCTCATGTCGGTCCCAAAAGATGTAGGTTTCAATGGCATCAAGGCCACCATCTTTGGCCTTTTGAATAAGGCCTGGCCACATTTCTGCAGTGCTGCGTGGATAATGGATTGCACCAGACATTATTAGTCTCCGTTCTCCATTGATAATGATGGCATTTGCATCATACTGAACTGTTGTTGCAAATGAACAGGCCCAGAGCAATACTGAACATGCAATGAGAAAGATTCCAATCCTTGGATTAGACATGTTGCTTTGTTCTTAAGACGAAACTCGCGTATTTTCCAATAGACAGGGTCAGCTTTTATAGGCCTAATTGCTTACTTGGTTATTCTAATTTTAGTTTCTCTGAGCAGCATGGATAATCTTCATATTGTCTTTTACGATAAGGATTTATTTATTTATTTATTTTTGGTAACTTGCTTTTCTTTCTACCTTAAAATGGCCTTTTGATATTAATTCTGTTGCTCATGATTTGTATTTTGGGTTGTGAGTTGTAACTTCCTAACTTCAGATTTTGCTAGGCTGGTCAAATGTCCTTATCTACTATTGGATAATTAAGCTGGTCAACTTTTATTGCAATCTTGTTTACAGTTTTTATATTTTCTGTCTATTTTAAACTTAACGTATGTTGCACGCACATTTATAGTCAGTTTATAACTACATAACTATATTTATCATAGGTTTGGTTGATGCAGGATACGCACTTGTGAAAGCTCTTTTCTACTATTCTCTCTAATGCTTGTCAACACTTATTTCTAAACTATATTTACATTCTTCTTTAATAATATTATCAAATATTATATTGAATTGAGCTTTGCACAAACATTAGAAGTTAGTAACACTGTTAATCTAGGGAGTTGCTATGGTACCCTGATGGGTTTGGTACCCAGATAAATTATCAATTATTTATTAACTGGTGGTTTCACAATATGCTTAAAAGTTTATTAAATATAAATAACATTAATGAATGGTAGACAACTCATCCTGAGTATTGGTACATTGAAAAAAAAAAAAGTACCGGAATAATCCCCGTTAATTAATCTTGAACAATCAATTTCTCTTTTTTTTAACCTTTTTATCATTATGGCTTGTATTATTTAATTATTGGTCAACTTGATAAAGTTATGGGCAAGTAAACTAAATAGATATATATACCAAGTAATGCTACATATCTAGAAAATTTTGACAAAATTTAATTAGAATTTTGTCAAAATTCAATGATGATTATTAGATAAGTCACAGTGGTAGGGACCTCTTATCCATTCAAGGGTTAATAACAATAAAATCTCGTTCTATCAAAAGTTATAGTTAAAAAATTCTGAGTATATATTATTTTTCACATATGCCATCACAGAATATTTATTCATTGGAACTCGATAGAGACTCCATTCATTTACCAAGAAGCTGTAGGAATTAAGAGATTTTATTACACAAACATAGCACCACCAAACATAGTCACCATCATACACATTTAACTTCTGACATATACATGTACCAAAAAAAAAAAAAAAAAACAAACGCTTCCGACATATGCATATCACAGAGACCCGACACAGAGTGACATCATATCATAATATGAGTGTCTCAAATACCACGATATGCCTTGATCCGAGATGCAAATTTTCTGGCTTCTTATGTGCGGTAGAAACGAACGTATTCATAATGATTGATTGGTTTCAGTTCTGGGCTCTCTTCTGAAATAGCAGAAGTGTATATGTTGATAATACTTAAAAAATGAGACTATTATGAATGTTCCAATCCCAAAGACATAGGCTGGTCTTGAGACATCTCTCCACATGAATAAATCCACTGAGGAGTGGCATATCCATAAAGAATAAATGTTAGAAATTATATAAAATTTTGTCAAACAAATTTCACTCCTGCATAATTCAGAAATGTAGATAATTCACCTAGACTTTGCAATTTGTTTTGGGTTTGTGGAAAGCTACGATATTCTTCTACCTTTGGAATTGAACCGTAAAGATCAGTCAACCTTAATAAAAATAAGCACAAAGCCCAAAAACTGGATTGAAAGAACAAACTGCTATAAGGAAACTCAAGAACTCACTTGAATTAGCTCCATTTCACACTTCTATTTCTCAGCAACCAAGGCCAATAGACAACAATTTAATTTACTTGGAATCAGATATCATATTCAAGCTCTAACTTATCTATATATCTTACAAAAAATTTGTTTAATGCTTAAGTTGTACTTTTGTTCTTTTAACTGCTTTTCGGAACAAAGACAGAAAGTTCACAAATTTACTCAATGGATATCAGAGATCAGTATCAGCCTTTCACAAAGTTCATATGCGAGGTCAAGACAATTATTTGTTTCCTATACAAGCTATTGATATGCAATTATGCATACCTTAAATCTTAATTATATGCATAGACAAACATATTGCACACAGGACAATAATACAAGATGTTGTCTTCCCTAAATGATAAAATGATGAGATTCTCCTGATAGGAAACAATTAGTTACTAACATGTGTAACTCTTAAAAAAGAGAACAAAATCTTAAAAGCTTGCCTGAGAAAGCAGCAACTAGGCCTTGGAGCTCCAAACTCCAATCAAACCCATGGATTGCCTCATGCACTTGAGCATAGTCATTGTTAGCACCTAATTTTGTCCGAGCCTTTAAAATAAATAAAATAAAAAAAGTTTCCAAACTCACTTGGCCCATTTTCCCCCTTTGCACCAAGCTCGTCCCCCTCTGCACACGCACACACTCTGCACACCGACAGTCACTGCGCACACACAACTGCCACCCTCTACACTGCACACATCACACTCCCCCACACCGGCTGCACCGCATACACTCAGCACACAAACACTCTCTGTAATTGGTTTCTTTTTGGTCTCTTCTTCACGTATAAAAGGGGAGGGAGAGTAGAGAAAAAGGGGTTGGAAAAACGCAGAGAAAAGAAGAGAGGGAAAGAAGGAAAAGTAGACAGAACAGAAGGAGTCATTTCCATTCTTGAGCTTCAAGAGGTAAGTCTCATGATTTTCCTTGTGTTTTGATCTTGCCATCTTCTGCCTATGTTTCTAAGATGTTATATGTTTGATATGATGATGGTTTTTGTTTTGTTTGACTTCGGTTGATCTTCTTTGTGCATTTTCTTATCTATTCATTACCAAAATCCACAATCACACCTATACGCAAACTCCACAATCCAAAAACAGCAGTTCCATCATCACCCAAATATTTCACCCACCATTTTCTGCACATTCTTGTCCAAAAAACAAAGTCATCTTACCTCCCTATAAAATTTCATCCAAGGACACCCATTATAAACCAAAGCCACCATAAAATCCCTTCCTTTGCTTCTAAGCACAACACCAATACCCGCCCTTATACCCATCAAACCATGCCCCAAATCTGTTAAAAATCAGAAAACAGAGTATGCGCCTGTAGCTTAACCGAGCTCACACTTTACCGATCTACAAGCAAGCCGAGCCAAGCTCTTCAAACACTTCTCCATCACTAGACCGAGCCGAGTTCTTCAAACACTTCCCCCGTCACAATCTCGAGCCAATCTCTTCAAACACTTCCACCATCACAGACCAAGTCGAGATCACTTCACCTGAGCCAACCTTAAAACACTTTCCCGTAGCCGACTTAACCGAGCCGAGATCATTCATCCAAGCCGACCTTGTGAACACCCAAATTTGTTCGGGCCATTTTAGAAAATTAAAAGAAAAAAATTCCTTTTAGCCAATCTAAAAGAAATAATAAAAAAGAGAAAAAAAAATAAAAATAAATAAATTAATTTAGTTAATTACAAAAATGAGAAAAATGAAAAAAAAAATTGAATGAATAAGAAAATTTGAAAAAAAATTGAAAAAAGGAAAAAAGGAAAAGAGAAAAAAAAATAGAAAATTAGAAAAAAGAAAAATTGATGATGATTCATCTAGACCCATTTTTTTTATTTGGCCCATTTACCAAGCCCATAACTTTTTTTTCTTCTCTTCCTATCCATCTTCTAGCCCAAACCCAACCTAAAACTCTTTCTCTTTTACCAAATCGACCCAAATTCCCTTTCCCCAACCCATACACTACCCACCCCAATTCCTCTACCCAAGCCCTAAACTCAACCCGACCCAGCACTTGGTTTTTTTCTTTCTTCCCTTCTTTCCCCACATGAAACCTTAGTCGCCTCCACTACCCCATCGGCTGCCCTCTCCCTCTTGCCCTTTTCTTTCCTCCCATTTCCTTTCCTTCCTCCCACCCGAAACCCGCTTCCCTTCCTCTTCCCCATGACGCTGTCATACCATGTCCCTTTGCCCGTGCCACCGCGCCCTTCCCCATGGCAGCGCCATCACCCTCTGCTCCATTCTCTGCCATGCCTCCCTCCCCGAGCCCATCACCTGTTGTGCCATCACCCTCTGCTCATCTCTCTGCCCCAAGCCTTCCCTTCCCCTTCCCTATGGCAGCAACAGCCCAGACCAACCCCCCTCAACCATTCACACCTCAGACACCATGCAGCACACGCTAGTACCAACCCCTGCTATGCCGCTCCTTTCATTGCATAGAACCCAGCTTGCACTCACAGCACCGTGCTGCACCAACCCCTGCACGACGCGTACTGACGAGAGGTTGTCGAGACCCCGTCAAATAATAAAAATTACCGGTTCGCAAACTGATTTATAGTATAGAGCATGAACCGAATCGTCTCTCAATGATCCAAAAAGAACAAATATTTAATCAGATCAAGATAATTAAAATGGGGGGTTTTGTTGTTGATTAACAATATTGATAAATATACAAGACTCAAAGTTGAAAACAAATCTAAAGAAACAACCAATCCAAGGAAATTTACCGATCTTGAGTTTAACTCATCATTGATCACAAGGAATTCACTTAATTGCTAACCGTGTTCTTGGCCTTAGATCACATCAAGACGCCTCAACATGATCCAAGAATCCTCTACTAGATAAACATCTAGGATTTAATTAACCAAGGTTAGATAAAGTAAACACCATCCAAACATAGATTAACTTAAGATCAAGAATTTAACCAAGCTAAACAATCCATCAAAAAGCTTTAATAAATTGTTTACTCTATGTGATCCTCTTGAATACATGATAATAAAGCTATTATCACATAAACATCCAAATCAAATTAAGCAATTCAATCTAGATTAAAATTAAAAGAGGAAGAAGAGAAACTTGAATAACAATTAAGCAATATGAACAAGTAAAACAAGATCTCCAAATTAAACATCAAGATGGCTAATCCCTTGGATTGATTATGAGAGCCTAGCCTTCCATGGATGGGAAGGAAGAACTCATAAATAAAAGAACAAAAACGAAATTCTAAAGAGAATGGAGAAGAAGAGAAAGAAAACTCTAACAAATACTCAAACTTTCTTGAAACTTACTCAAAATTGAAATCATCTAATACAAAGAGGTTGGGTCTATTTATACTAATCCTAGAAGCCAATTTGTACATGTACATAATCTGAATACAAGCTATAAAAATATGAAAATTGTCAAAAATGGAAGCTTGATGCATGGTTGGTGGGTTGGTGCATGGTAGGTGGGTTGGTGTATGGTTGGTGGCTTTTAGTCAACAACTCTTATCCGACTTCTGGCTTCATTTTCATCACCTAGACGGTGCATTTTGGATTGGATGTCTTGATGAAAGTTGTAGCCAGTTGTCTCCTTGAAAATCTCCAATTTGAATCATGCCATTTGGACTTTTAGAATTCCAGAAATGCCAAAAACACTGCACCTACCTCAAGTTAGGTTGGAAGAACGTGTTTCCAAATTCATACCAACTTGTAGCTTCAGAAGCATGCCTAAAACGACATCTATTGACAAAATAATCTTCAGTGAAGTTGGAGATATGGGTCTTATCTTTCAAATGACCAAGTTTCAGCCCAAGAGGAGGCCTATAACCCACTATATAGTCCAATATGTGCATACTGCCCAGATGGTTCCGTGACAGCAAACTCACTCTGTATTGCAGGGATGTTTTGGACCCTTAGAAGTCCGATCCAACTCTTTAGTTCTTCATGAAACTTGTAGAGAATTGTCTTAGCTTTCCAAAGACACCAAGATCACCTCAATTGGATCACCGAGTCCCAAGTTATGGCCTAACCAAGGAAGAAAGGTCAAAATGCATCAAAATCCGAAAATTATCCAATATTTACATTAAAACCCAATGAAGCCCAACAACATTAAACTCATCTAAAACACTAATATTGGGCACAATAAACATCTAATAAAGCCTAATACAAAGCTAACATGTGTGTCTCAAATTGATTAATCAAATTCCCCCACACTTAAGCTTTTGCACTCATGGGCAAAACACATAAGAACAAAACTAAAGAAAAACAAGAAACATCATATTATTAAACTAAAAACATAAAAAACTGATTATACCTAATCTAATCCATTTTCGTAGGAAAACACGATGGCACTTAGCACGTGCCACAAGCCTTTAAACCCCTAGGTGTCCCTAGTGGACGAGTTATAGTCTCGTGAGGGTTTACCAGGATGATACCCACAAACATGTAATATTTTATTTAATCAATTCAAATAATTTTTAAATACAAGCATTGTATCAAATATAAACCATAATTAATAAGTCAAGTATGCTTAACAAAGAATAGTTGAATCAAACCAATTGAGAATAAAGTATAGCACAATCATGCTTTAATCAGAAATAGGCATGTTCAAATTGAGTAAAATTCCTCACAAGTGACACTCAAATCACACAAGGTGTTTAGGTTAACTGTTTACGCTCAACTCAGTCAAATTATGAAAGTATTTTACCATAGGCTTGCATATACATCAATTCTCCACTACTTAGATCAAATAAATTGCAAAAATCAAGAGGTCTTTCGAAAAGGTTGTATTGGCTATAAGGTGAAGGAAAGGAACAATATGGATAATAGCAGGTTAAAACCAAAGAGAATAAAAGAGCATTGAGGAGTAACTCAAGTAGAAAGAATAAATTTTTTACCCAAAACCATAAAATGCTCATTCTCTTCACACATTCCTTCCTTTCTCTATTCTTTTATTTTTCTTTCTTTTTTCTCTTTTTTTTTTGTTCTTTTTTTGTTTTGTTTTTTTTTTGTTTTGTTTTTTTTTTTTGGTACCAAGCATTTCGTATCAGCACACCAATTCCCCCACACTTAAATCATTGCAAGCAAAAGAACTCCTCCAATAAGAAAATCAATGCTCTCCCATTCCCTAAGGTAAGGTAAAACATGGTTTTTCACTCAAAGCTTGTAATGAGCTAAGAACAAAGAATAGGAAAATAGGCTCAGAGGGAGTTAATATTTGGATAAATGCAAGGTAGGTTTATTTGGCCAAAGCAATTTAAGTCAAGAAAAATGCCTCTGTCATTTTCATGCAACATACAGACTAATGTAATCTCAAATCGATTCAATGCAAGTTCTAGAAAATAAATTCATAATTGACATCACTCATGAAAGAAAATAACCAAGTGTAAGTATCAAACTTGGAAAAGCCCAAAACTCACAAAGGTATGAAACATTCACTCAATTCAACCATGCCTTCTTCCTAATATCCACAATCATATACACATGTATATCATGAATATGATTCAACTATAAACTGTTTTGCATACTTTTATCATCAATTAAGCTCAGATTCAGCACATGCTTGTATCAAAATCAATTGAAAAGATCAAAATGAAATTTTTTTTTAATTTTTTAATTTTTTTTTAAATATGCAAGAACAAAATAATTTAAGACATACTATGAAATGCAAGTTAAGATGCGTCTCAAGAGCAAAACTACTCCTTACTCTGCCATCATACATCTAATAAGTTAGTAACAATAAAGATTAGCTTGTTAGTTTTTTTTATTTTTATTTTTATTTTTTTACTAAACTATGTACATGGTAATGTCAACTATCCCTCCCCCCAACTAATTAAAGACATTGTCCCCAATGTCAAAATAAAGATAGGTAGAGTGTAGAAGGTCTTACCAGAAAACTGCAAATCGAGCCTGAAATAAGAAAAATTACAAAAAACTAAAACCGTAAGAGAAAACAAAAATTTACAAAGACAAATTCAAATCAAGTTTTGGCTTTTTGCTGCTGCTGCCTTGTTCCCAATTCCGTGGAGCCATTACTGGATCACGTTGTGGTACAAATTCATTTAGTTGATCGAGCAATTGTTCAGGAGTTGCAAGAAGCACAAGACTTTGACGTGTCACTTGTGAGATGAACCCTTTTTCTACAGCATGATCAAGAAAACAAAACAAACTGTCATAAAAACCATTAACATTTAATATACCTATGGGTTTTTGGTGAAAGTTCTGCTGTGACCAGGATATAATTTGAAAGAGCTCTTCCAAAGTTCCAAAATCACCAGGTAGGGTAATAAAGGCATCAGCATTTGCTATCATAATGTTCATGCGTTGGTGCATGCAAAATACCATTACTTCATCCCCTAATGTTTTTCCAATGGGCTTGCTGGTAGATAAAGGACTGGAATGACACCAAGGACTTTGCCACCTCCTAAATTTGCAGCAGTCGCTACACAACCCATTAACCCAAGACTACCTCCTCCGTAAACTAAATGGATTTCTCTCTCAGCTAGCACTCGACCAAGATGGTGTGCAATATTTACAAACTCTTTATCTTTACCAGGATTAGATCCACAAAAGACACAAACACTCTTGATCCGACGAATTGAAGTGACTTCCATTTTCTTTTTTCTTTTTTTTTCTCTTTTGCTTTTTTTTTGTACTCTCACCTTATCAATGATCTGAAGAGAGCAAAGTGCAATATTTAAAGGCATCAAAACTCAAAGGTAATAATTACACCTATAAAGGAGGGGTAGATCCGTATGTCAGGTAAGTTTGAAAATAAGCACAACAATGATAATAGCTATATGACAATGATAAAAGACTAATCTATATGTGTCAGAAGAAGTTTGAAAATATGCAACGCATATTTTAAAAGAATACGGCTACTTTTGATTTGATTTGATTTTTTTTAATTTTTTTAATAAACAAGAAGAAAAAATAAAAATAAAAAATAAAAAATAATACTTACAGGAGGTGTGATTATGGCTCACATTTTCCTCTGGTTTTACGTCCAGTAACGTCTTGACGCTCTCTATGGGCCGATGGTCGGCTTCCCATCCAATTTTCTTAAAAATTGGCAAACAGGGTCTTTTTGAGTCAGATTCCCGAGACTATAACGCTCATGTTCATCTTGGAATATTGGCCATAAATCGAGAAGTGCCCTTTGCACATCTCCACTAGGATGCGTCTCAAGAGTCAATAGAATGTTATCTAAAGACTCCTTACTCATGCCATCCTTTATGAAGTTAATTTTATCATCTCGGTTTATAGACGTCATTCCAATTGATTTGCATTTTGTGTTACAGGTCCATCTTGCACATTTATAGCAAACCCGTAACCATTTTGCACTTCTCTTCTTTGCATATGAACTTTTGCCTAGCCCTGGCATATATGAAACAAGAGCGTCAGAAAATTCACCTCTGAGTCGGACCTTTGCTTCGATTAACCAGCGTATATCCGCAAGGATGCCTTTGTGCATAAGCATCCTTATTCTCTCAAACCTTGCACAATAAATGTTAGTTAAAGCATTTTTAGGGAGAGAGGGGAATTGCTTGCGGAGGTTAACAAGCTGATTATCCATTTCGAAATAAACAAAGAAGAAGGGAAAAAATTAGTAAAATTTTATACAGATTTCAGTGTTTGTGAGTAATTGAAAGGACCGAAATTTTTTTTTCACGGAGTACCGTTATCCACCATTTAACCGGTGAAAAATCATCTGTCAATGAAAAACAAACAAAATTAAGACAGAAAAATCAAACTCTGATAGATTTTCTTGCTCGGCACCAATTTTCTGTCTTGATTCCTGTGAATGCAAATAAGTCAAAGTTTGAAAAAATGAAAAAGTTAGAAAACTTGGGTTGCCTCCCAAGAAGCGCTACTTTTAATGTCTTTAGCCAACGTGATTGAAGATTTTGCACGATCCATGTGTCCTCCCCATAATGATTCAATTTCTGGCCATTGACCTTAAGCGTGGCTTTTTTTTTTTCCAACAAAGATTTATATAGAAAACAGAAACTAAACACAACAGACAAAACAAAAAATAAAAACAGAAACAGAAAAAAAAGTAATAAAAGACAAACATTAACAGTACAGCAAAATAGAAGCAGAAATAGAAACAGACAACACAAACAGCAGAAACAACAACAGAAAATAATAAATTGTAACAGTCAAATAAATACAGAAACAATATTAAAAACAATAGTAAAACAGTAAAAACAAAAAAGAAAACAACAACTAGAAAAATGAAATAAAAGTGTGGAAAGAAAACTCCCTATGGATAGCAGAAGAATTAACGTTCCAGCAGCCACACCATAGCCAGTGTAATGGATCACCACATCCAAAATCAAAGTGTTTAGTATTTTCCGGGGTTACTTTACTGGCTTAACTCCATCTTCAAGGAAAATCCTATGCATGCATATGGAAGGGCTAATGCTTGGAATGTCTGCAAGTGTGCATGCTCTCAGATTCTCCCTCAAAATGGGTAGCAACCTCTCCTCCTCATCAGTAAGGAGGTTTTTAGCCACAATGGACTCAATTTTTGGTGGCTTTACTACTTCTGCAGATTGAGTTGCTGCATAATCTGTTAAAAAAGATTCATCATGTCTCAAAAAGGCAGCAATCTCAGCATATGCATCACACAACATATCACCATCACAACCAGTACAACAAATAGAATCATCAAAATCAGTAAAACTAGCAAATTCATCACATAAATCATCAATTGGTTTTTTCTCATCAATGATCTCATGTTTTGCAGAATCAGATTTCTGCATCTGTTGCTTGCTCAACTGACTCAATGAAGATGTAAGTTGACCAACTTGGGTCTTCACGTTTTGTACTATAGCTTCTGTTCTCTGCTGGAATTGGATGTTGTTCTGAGCAAATTGTTTCATCAAATCCTCTAGTGTAGGCTCAGATTCCATGCTTATTGGGGCTTGCTGCTGCTGCATAGGCTGCTGGTATAGATTGATTGGTTCAACATAAGGTTCGAACCAAGGATGATCTCCCCAATCATGGTTATATATGGTAGAATAAGGATCATATCCAAGCTGTTGGTATTGTGGTTCACCAAGAAATACACCTGTTGCATCAACAGAATGGTCATGAAATACAGAACCATGATCTTGCAATGTGGAGCATGCATATGGGGGATGAAAAGAACTACAACAGATACTACAAAATATTGCAGGTTCTTGCACAGGTAACTGATGCTGTTCCATTGCCAACTGCCTCACCAGATAAGTCAGCTCATCAAGTTTATGCTCCATCAGATTAGTGATCAAACACAAAATCACAAAAACAAGTCTAAATATACACACAAAATAATTACAGAAAACATATCTACAGTTTTTTAAAAATTATGGGACTACCATAGAGTGAAATCTACACAAAAATTCTATCTAACAGAATAATAAAAAATCGTAAAAAATTGAAAAAGTGGTCTATACGATGGAATTTGGCAAAAATAAGGGTGACCTCACTACAAGTAGTGAGCCTTTCTCAAAATCACGATTTTCATTAGTCTACCAAAATTCAAATTAATCAGAGATACGTTACCGAACCAAAATCTTGACAGAATGCCCTTTACCCAATTTCAGCCGAATTCCACTTGAAAATGCTTAAAAAACAAAAACAAACACAATTGTTAGAGTTAGATGAAATGATCAAATAGTTGCCTTTGGATCCCCGGCAACGACGCCAAATTTGACGAGAGGTTGTCGAGACCCCGTCAAATAATAAAAATTACCGGTTCGCAAACTGATTTGTAGTATAGAGCATGAACCGAATCGTCTCTCAAGGATCCAAAAAGAACAAATATTTAATCAGATCAAGATAATTAAAATGGGGGGTTTTGTTGTTGATTAACAATATTGATAAATATACAAGACTTAAAGTTGAAAACAAATCTAAAGAAACAGCCAATCCAAGGAAATTTACCGATCTTGAGTTTAACTCATCATTGATCACAAGGAATTCACTTAATTGCTAACCGTGTTCTTGGCCTTAGATCACATCAAGACGCCTCAACATGATCCAAGAATCCTCTACTAGATAAGCATCTAGGATTTAATTAACCAAGGTTAGATATAGTAAACACCATCCAAACATAGATTAACTTAAGATCAAGAATTTAACCAAGCTAAACAATCCATCAAAAAGCTGTAATAAATTGTTTACTCTATGTGATCCTCTTGAATACATGATAATAAAGCTATTATCACATAAACATCCAAATCAAATTAAGCAATTCAATCTAGATCAAAATTAAAAGAGGAAGAAGAGAAACTTAAATAACAATTAAGCAATATGAACAAGTAAAACAAGATCTCCAAATTAAACATCAAGATGGCTAATCCCTTGGATTGATTATGAGAGCCTAGCCTTCCATGGATGGGAAGGAAGAACTCATAAATAAAAGAACAAAAATGAAATTCTAAAGAGAATGGAGAAGAAGAGAAAGAAAACTCTAACAAATACTCAAACTTTCTTGAAACTTACTTAAAATTGAAATCATCTAATACAAAGAGGTTGGGTCTATTTATACTAATCCTAGAAGCCAATTTGTACATGTACATAATCTGAATACAAGCTATAAAAATATGAAAATTGTCAAAAATGGAAGCTTGATGCATGGTTGGTGGGTTGGTGCATGGTAGGTGGGTTGGTGTATGGTTGGTGGCTTTTAGTCAACAACTCTTATCTAACTTCTGGCTTCATTTTCATCACCTAGACGGTGCATTTTGGATTGGATGTCTTCATGAAAGTTGTAGCCAGTTGTCTCCTTGAAAATCTCCAATTTGAATCATGCCATTTGGACTTTTAGAATTCCAGAAATGCCAAAAACACTGCACCTACCTCAAGTTAGGTTGGAAGAACGTGTTTCCAAATTCATACCAACTTGTAGCTTCAGAAGCATGCCTAAAACGACATCTATTGACAAAATGGTCTTCAGTGAAGTTGGAGATATGGGTCTTATCTTTCAATATGTGCATACTGCCCAGATGGTTCCGTGACAGCAAACTCACTCTGTATTGCAGGGATGTTTTGGACCCTTAGAAGTCCGATCCAGCTCTTTAGTTCTTCATGAAACTTGTAGAGCATTGTCTTAGCTTTCCAAAGACAGCAAGATCACCTCAATTGGATCACCGAGTCCCAAGTTATGGCCTAACCAAGGAAGAAAGGTCAAAATGCATCAAAATCCGAAAATTATCCAATATTTACATTAAAACCCAATGAAGCCCAACAACATTAAACTCATCTAAAACACTAATATTGGGCACAATAAACATCTAATAAAGCCTAATACAAAGCTAACATGTGTGTCTCAAATTGATTGATCACGTACGGACAGAGAAGAGATTTTGGGGGTTTTGTTTTTATTTTATTTATTTGTTTCTTTGATTGGAGTTTTGTATAAATAGTAATGTTAGGGTTCTGCTTTGGGGGGTCCCTTTTTTCGGTTTTCAAATTCTCGTTGTATTTAGTGAGTGAGAGAGCTTCCGGAGAGAAAGCAGCGGACGAGACAATTAATTTACTGAAGAGGAGCCGTTAAGGTGCACACAGACTGATTCGGTTTTAGCAGGGAATTTTCATTTTGGTAACCTTTTAACCCTTTCCCCTCTGTCTGTTTTGAGAAGTTGTAATTTTTCTAGAGTTTGAACATTCATTGGATGTTGTGATGTTTATTTAAGGCTTGTGATCCTAGGCTGGTTATTGTTAATATTTTTTTGATAGTGTGATGCCATGCTATGATCTGTGTTCACTTTTGACTATACATGGTGTTTATTTTAGATTGTTGTGAATTATGATATTAGATGAGGATATTAATGGTGTCTCGTGAGTTTTGTTTTCATATGGTATCAATATGTTTGTGACCTTTCATATATGCAGCCATGGGTTAATGAACACATGTGTGTCGAGGTGTTGAAATGTCCTATTTGATTGAATTATGCACGAACGTGCTCTGATGGGCAAATGCTCTCTGTTTTTCTGCATACGCTTGAAAATAAATTGCACACTATGATGCTTCTTGTTTGGCTTGAATCTAGAGTGAGCTTATATGTTGAGGAACTATTTGTATGATCTGATATGGGTAACAAGCATGAGGTTTAGTGGGCAATCTATGGGCGGGTTGATGTTGGAGATTAACTTGATTTACATGGGTTTGCTTGTCTTTAGCTAATCTTTAGGGTGCAGTTTTATTTCTCCCTATTTTGGACCATAAAAAAAACATGTATACAACTATCCTTGATATTTGGGTGCATTTGGGATTTGAGTGTGCCTCGCAGTTTTTATTTGAATAATGATACCTGCATTTCAATGAATGTTTTGGTAGTTTGACAATCTGATTCGAAAGCCTGTTTACTGACGTATGCCCTGTAATAACGATTCCTAGCCATGAAGTCAATTGTTTGAATGATGTCTTCATAAACTCATGGATAGTCTAATTGACTAGGTGTTTATGCTGAAGCTTGTATGCATTTCATGATTTGGATTTATTTCAATAATCTGACCATGTGTATGCTAGATGATGGGTTTAAGTTTTGCTTGCGTTTGAAGTTTCTGGGATTTAGGATGGAGTTTGGTTTCTTTGCTGTTTGATTTTGCTAACCAGTTTAGTTGCTAAATTTGAGTCTAAAACACAGCTTTCTGAGTTTTTAGTATGTTCAAAGGATGTCATGTATATGTTGGAACCAAAGGAACTTATGAAATTAAGTTTGGAACCAATCTTTTAAAAAAGGGAATTATTACCCCATAAAGTTTTGAAGATAACGAAAGTTTTAATTTAGATTGAATAATAGACTCACGTAACTTGTTTTTGTATTGTTTCAAAAAGAAAACAAAGTGTTAACAAACAGTTACTTATGTGCGTCCATTCTTGTTTGAGCTAAAGGAAACTAAGTATGCGTCCAATACCATTTAAACTGTTTTACAAGTTTTATTATATTGGATCGTCCAATGTTTTCCTTACCAAGCTCAGGTTCAAGCTTTCGTCCAAAGTTAAAATTCAAATGTGAAGAAACTGTACATCATTAAATGCTAGAAAAAAACTCTGACAGATTACGACATCAGAAGAAGTCAATTGAGCCGCTTTTGCTGACACTTCTAACAACTACAAAGACCAGCAAATAAGGAACTTTCTGCGGTCTTAGACAAATCAGGACTCAGTTATCACTTGATTGGAAATCCCTGATAATCAAAGTCACATTTCAGAATAAGCTCAACACGATATCAGTCTATGCATTTAATACTACTCAGAACGGTAATAAATGTTTCCATTGGACGACGAAGCATATGAAGACTGCTCAATGTGCTCTCTCTTATATAAAGGAAAAGCAGTGCTTGTAAAAAAAAATGATCGAGAAGTGTAACAAGTTTAAAAAGCTTTATCTCTTCTAAGAATTCAGATACTTGTAAAAAGTTCAAGTCTTGAGATTCATTGTCTATCCTCATTTCTAGTGAGTTTCAAACTCAAGCATCTCAGACATCTTCTTTTATTCAATTCAGTTGTGTAAGCCTGAAGAGGCTGGATAGAAAAGAATACTGGTGTGTTTAAACCTGAAGAGGTTGAGAATACTTGTGTACCTGAAGAGGTGAATAATACTTGTAATCTTGTAACAGGTTAGTGGAAAATCCTTCTGGTTGAAGGGATTGGAAGTAGCTCTTGGTTTGTGAGAGTGAACTAGGATAAATATATGGTGTAAGCTTCTCTTCGCTACTTGTGTGTTTTATTTATTTACTAACCTCTGTGGATCGCCATTGTGTTTTTTTTTTTAACAAAGTTTTTTTGTTAATTCTTAGAACTTCTTAACTGCGTCCAAAAAGAAATTTCTTACAAACTTTTGAGAGTCCAATAGGACTGAGAAGCCTTTTTATTCGTCCAGTGCTTGTTATCTTGTAACCTTCCTCTTGTTCGAACTGATAGTTGAAGAAAAACTTTCAAAAACATATTAAAAGGGTTAAGAAACACAATTCAACCCCCCTTCTTGTGTTTCACTTGGTTATTTCAGTATATTGTATTTCTTTGTTGAGGGTTGGTTTTTACCATTCAATGTTAACTTAGGTCACGAATCTCTATTTTCAATGGCTCATGCTCCATATTGTGAATATGTGTTTACTGCTGCTGCATGAGGATTAGATATGTTGTTTGAAATACTTTTTTTTATCATTTTTTGTTCATGGACTGTGTGAAATTTACTCCTGCAATATACTAATCGGGTCATGTTCTAATTCTTCTTGAGAATTTGAATAATGCCTACCTGCACTTGTTGGTTTAGTAGCTTGCTTTGGTTGGCTTAGCATGATTTCTGGTTGCATTTTTTTTATGTTTAGCTACTGACACTTGTGGTTAAAACAAATGAACATCATGTGTGTAATTATTGCTTGGCTATTTTTTTTTTAATAAAAAAACTCTAGATATCCTGTGTTTTGCTATTTTTCTTTTTTGAAATGTCAAGGTCATATTTGTTGGTTTGGTAGTTTTGCTTCTGAGTCACTTGAAAGTTTAAACGATTGTCTGCCTACTCATGCCAAGTGGGTGTCTTGAAAATGAACTTGATTCTGCTTGGGGGGACTGTTTTGAATAAGAAATTTCCATTTGCTGTTTTCTTGGTGGTTAGAATAGCCTATTATCATACCTTAGGTGTCTTAATGTGATCTTTGGTTTCTTTCTTGAGCTACTGTCAAATGGTCATGCTATAGAACTTGGTTTTTAAATAAATAAATGAGCAATTAAACAAACTAGGAATCTTGTGGTTCAATCATTGTTTGGCTAAGTGTTCTGGATTGACTACAATAATCTTTTTTTTATTTTGTTTTTTTTTCTTGAGCATGTTCATGGATACATGTAAGCTTTAGTATTTAGGTGAATGTTTATTTGAAACTTGCTTTTAATTTATACAATAACTCTGTTTTACAGTTTCTTGATTCTGATTTAATAATGATAGTTTAAAGTTGCACTGTGGTTTGATTTTGTTTACGCTTGAGCAAATTATTGGTTATTTCATTTGAGTCTCAATTGTCTATTTGGAATATGCAAATAGGTTCCTTTCAATGTGAAAATATGCAATTCTAAAATAAAAATTGATTGATTTTGATCCTTTTATTTGATAACTCCTTGCTACGTTCTTAATGGAAATCCTAGAATAGCAATTGTTAGTGAATCTATGTTCTGCAGCATTAGTTTAGTCTTAGAACACTGTCAGCCTTCGACTATGGTTGCTAGTATCAGTTTTGTTTATTGTCTTCTTGAATCCTATGGTATCTGAGTCAATATCTGGTGCAATAAATGGGATGAATAGACAAGGAAATGGTTCTGATTTATTTTAACAGTTTACATTACTTGTAGCCGAATGAAAGGATGAATTTATTTTCCTCATTTAATTATGATCAGGAACGATGCTGGCATTTAGAATTTGGAATTTTAGTTGAAAATATTTGTGCTGCACTAACATTTAATAGAATAAAAAAATAAGAAGAAAATTGAGTGAAAGAGATAGACAAAGAGAAGAAAAAGGAGAAAAGAGGAAAGTAAAGGAAGAGAGAAGAGATAGAGTAAAACAAAGAAGGATGAGTAAAATTAAAAAAAAGAAAAAGAAAATATAAGTTTCAAAGGTTGGTTGGCCGTAGGAATTAGTGGGGTAGGAAGGAGAGAAGAAAAAGGATGAAGGAGAAATGTAAAATAAGAGAGAGATGAGATAAGAGTAAAAAATAATAATCTAATGAATTAAAATTAGAAAAAAAGATGAAGTGATAAAAAAGAAAAAAAACGTGAGAAATAAATTTTTTTGGATCCCTTTAGTGTTAGATAGTACATTTTTTTGTTGTTTTATTGTTTCTTTTTGCTATTTCTTTTTTTGTCACTTGATTACTTTGCTTATGTTGTTTTGGACATTGTATTTGTTTCGTTTATTTATTTATTTATTGTTGACATTATTGCGTTTAAATATCTTTATTCTAATTTAGATTTTTGGTATTAATTATTCGTGCTTGCATTATATAAGAAGAAAAATGGATAGAATAATAACCAAATAAATGATCTAACACCATAATAATCCGCAATAGTCGCCTTCTGGGGTCAAGTACCCACTAGGAAAATATTTTTGGGTGAATCAGTGAGCTTAGTATCACCTTTCACCCCACTTACGACAAACCAATATAAGTTATTTTTCTCTAGGTGATCCAACGCCACAAATCACGTTAATCGTCTTCAGGGGTCAAGTACCCACTAGGCATTCTCATAGGATGGATCAGTGGGTCTAATACCACATTCCATTCTATCTAGGACATATTAATAAAATTCTCTTTTCTAATCAAATCATTTCCATTCTAAAACAAATTAATTCTCTTCCTTTTAATCAATTAATTCAAAGCAATATTTTTCGCAATTAAAATTAACCAACGCACAATTATTTTAGATAGAACTACGTGACTTTGAATTCCCCATTGTACCAGGGGATACGTAGGAGTGCAAGTCAAGCCAATTTTTTAATTTTCGCAATTTAGTTTCTTGTTATTTGTAAATATTTGTTCGCACTTGTTTAATCTCTCTATTTGTTAAAAGGGATAAAATAGATTACTTAGGTTATTAAAATTTGCACATCTGTTTGCTCATCCGATCCGACCTTAAAACATTTTTGCTCATCCATTACCCTAATTAAGCCGAGATACCTTCACTCGATCTGACCTTAAAACACTTTCCCTTAGCCCACCTAACCAAGCCGAAGTACCTTCACCCGATCCTACCTTAAACACTTTGCCTCACCAATTAACAGACCAAGTCGAGGTACCCATGTCCGATTCGACCTTAAACGTATTTTCATCATTTTTTGATCGGGCCCGACCGACCAGTTTGTTTTCCCTGTTGTAATATCAGTGGTCTAGTCGGATCCTCTCTGAAGTGCTCGGATTCCCAATCGACCGATCGATCATTTGCCCTTTTGCTCTGTTATGTTTTATTTTTACATTTAAACTGTTTAATTTCAGCTTTAATAAATATCCATTGATAATTGCTTCTTTTTATGTTGTAATTAATTAGTTATTAGAGATAAATTAGTCCGAGGCCATAACATTTTCGTTTGGTTGTCTTCAGGGGTCAAGTACCCATTAGACAATTGCTTTGGAGTGGATTAGTCGGCCGAGTACCATCTTCCATTCCCTTTAGTTGTCTTCAGTGGTCAAGTACCCACTAGACATTTTTCTTCGGGTGGATAAGTGAGTTTAATACCGCATTTCATCCTGTTTAGGACGCGCTAATAAAACCTTCTTTTTAATCAAATAATTTCTCTTTTAATCAAATCAATTCTCATTCTTTTAATCGATTTTCTTTCTTTAATCAATTAACTCGCAATCATTTTCTATAAAGAACTATGTGGCCTTGAAATCCCCATTATACCAGGGGATACGTAGGAGCGCAAGTCAAGCCAAACTTTAAATTTTCGCAATTTAGTTTCTTTGTTATCTGTGAATAATTGTTCGCATTTGTTTAATTTTTCTATCTGTTTAAAGGGGTAAAATAAATATTATCTAGGTTATAAAATTTGCATAACTAGCTTAGGGTAACCGTCTCTGGACGGATGTATCAGGGGTGTTGTGGGGTTAAGTTTCCACCCTTCCCTGTGCATAATCAACTCCCGAACCTTACCTGGTTTTCGCAGACTGTCTTTTTGTGTTTTTAATTTAAATCCATTTTTTTAGAAGAGTTTTACCAGTCATTTTTCCTACCCAATAAAAGATTAGTGGCAACTAGACTATTTTTTTAAATTATTTTTCTCTAGCCACTCCCGTAGCGATTTTTCCCAGTCGCGACAATCACCTATCCACAATCGCTAACCAAATTTCCATGTTGCAATCACTTCTGGCTGGGTTCTTCGATTGAAGAAGGTACTAATTTCCAAAGAAACCAAGCACTATTACTGCAATATGGACACCGAAAATATGACAACCCAAAAACAATAACATTGCAAAAACAAAAACTACTCTCGCCCTTCCAAAATTGCTATTAGAAGAACTACACATTTCCAAAACAAGAACTAACAACTGTAAGACATAAATGATTTCAATAACAATATGTCAAAGAGTGTTTAATCCTAACACCAATAGACGCAAATATCATAAACTAATTTATTTTCACATATATAAATCAACAAGTATTCTTTTACAACAAGTATTCTTTTGGACCCAAGAATGTATTCTTTTACAAACAAGCCTCTTCAGGCTTAACAACAAGTATTCTTTTACAGACAAGCCTCTTCAGGCTTAACAATAAGTAATAAAGAGAGTTTACAACACTTGAGATTAACTTACGATGTGTGAGGATAAGCAATAAGCTCAAGTCGAAATTCTATACAAGAGTAAAATGAAAGTATGTAAATCAAAATGAATCTGTTGAATATTTTCTCTTGTTCATTTTATATCTTTTTCGTTCTACTTGAATCTTCGAAGACTTTGATATATATAGGCTTGTGAACTTCATACTAGTCTTCATAAGATTCTTTATCCAATGGCAATATCTATTGCCGTTCTGAGTTGTATTAAATGCACCAAGCTGATAACATGTTGAACTCCTTCTCAAAAGTAGATTTGGTTATCAACGTTTGCGAGGAATTTGATATCTTAGTTTTGACTCTTTTGAATACGCAGAAAGTTCCTCATTTGCTGGTCCTTGTAGTTGTTAAGAGTGTCAACTCCAGCATACAAATTTGATTATAGAAAGTCACGTTTGTGTCAGAGATCTCTTCAACAGTTAATGCACTTTGTTTTGCTTCTCTTTGAATATCCTTGGACTGATGCTTTTGAGAATCAGTCAACAAAAAAAGTATGGATGATCCAATAAAATAAGATAATTAACTTGTATTGGACGCACATTGTAAAAGAGATTTTATCAAAGCTTGTCTTGGTTCCAAAAGTATTTGTTAATTATTTAATCAACAGATACAACTTCATAAAGTTTATTTAAAACTTATTTGTTCTCTTTAATTTAATATTTATTGTTATCTTCAAAACTTCAAGGGGTTTACTTTCATTGAACAATTTTAGTTCCAGTATCAGATACTGAAGTTTGTCTTTAGTTCCAACAGAAACCTCCCACTTGTACTTTATATATAATAAGTTTTGACTAGATATTTCACTTTAAGCTATTGGTATTATGTTTATCATACAAAAGTATGTATGAATGAACCAAATTGTTGGTAAATTTATACTGGTTTTATTGCAGATTATATTATCTCTCATTGAGTTATGACTCACTCTATTAAATTATATATTTTCATATTCAAGTGATGAACTGGGTACAAGTTTCTCGGCTAGATACCTAAAGTCATTTGATTAGGTGAGCCCAACACTTCATTCGTGTGGGAACTTCTTCCTAGCTGTTGTTTTCAAAAATATGTGGTTCATGTAGTAAATTTAGATATGCTCCATTATTTTCAAATAGGATCCAGTTTCTATTGTGTTAGATCTAGCTATGGTGATATTGGTTGTATGTAATATTATACATCTTATGGATGATTTTGATATTAGGAAAACCAAGAAGGTTGCATAAATGGAATAAGTAAGAAAGATTATACATTCAAGGAATCTTCATTAAAGATTTGATTAATTGATATGTTAAGTTTACAACATGTAATCAGTTGATTCAAGTACAAATTCACATTTTACATTGTCTAGTCCATAACTATCAAACACCATTCTCTTCACAATACGATCCAATTTTGCCACTTTCTTTGCATAGGAATTTACACTTTCACTGTTTAGACACATAAACACCAGAAATTTAATAAATCACATTTATTATGAGTAGAAAACCAAACCAGAAATCTATATTATGGATATTTAGAAGCAGATAATTACCAGGAAGGATGATTCCCTTGTGGCCACATTAAAGTTGTGTAGCCTTGACAATCTTTAATGCTCATTGGATTGTCTAAGAACATAGATTGATATAAATGAATATTAGGATGTTGCCCAGCGTAGGTGTAAAGAGCCTTATTAGTGGTCTGTTTCATTCTTGTCTCTAATGGGAGAGCAATAGTTCTTCCATTGCAGAGAAAACAATGTTGTATAGCTCTGGATCAACCTTATCATAGACTGCCAAGAAACCACCATGATCCTCAAGTTCACTCCGCACAATTTTACAAGTAGAAACCCATGTATTAGAACTAAGCTTCAGGTTTTCATTAGTGAAGTTTATGACTGGCACCTCAGACTACCTGCAACCCCATGATCCTTTCCCAATCTTTATGACTATGTTTGAAATGTAAAAAAAAAAATGAGATTTGATATAAATCAAATCTTGTGCTTGGAATGTTAAAAACTAATAAATGATTTGACATTTTAAACCTCATAGATTTTAATGGTTTATATTTAAAAATCCTATCAAATATGGCAGGATTTGTTAGAAATTGATTTGATTTTTAATTTAATTATTTAGATTGACTATTTTACCCTTATTAACATTTTTATTTCTTATAATATCATTCATAATAATATAAGGGTAAAAAGGTAAAATAATAAAACCAAACCAAATCATGCAATTCCTTTCTTATGAGTTCCAAAGATAAGAATTGATTTTGTTGGAAGCAAAGTTGTTTAAAGAATTAAATTCCTCAAAGTTTTGAAGATAACAAAGGTTTAAATTAAGAATGAACCAGTAAAAGACTCACGTAATTCATGTATAATTTGTTCTGTTAATGTTTTTCAGCTTAAAGATATGTAGGAAATTCTATAACATACAACACAGTGTAAACAAATTGTTATTTGTACGTGCGTCCAATTTTGTCTTCTAAACTAAAGGAAACTAAGTATTCATCCAATAAACTATAAGTTATTTTTCAATAAATTATATTGGATTGTCTAAATGTTTCTTATTTAGCTCATATCAAAGCTTTCGTCCATAGCTCAAATTCAAATATAAAGAATTGTTCATCATTAAATGCTAAGAAGAACTTTGACAAAGTACACAACAAAAGAAGTCAACTGTGCCACTTAACTAACACTGCTAACAACTATAAAGTGTGAGCAACATTTGTCATATTGAATTTTGATGATAACCAAACAAAGGATTCCGCACCAAGAAGACAAGAACAAGTTCACAAGGAGTACTCAAGACTTATAGGCTTTTACTTATCATTGTAAGAGTAATTAATTGCTTAAATCACCTAGCAAGCATTTTATTTTAATCTTACAAAACTATTCCTAAAATAAGGTTTGATAAAAAGATAGTTATCTTTAAAAATGCTTTGGAAAGAAAGATTTTTTAACTTATCAAAAATGAGTTTTTAAGTCACTTGTAGTCGACTACACAGCTGGAAAATGTTAAGTTTACAATGTTTTCCAAAAGTCAGAACAAACTTGTAGTCAACTACACAAGTATTGTAGTCGACTACCAATAGGCAAAACCTGAAATGCCTGTCATTTATAAATGTCCCGAAGATGCTTGTAGTCGACTACAATGCTGAGGTAGTCGACTACAACGCTGACAAAAATAGTTTTGTTAAATACATGTTAACCCGAGGACATTTGTAGTCGACTACCAAAGTTATTGTAGTCGACTACATCGTTTTAAAAAATTGTTCCTTTTTAAAAGTGTATAAACCAGAGGAGACATGTAATCGACTACATAAGCTCTGTAGTCTACTACATATTATTTTTGATAATATATCTCAGTTGCCTTGCTTTTAAAAAGAGTCCGAGAGCTATTGTAGTCGACTACCTTGTAAGTGTAGTCAACTACATGCTTTCTTTTAATTATAAAATCTCATATTTTTAAAAGTCAGAAAGGCACGGTAGTCGACTACAACAGTTGTGTAGTCGACTACACACGCTCCAGAAACTTTTCCAACGGCTAGTTTGAATATTGTTTTAATACCTACCTACTACCCAGCGGATCAAAAACTTGTAAGAGCTATTTATAGCTCATCTAAATTAAGTTTCAAATATACCCAAGATCAGAAATTCATTTTGAAAGAGCTTTTTCTAATCTTCAGTTCATCATACTCTGTTTTCTATTTGAAAAAGCTTGCTTAGTGATTTGATCATATACTCATCTGTTCTTCAAGTTGTATATCTGCTCTTGTGAGAGTTACAATCTACCAAAAACCATTAGATTATCTTGTGTAAGTTGAAGGAGAGAAATTCCTTGTTGTATTGAGGGAGGCTCTTGCACATAGAGGGTGGAGGATCCCATACTAAGTGAAGAGTGCTCTATATTGTAAGGGTTTTTATCAAGCACCCAAGTTAGAAGCTTGAAGTATAGTTGAAATCTCGGGTGGACGATCTCGAGGACTGGACGTAGATCACAAGAAGTGATTGAACCAGTATAAATCTTGTTTGCATTCTCTCAACCCTTATCTTTTACTTATAAGTTATATTCTATCAACTTATCTAGCTTGATGTTTTTAATGTTGTGAATTCTTGTCTTATATTTTCTGTATTAAAAAGCTCATTAATTTTAGTCATTATCCTTTGCAAGTCCATTGATTTTAAATAATTAGCATCATTAAAATAAACCTTGCAAAAGTTTTTGAAAACTCAATTCACCCCCCTCTTGAGTTATTGAAGCCACTTAGTAACATAAAAACCAGTAAATAAGGAACTTTCTGCGCTCAGATAAGTCAGGACTCAGCTATCACATTTTTGGATATTCCTGATAATGAAAGTGACTTTTCAGAAGAAGTTCAACTCGATATCAGCTTATGCATTTAATGTTGCTCAGAACGATAATAAATGTTTCTGTTGGACGAAGAAGCTTATGAAGATCGCTCCAAGTGCTCTTACCTATAAATTCAAATGTCTTCGAAGAAGAAAAAAATAGATACAGCAATTGAGTGATCAAAAGAAAAAAGAATCAGCTTTCATTCTTCTAAATGTTCATACTCTTGTATAGAGTTCAAGTCTTGAGGTTTATTTTCTATCCTCACTTGTAGTGAGTTAAAAACTCAAGTACCTTTTACATCTTCTTTTTCAACCTAGTTGTTTAAGCCTGAAGAGGCAGGGTATAAAAGAATACTTGAGTGTTAGAACCTGAAGAGGTTGAGAATACTTGTGTACCTGAAGAGGTGGATAATACTTGTAATCTGTGTAAAAGATTAGTATTAAATCCTTCTGGTTGAAGGGACTAGACGTAGTTTTTGGTTTGTGAGAGTGAACCAGGATAAACATCTAGTGTAAGCTTCTCTTCCTTCCTCGTGTGTCTTATTTATTTACTAACATCTGGGGATTGCCATTGTTTTCTTAACAAAGGTTTTTTAATTAAAACTTAGAACTTTTTAACTACGTTCAAAGATAAATCTTACAAAACCTTTTTATCGTCCAATTGGACTGAGAAGTTTTATTCGTCCATTGTGTATTATTGTTTCTACCTTTGTCTTGATTAATTTGTTAATTAAGGAAAAGATTTACAAAAGGTTAAGAAACACAATTCAACCCCCTTCTTGTGTTTCACTTGTTTACTTCAATTTTCAAATAAATTCAAATTCATTTTTTATAATGAGCTCCAAACATAAAATTTTATTTTCAAATCAAATCAAATAAATTCCATTTTTAATTAAATTCTAAACACAACATATGAGTATGCGGATGACACAAGTACTTGCTAGATTTGCATGTTTATGTATTTTTAGGCAGAATGTTCTTTTTTTCTCTTCGTTGTCAATTATGTTTCTCATACAACTTTTCATGGATAGGAATTGATATATAAGAATTGTTCCTTTCACAATGTCAACACCCTATTTTGTCAGATAAAATAATAAATAGAATAAAAAATAAGTAATTTATTGTGAAACCAACGGGAATAAATACTTGTCCATATCCTTATTTTGACGAACCCATGGAGTGTGAAGAGGGAAACATTTTTATAAAGGTATGTCTTCTTAACATTCTTATTTGGACATGGCTTTCTTAGATATTTTAGTATGTGAATAGATGAAAAGCTTCTATAAATGTTCAATGTCCATAATTTAACCTGTCCATGATTCATTTCTTTGGAATCTTCATTTTCCTTTAGGATATGTGAGCTTGTGGTTTATTCCTTGATTGTCTGTGACATTTCCAAAAACCTTTCATTGTCTTATCTCTTTTATCAAGTGTTCGAGTTTGACTTTGAACACTTGACAAATAAAGTCTGGATTATCCTCAGATCTTAGCCCATTCTTCTTTTAAATCTTGCAAATTTCTTGCCATTTCTAATTGTAAGTGAAAGTGATAAATAAATCATGATACCCTGCTCATTTACAAATAGCCATGGCATCATGATAATTTTAGATCATGTAACATGCACCTCTAGTAAATGATGATGGCAATATGACTTGTTTTCCTATTCTAGAAGGATAATTTTCTCCTATCAAAATTGCTTTTGATATCCCTTTATACATTTCAGCTCTCAATTTTTTCTGATGAGTATGAACATAGGTCAAACAGGATGACTCTGTAACGGGCAAGAAGAAAACAGGGGAAGGGGTATAGTAAGGGTTAGATTTGTTTTTAAGGGTGTTTTGGAAATTTTTCATTTAAAAAAAAGGAGATGAGTATGTATTAAAAGGTGGGTCGTCAACAGAGGAGGAGAACATATTCTCTTTCTCCCTAGGCAGTCGTAGGAGCTCTTTTGTAGGCAATCAATTTTTCTTCCATTTTCCTTCATTAAACTATCAAATTCACTTGCACCTGTTTGATTCTAGAGTTTGAGGTGAGCTCTTAACTCTTAGATCTTGTGGAAATGACAATAAAGAAAAGGTTGAGGATAATTTTTAAGGGGTGTTTAGAGACTTTCGAGTTATATTGGAGTAGAAATTTCATATTTCTTAGAAAAACTTACAAATCTTATAGGGCCTGCTTAAGTTATATTAAGAAAAGGTTATCTTTTATAGTTGTGACTTTTCGTAGGTCATTGTTGGCCTATCCAAATATATTAAAATATTTTTATTTATGGTCAGATTCACAAGATACTACTCCACTTGTCTCCACAGGAATTGTTGGAGACAATTGAATTTAATTCTTCATTTCTGTGAGTGAATAATTTACTTAGTGACATCTTTACTCTTTTTAATTAGGGAGACAAACTTTCCAAGAGATATTAAATTTTCTTCAAATGAACTTTTATTATGGAAAAGGCAATTAAATTATATTTTTGTTTCCAATTCATATTTGGAAATATGAAATTAGCTTATGGTTATATTTTAGCTATAGTTTTATTGACTTTATGAGCTATTCGAGTTGCCATTTATAATGAATAAAGTGAAAGTCGTAGCATAGTGAATAACGTGATAAATAAAAGTAAAGGAAATATGACTTTTATTTAGTTATACTAAAAGCAACAGAAATGGCAAACTAAAATGCAACAAAATTAATAATGGAATATGACTTTTATTAGAGATTATTTATAACCCTGCCAGCCCTCATGACAAAACTATAAAAATTCTCCTTACCTCAAGGAAATTAAAATGTCACCGCCCTCGCAGTTAATTTTAAATATCCCATCGTTGGAACCTTATTCTACAAATTAATTTTGACATGAGTAAGATGATAAAATACAAATTGGTGAAATTAATCATGACATAAGATTTTTCTATGGACAATTATTCATAGCCCCGTCGGCGCTCCCGGAAAAACTATATAGAATTATCCTTGCCTCAAGAAAAATAAAAAAAAATGTCACTGTCGCGACATATTTTTAATTATCCTGTCATTGGAATCTTGCAGCATGATTAACTGTGACATTTGATCCAAAACCGAGAGAATAACATCGAAATAAAAAAAATCATATGATTAATAGCAATAAATTCTAAATCGAGTTTCACTTTTCCTTCTTGAAAAACAAAGGACGTAGTTTTACCCTTGTACATTTGACCTTTGGCATTTGCTTCTATCTCTTTTTACTATAATTTTTAAATGTCTAGTGAGCCAATACAAGGCATCAGTATTAGACTCTTTGGGCCTAATTCTACCTATTGGTCCTATCTCATGAGAACTCTTTTGCTTAGTATAGAATTTTGGGGCTATTTTAATAGAGTTGTGAGAGCACCAAGTCCTGATCAGCAGAAATTTCCCAAACTTAAATTGCCGAGAAACCATTTATGTAATCTTGTAATAGGCAAAATAAGATATCCCATATCAAAAACCCTCCAAATGAAAAGAAAGGAAACCCCGCATTAAGCATATTCTTGGCCTTCAAATTAATTTATCAAAGACATCACCAGACAATATCACTCAAATAGAAACAATATAATCAATGCGATACCACATTCAAATTGACCAAAACTGACTAGCCCGAGGTTATCAAAGTTATATGAACAATCATACAAATTAAAGAAACAAAAATAGATTCAAGGTAAAAAAAAAAAAGTAAGATCGATGCTAGCAAACTAGATAGATTATTAATCAACAATTAAAAATATGATAAATGCATTTCCAAGTTTTATAGCATTGGCCCTTTAATTTATCTCAATTCAATGATAGGTCCAAAAATGTGCCAATGATCACATACTAGGGTGCAAACATGATTCACACAAACCAATAATACCAAATGAAAGAACAGATTACAATCCAGACAAAACGTTTCTCCATCATATTCACATACAAAATTCTCACTGGGTATTTGGCCACCTTAAACATTTTTTTAACAACCCATGCCAATCAAATCAGTTCCCATATCGATTCAATCATAGATTTGCAGACTAAGCCTTATGTTCATTACCCAAATTGTGATGACTCGAAATTTTTGCGTATGATAGTCGTATTATGTATAGTCTTCTTCTTATGAATTTGAATTTAAAGGATTAACCTTTTGAGTCACTTTACTTCATTAGTGTGATTCTTAGAATTAAACTTACCTTATAAAAGTTATTTAGAGCCATTTTGGGTGTATTAGATGATTACCTGTTAATATGGGTCCTGAAATTTGGCTAAGTCTGGGAAGTGGCACCTATATGGAGGGTTATAGTAAATATGTATTTTCTTGAAATCAAAATTGGCGGTAATTGATAATTGGATATCAAAGAGCTACAAAATGATTTTTAATGAATTTTTAGAAACCTTTGACCCACTTGTTTTGAAAGGAAACATCTTTGAAAGTTTCGGATTTCAGGAATTTGAACTAAAACTCAAGATTTGACTTTTTATTTATAAGGGTTTTAATTTTTATGATATTTTTATTGAATCCAAATGGGGGGTATTCCCTTATTTACATTTATTTGCACCAGAATAGGATAGTATACTCTATCCCCACTTCCAAACACCCCTATCCTTACTACCAAACACGTCATCCCCTCACCCCCTGATATTTTCGTTCGAGTAGTGGCAGAGAGCACATTTCTCTCCGTCGCTTCTCTCTCTCCTTCTCTGCATTCTCTAATTTCTTCTCTACTCCGTCATCTTCCTCCTTCTCTTCTTCTTCCATCCACCGGATTTCACCATTCTTGGTCGTTTCAAGCTGCTGGAACTTATTTCCCTCATCTTCCAAGGGTTGGGTTGCACGGTTTGGTGGAGCAACCAAGTCATCCACTTCATCCTTCCATCTTTGTGACTCATTTAGGTAATCTCTTAGCTCAAATATGTTGTTAGTGGTTGGATTATGGTGAATGGCAGATTGGGTTGTAAGATGCATAATGGGTATTGAACCTAGGGTTTGATTTGGAAATTTTGGAGTTCTTGGAAATTGATAGTATATGGAATGAATTGGATGAGTTTTAATGTTGTTATGGAGAAGTGATACATATAGGAATGGTGTTAGAACATAGAATTTTCGTGCTAACTTTGGAAAGAAAGGATTGCTCATTAAGTGTTTGATAAAATGCTTAGATGGGATAAAAATTGTATTCCCATGTAAACTGGACAATGTGTAGTAATTTGATCATAACTCTTGATTGGGAGATCGTAGTGAGGTGATTCCAGTTGTGTTAGAAACTAGACACATAGGGCTTCAATTCCATATATTATTTGCAATTTATTAGCCTCTGAATCAGTACAGAATTTCTGTCAAACAAATGTCATCTTTCTAAACTAACTTGAATGCTTTCTAGATTCTTCAAGAACTCCTTATCCCACAAGTGGATGAATCCTTAGTTTTAAATGTTGATTGTTATCTTGGTTATGTTGTTGTGATCCTAGATTCTTTGGAAGATCGTCCGGTTGGTCTGTGACAACATAGCTTCTGGACTCGTGAAGTTTCATCCTTTGAGTGAGTTGATGACATGATCTATAACATGTTTTTGTACATTTTTTTTTAAATGTTCTTTATTGAAGGATTTCACAAAGTCATTTATTTTTCTTCGTGGTTAAATTATAAGAAAGCTTAGGACAATCACTTTTTCATGATTATGAATATATGTATATTTAGATTTATACAACTATGTTTTGTTAGGAGGAAACTTTGACAGAATACTGTAGCTAACGACAGTAGACGTTAGCCTTGGTGCCCCTTGGTCCGAACCTCAGCTAGTAGGGGTGTTCCTAGCCTGACCTGTTGGCCCACACGATCGGATCTGTTTGACTTGACAGGTGAATTTGACCCCTGTGCCCTATTGGTGGGCATTTGTCGAACCTTCGAAGTATGTGTTCGTCGGTGAGATTTCTGTTTAATTCTAGATTAGAAACCCCCCATACGATATTTAACAATTGGATATTTGACATTTGACTATTGATATATTGGATTTGGTATTTCATGATTTACTTACTTATTAGTTTTTGTTATAATTATTTGAACTAACACATATGTTTTGATTTGTGGATGTAGTTTTAGTGAAAATCTTGTGCTTACACTTGTCCCAATTTCATTATAGATTATGATATCTCTCATTGGGTCTTATGACTCACTCCTTTATCTTAAATGTATTACAGATACAAATACTGAGCTAGGTCCAGGTTCTTCAGTTAGCTAGAAGTGGTTCTCTTTGGTGAGCCCAACATTTTGTTCGTGTGGGCATGTCTCTTGTGTTTCTTGTACCTTTTGGATATGTAATTATCTTAGATATGCTCCATTATTCACAGGTATAATCTAGCTTCCACTGTATCTTTGTCTGGTCTTATAATATATTGTTAGTGGGATTATGTTTAGTGATGCTTGTAAGTGAACAGGTTGTGAATTATTAAATTGGGATGTCTAACTTTTAGAGGTTACTCTGCTGAAAATTTGGTAGATTTAGCATATTGTCTTATTATGGTCTTTGGTCCATTAAGCTTGCTAGGTTGGCTAGTCCTTCTTATGCGCCGGTCAGAGCCCTCCAGTTTGGGTCGTGGACACAAATCATATCATACAACTATCAGCAGGGATAAGGATTAGATTTCTCTTTGATCATGAGGAAGCAAATAAACAAGGAGATCATGTCATGTGAGATCATGTCATGTTGTGGCAGTGATAAACACAGAATTTGATCACATGCAATGTTCAAAGGTTGCAACTCAAAATTAAACACCTAAATGGAGATGAAACCCTTGGTGCTCATTCAAACATTTTAGTAACAGCAATATAAACATGGACCTATCATTTTCTTAAGCTTAGCATTAAAAACTAATACAACATGCAGTCCAAACTAACTAACATCACAACATTTTAATTAAAAACCTTGCACAGCTCATGTCTAACTGAGAACATATTTTTAATAAGAAAAACATATTTCTATAGTGGGAAATTGGTTAAGAAAATAGTGAGCTGATGCAACCTATGAACCCAAATCCCAGAAGCATCTCCAACCATTAGAAATGACCTTGACACCTTAAAAAGAGTAAACTAGTCACAAAGGGATCAAACACATCTTTAAGCCAATACTCATTTATCATGAATTCCCAAATTCAAGAAGCATTCAGTTCAAAAATATAAAGAGGATCTATGCACCAAACGGGGTAAAAACATATTAGCATAACCATAACCTAGTCACATCCAAACCTGAAACCATTTTTACTTCGAACAGACTCTACAAGTCAATGATCCTGAACTACTAGCTTTGAGATGATTGATATGCTAACCCAAGTCACCTTAATAGATTAACCGTACAAATGAATCTAGACATACAAACTCAAGATATAAATAGGTAAATATCATTAAACTCTCATGAAACTCAACACAAAACCACAAATAGCATATTGTAGAAGTATCCTACCAATATAATCAAAACATTTCAAGCAACTTGTCAAATCATCATATTGCAACAATCAAAGCCAACATTACTAAACAAACCAGAATCACTATACAATCAATCCAGGATGCAGTCATGAATCACTAACATAAAATCAGAATTAATCCAAACCAAGAACTATTAAACAAACCAAACCAGAATTATGTGTCTTAAGAAAAATCATGTAAAACTCAGATACATAGTCAATCCTGATAAATTACACTTGGATGCAGTAAAAGAGTTACCAAGAAGGCAATGCTCAGCTATAGCAGAAATGCCCTGTGCACGGGGTATCACCTTCCTTGAAAATCTAAAAAAGCCTTGTCTCTCTCCCTGTCTCGAATTCTTTCACTCACTTTCTTAGAGATAAACGAAACTTGAAAACCAAAAAAATTTCCTCCTTTCAAAACAGAACCCTACGTTCCTATTTATACAGAACCCCAATCATTAAAAAAAACCAAAAATAAAATACAAAAAAAACAAAAAAAAAATGAAAAGATCCTCTTTTGCTGTCCATTGAGGATCGTGGGCACAGGGGGACAACGCCTCACTCCACTATGCACGATTCGCGGCCAAGACACACAACTCGCACCCTTCCTTCGTTCACATGAAGACGCTAGAGACCTCGATGCTTGGCTGGTGGATCTCGTACAGGGGTGTGGTGCGGGGATTGTCGGGTAGTGAAGGACGTGTCTGGATTGGTATAGGATGAGGTGCGGTGAGGGCTGGGGTGGAATGACATGGTTTGGGATGGTGAAGTTGCAGAGGGATTAGGATGGAGGTGTACGACACAGCGAAGGGGAACGTACTGGGTGGTGGAGTGGCACAGCAGGTGCTCTGCTAGAGCATGGTTTGAGAGGGGAAATGAGCTGTGTTGGGTAGGAGAGTTAGGGATGGGTCTGTTTTGGTTCGAGCTTGAGTTAATGGGCCAAGGAGAAATGGGAATAAGCTCCGGTTGGAAAGAGAAATGGGTTAGCATCTTGGGTTTGGGTCAGATGGGTTAGGATTTTGGGCTCGGATGGTGGAGTTGGATCAAGGATTCAAGTGGCAATATTTTTTATTTTATTATTATTTTTTGTATTTTTGTATTTTCTGTTTTTTTTTGGATTTTTGACTTAGGTGACCAATTAGTAAATAATTTTATTTAATATTTTTTGAATTCTCATTGTTAGAGTTAAGTGGCTAATTCATCTATTTCTATTTTGTTATATTTTTTCTTCTTTTTTCCATTGAGTGGCTTTTTTTTGGTAAAGTAGAGAAACAAAAGCCAAAAAGAAAAGAAATGAGGTAAACAAGTAAAACACAAGAAGGGGGTTGAATTGTGTTTCTTAACCCTTTTTTAAAAAAAAAACTTTTACACAGGAAGCAAAAAGCAATGGACGCAGAAAGCTTCTGAGTCCAATTGGACGCTAAAGTAAATTTGAGATACACAACTTTAAACGAAGTGAAAAAGTTCTAAGGTTTAACTCAACTCTTTAGTTAGGAAAACAATGGCAATCCCCAGAAGTTAGTGAAAGAGTAAAACACAAGAGGAGGAAAGAAAAGCTTATACCAGATGTTTATCCTGGTTCACTCCCATCAACCGAGAGCTACGTCCAGTCCCTTCAACCAGAAGGATTTTCTACTAATCTTGTACAAAGATTACAAGTATTATCCACCTCTTCAGGTATACAAGTATTCTCAACCTCTTCAGGTTCTACTAACCAGGTATTCTTTTATACACAGCCTCTTCAGGCTTAAACACCAATTAGAAAAAGGTATAGAAGTGCTTGAGTTTTTAATTCACTACAGATGAGGATTTAAAAATAAATCTCAAGACTTAATCTCTTTTCAAGAGTTTGAATACAGAGAAGAATGAAAGCTATAATCCTTTTTACTTTTGATTTTCTCAGAAAGTTGTCGCTTCTTCTCTTCTTCGAAGACAATTGTATTTATAGGTGAGAGCAATTTGAGCAGTCTTCATAAGCTTCTTCGTCCAACTAAACATTTATTCTCGTTCTGAGTGGTATTAAATGCCTAAGATGAAAACGTGTAGAGCTTCTTCTGAAAAGACACTTTGATTATCAGGAATGTCCAAGAATATGATAACTTACACCTGACTTGTTTGAGCGCGCAGAAAGTTCCTTATTCGTAGGTCTTTGTAGTTGTTAGCAATGTCAGCTAAGCGGCTCAGTTGACTTCTTTTTGAAGTGTGCGCTGTCAGAGTCCTTCTCAGCATTTAATGAAGAACAGTTTCTTCATATTTGAAATTTGGCATTGGACGAATACTGTAAAACCTGAGCTTAGTAAAAGAAACATTGGACGATCCAAATATAATGAAACTTTGTAAAACAATTTAAAAGGTATTGGACGCATATTAGTGTCCTCTAGTGAAGAGAATGGACGCACAAACAAGTAGCTGTTTGTTAACACTTTTCTTTTTTTAAAAAGTTACGAAACAAGTTACGTGGGTTTTTTACATATTCAATCTGAATTAAAACTTTCGTTATCTTCAAAACTCTTATGGGGTAATAATTCTTTAGAAAGAATGGTTCCAAACTTAGTTTCATAAGGTTCTTTGGTTCCAACAAGAAACAACCTAAGGCCTAAGGAAAAGGATTCCCACGGCATCCGCAAGGAGGAGGGGCATTAACCCTGTAGGTGGAGAGTAAAGCAACAACCACGCATCATCTTGATCAGCTCCTTTCTTGGCTAAGAAATCAGCAAAGTAATTTCCTTCACGAAGGGTGTGGTGCAAGATGACTTCCCAGTCTAAACGCAACATCCTGTTAATGTCTGTTGCAAGGCAGCCAAACTCATGAAAACCACTTGTGTCACCCATAACCAATTTGAGAGCTTCTTGAGAATCAGTTTCACAAATGAGTTGCCTGAAGCCCTTAGACCACATAAGTTGAAGACCCTAATGAATCGCTCTAAGTTCAGCTAACATGTTAGTGACGTGTGTAATGGCGCCCGAAAAACCAAACAACCAATTTCCATTACTACACCGAGCCACACCACCCACACCCGATTTACCTGGGTTACCAAAGGAACTCCCATCAACGTTGAGTTTGACAAAACCAGAGGGAGGAGGGAGCCACCGAACAAGCCTCGGGGGTTTACTAACAGTTGTAGTAGACTGGTGCATGGTTAAACAATCAGACGACAGGCCCTGAATAGCTTGCAACACCTCCTGATCCCGTAATTCCTTTCCCTCGAAGGCCAACGTGTTTCTAGCGTTCCAAATCCACCCAATGGGAGCAAGGAACAAAAAACTTTTATCCCCTGATGCATTGTGCTGCAACCAATTAAGAAGACTCATGGTAAAAAAATGAGGGTGTTGATCCAAGCCCAAGTTCTGCCAAATGATCTTGCTCTTGGGACAGTCACAAAGGCAATGTATGATGTTCTCCTCCCCACCAGAGCAGCGCAGGCAAAGGCTATCCTCCGTGACATGACGTTGTTTCCTAACAAGATTTGTGGGTAGGGCCTCATGATTAACAAGCCAAACAAAGAAATGTATCTTCTCTGGAACCGGAAACTTCCAGATCCAAGCCCAAGATATGCTGGTCTGATGTAAAGAATATTGAGAGTGCAACCAAGAGTAAGCAGTCTTGGCAGAGTAGAGGCCCGTAGTATTACCTCCCCAAACCACCAGATCCTCCATAGGGTTGTTTTCCACAAAGGGAACAACAGAGATCAAGCATTTAACTTGTTCCGGGATAAAAGTGCAAAGGCTATCTAAGCTCCAGTCATGCCACACCAAACATTTCGTACGCGCAGATCAGAATCAGAGATGTGCACCATCTTAACAAGCTCACAAAGAGGCCCTTGATTCAGCCATTTGTCGAACCAAAAGGAAACCTCTCCTTGACCAATGCGAATCTTAAAACCATCCTTGAGAAAAGTGTCAGCACGTACTATTGAGCGCCAGGTGTAGGAAGAATTATTCCTAATGGGACAGGTAAGAATGGAACCTTCTCCAAGGTACTTATGGGATAAAACTTGTACCCATAATTTGTCTGTATGTTGTAACAGGTTCCAAACTAACTTCCCCAACATAGAAATATTAGCCAAACGCGTCTCACGGACACCCAGGCCCCCCAAATTTCGTGGGCAAGATATGGTATTCCAATTGACGAGATGGAGCTTCCTTTGAGTATTACTACTACCCCATATGAAGTCCCGAGTGATCCTGTCCAAGTCCTTACAAATGGATTGTGGGAGCCACAAGTTCTGCATAGTGTGTATAGGAATGGACGTACTTACCGAATTAACAAGCGTAGTGCGCCGTGCTCTATTAAGGAGTCTACCTTTCCATGATGCTAAACGTGACTGGATCTTCTCCACAAGAAACAAAAAGTCTAACTTTTTCACCCGACCCCTTAGAAGGGGGAAACCTAAGTACTTGCCTAAGTTTGTGGTGAAAGCAATGCCGAAAATACCATATAACCTGTCCTTTTTACTTCGAGGCACAATTAGAGAGCAGATGGCCCTCGACTTATCCAAGTTCACTTTCAAGCCTGTCGCTTTATAGAATGTTGTTATTACTTAAGTAATCAGACGAGCTTGTGAGATTTTGGCCTTAGAGAAAAGCAAGACATCATCAGCAAAGAAAAGATGAGAAATGGGAGGGCCCCCTCGAGAGACCCGAATAGGAGACTAATTGACTACTTATTAAATCTGGATTTTCATTTTAAGAGTTAATTAGCCTATTAAATTACTAGTTTATTTTTTATATAACCCGAACAAAATATAATATTTGCAGTACATTTTAATTTAATTTTAACAATGTAAATACTTTTTCCAATGACAATCTTCAATTTATGTCCATTTATAAATTAAATAAATATACATATATATATATACCTTATCAAATAGTTATATGTTTAAAATATAATTTTAAGTTTTAGTTTTTATAATTGTAGATAAAACACAAATTAATTTATGATTGATATAAAATTCCATCAATAAAAGTAGCTATTATTGTAAGAATGTCATTATTTATAGTGTGAACCAAATCAAGTCATCCTATATAGGACAGAGATAGTTAGTTTGGGTGAGGTTGGATGGAGGATTCTAGTTTTCTAATTAACAGGTGACTCAAGTAGTAAGCAAATTTGATTTCAGCAGTTGAAAGATTTTTGTAATACTAGAGGTTCAAACTCGTAATAAAGTACTTATGGAGAGGGACAACCTCAATATTCTAAACGAGATTAGTTTCACACCTAAAGAGTTTAGAGACATGAGACAACATCCAAAAAAAAAAATGTCTCACCTCTCAATATTCTCAAATATTTTTTGGCCGTACAATAATTCATTTTCATGTTTGGTTTATTAAATAACTCATACAAAAATACAAACTTGAAAAATATTTCCTAATGCTTTCTTCCAATCGTCATGGCTTATCCTGTGGATAAACTGTAGTCTTTTATAGCGACATTAATGACAACTACTTACGGATTAAAAATTTTTAATGCAAAAAAATTAATACAATACAAACTAGAACATAAAATAATTAACAAATCACATCATCAAATTTAGTGTTATAATAACGAAAATGATAATACCACGTCAAGGGATTAAAAAATAAAAAATACAAATAAAAATAAAAATATATAGTGACATTAATCATGGCTACTAATGGATTATAAAAATGAAAAAAAAATGAAAAAGAAAAATATATACTCATTGATGCTGGTTCGGATGTTTAAAGAATTTGCTTCTCATCTTCTAAGGTTACATATAGGCGTGAAAATAGGTTAGCTCAGGTTAGATTTTTTCTTAAATACGCCTGACTTATTTGAAAAAATATTGGTTTTAATTTGACTTGTTACTTATTATAAGTTTTTTTTTAGCCTGACCTGACCCATTTATGAAAACATAAAAGCTTAACCTAGCATGAAAGCCTATTTAAAGACATGTATTGTATAAAGGCTTTTAAATAAGTCAACAAATTCAAATTTTATAAGTTTTTAAATATATTTAACCTTTAACAAAATTATTGTATTGTGTATAAAATAAATAAATTATATTAATAAATAACTATTAAATCATATAAATATTATAACATTTCAATTATATATTATTATAATAAATAAATAAATAAATCGGTCTGTCAGGCCTAATAGGCTTTTTTAAAGGCATAGGCCTAGACCCATTTAACTAATTAGATTTTTAAAAAAGTATAAGTCTAACTTGTTTGATAAATAGGCTAGGTCGAAGTAGCTGAAAGTAAGATAGGCCGCAGGCGCTTGTTAAGTCACCTGACCTATTTTTATCCTTACTTATATGTAATTGTTTTAAATTAGTTTAGGAATAGAATTATTAACATAAATTTATAAAAAAAAATATCTCACTGCAATACAAAATAAAATAAAATTATATTACAAATCAAATCATTAAATTTAGTGTTATAATATCGAAAAAGATAATACCAATTAATGGATACTGACAAAGAAATTTAATAGCATTAATTTAAAAATATAAAACAAATGTTGCAAGTAGAACTATGAAAATCGAAGTCCAGCTTCAACTTATATAAATAGTTTCTTTATAAGTTTTCCACTCAAGTTAACTTAAAAAAATTTAAGACAACTATAATTTTACAAAAAATATTAATTAAAATTTCATAATATAGGATTAAGTTTCTATTCAAAGAAAATTCAGCTAGAACTAAAATGTAATGGTGAAAATTTGAATGCATATATTTGAAACAAAAATAAATGAAATAACTTTTATAAACATAATGTAAACCAATCATAATTTTTAAATTTGAGAACAACTTATAAAACATTATAATTAATATAATTTGGTATTACGACCTATGAAGGTTACAGCGTTTTTAATATATTTGTTGACTAGTAGTTGTGGAAGTTTTGTAACATATGATTTCTGTCCAAAATATTAAGCAAATATAATTGGTCAAATTACACTAACACCTGATCAATTAGTAGTTTTATGTTGTTTTTTTGTTGGTACATCAGAAAAGAAAGGAGATAAAATTAAAACTAAGGGAAGAGAACTCCCATTTTGGTATGGTGGCCTAATCCCGAAAAACAGAACAACCAACGTAAAAGGAAATTACACCGAAGGAGGGCGAATGCTATGGACACCCTCGGGACTGCTTTGGATTTTGTAAAAAGTTATATGATGCACTAAATTAGCTGTTAACGTTGATGATATATACGATAAGTTTCAATTTGATTACTTTTTATGCCTCTAGATTGATTCAATCATGATAATACGCACAAATATTTATTAAATTAGAATTAATATAGCGTTAATAACATATTAAGTTTCACCAAGGTTTGAAACATAAAACCATTGATATAAACGTATTTAAAATTTTTACATGGGTGGAGCTCAAACTAGTAGCATTAGCTAGATTGTCCAGCGCCTTGCATGATGCAATTGAAGCTTTTAGCTAATCATGCACACTATGTTTAATTATTTTATTGTCCATGTGTCTATTTTTCTTTTAATATCGTTAACAATATATTAAATATAATAATTTACAATGTATATAAAAAAGCTAACCCTTGCTGGTTGGTGGAGGCATTGGGTTTGCTCCAACTTAGTTGAGGTTTTGAACCCCTGTGTGGCACCATTTACATTTATATGGTTGGTTGACTTGGTTCAGTTTGTGAAGTTTGGTTTCACTGGCTTATAAACGGTTCTTGTTCACTTTGAATGATTCAGATAAGAGAATCCAATTTATTTGTGAACTGAACTGGCTCACTGCCCAGTTAATCGTATTCGGATAGCAGCATTTGCCAGACAGTTGAATTTCCTTCCTTAATTAGCCTTTCTAGTTTGTTCATATTAGATGTCATGAACAGATAGCGATCTCACGAAAATGCATACCAGGTCACAATAAAACTCGGCGAGCTTATCCAAAACATAAATAAGGAAGCAATTAAAGTTTGAAGTTTGGAAGTAACAATTCAGAGCCCAAAATACAATTCATTAACAGAATTTCAAAAGGCCGTTTTAAGACCCCAAAAAAAAAATGCTGATCACAGAAGAGGATAAATCCTTACCTTAAAAACAATCTAAAGATTATCCATACATATAAAATCCAAAAATAGAATAGCCAAGTAAGCAATTAGGCCTATAAAAACTGACCCAGTCTATTGGAAAATACACAAGTTTCGTTTTAGAGAACAAAGCAACATGTCTAATCCAAGGATTGGAATCTTTCTCATTGCATGTTCAGCATTGCTCTGGGCCTGTTCATTTGCAACAACAGTTCAGTATGATGCAAATGCCATCATTATCAATGGAGAACGGAGACTAATAATGTCTGGTGCAATCCACTATCCACGCAGCACTGCAGAAATGTGGCCAGAACTTATTCAAAAGGCCAAAGATGGTGGCCTTGATGCCATTGAAACCTACGTCTTTTGGGACCGACATGAGCCTGCTCGTCGCCAATATGATTCCTCCGGGAATCTAGAGACTTCACCAAGTTTCTAAAGAATGTTCAAGAAGCAGGGCTATATGCTGTGCTGCGAATTGGTCCCTATGTCTATGCTGAATGGAACTATGGAGGTTTCCCAATGTGGTTACATAACGTGCCAGGGATTCAGCTAAGGACAGACAATGCAGTTTATAAGGAGGAAATGCAGGTCTTCACAACAAAGAGTGTGAACATGTGCAAAGAAGCAGGATTGTTTGCTCCACAGGAGGACCAATTATTCTTGCTCAAATTGAGAATGAATATGGAGATGTCATTAGTCATTATGGAGAAGCAGGGAATGCATACATCAGATGGTGTGCCCAAATGGCTTTAGCTCAAAATATTGGTGTCCCAGGGATCATGTGCAAGCAAAGCAATGCTCCAGCACCCATGATCAACACTTGTAATGGGTATTACTGTGACAATTTCAAGCCAAACAATCCTAAGAGCCCTAAAATGTTCACAGAGAATTGGGTTGGTTGGTTCCAGAAATGGGGTGAAAGGAGGCCACACAGAACTGCTGAAGATGTAGCATTTTCAGTTGCACGTTTCATTCAAAGTGGTGGTGTCTTCCAAAATTACTACATGTATCATGGAGGAACAAATTTTGGGAGAACAGCAGGTGGTCCATATATTATGACTGCCTATGACTATGATGCACCACTTGATGAGTATGGTAATCTGAACCAACCCAAATGGGGACATCTTAGGGACCTTCATGCAGCCATAAAGCTAGGAGAGAAAGTTCTCACCAACGGCACAGTGACTGAAAAGCAATATGCCAATTTGGTGTACTTGACTACCTATGCAAACTATGCCACTGGAGAAAAGTTTTGCTTCTTGAGCAATTCACACAATTCTCAGGATGCTGAAGTGGATTTGCAACAGGATGACAAGTACTATGTGCCTGCTTGGTCAGTTTCCATTCTCCAAGATTGCAAGAAGGAAGTTTTCAACACTGCAAAGGTTAACACCCAAACTTCTGTTTATGTTAAGAAACCAGCTGTAGAAGGCAAATCCGTCAATTGGGTTTGGGCAGCACACCCAATGGAAGACACCCTTCAAGGCAAAGGAACATTCAAAGCATCTCAACTTCTTGAACAAAAGGGAGTCGCTGTTGATGCTAGTGACTACTTGTGGTACATGACCAAAGTTGTCATCAATGACACCTCCTCTTGGCAAAAAGCGACTCTTCAGGTGAACACAACAGGTCATGTTCTTCTTGCCTATGTTAACGGACAATATATTGGCGCGCAGTGGGGCAAGTATGACAAACTTGGATTTGTGTACGAGAAGCCCATTGCTTTGAATCAAGGGACCAATGTCATAAGTTTATTGAGTGGAACAGTTGGTCATGCGCATTATGGTGCCTTCTTTGATCTGCAAGACGCTGGCATTGTTGGGGGTCCTGTGAAATTGGGTTAACTGGTCTTACAAGGTTGGGTTAACTGGTTGGGTCATGCGCATTATGGTGCCTTCTTTGATCTGCAAGACGCTGGCATTGTTGGGGGTCCTGTGAAATTGATTGGAAGCGACTCAAACACCACTTTGGATTTATAAACAGAAAGTTGGTCTTACAAGGTTGGGTTAACTGGTGAGGCCATGCGATTCTATGATCCCAAATTCTTCAACAGAGTTCAATGGGACATAAATAGTGCTCCTCTTGGGAGGCAGATGACCTGGTACAAGACCACCTTTGAGACCCCTGAAGGTATAGACCCTCTGGTCTTAGATTTGCAATGCTTAGGGAAAGGACATGCTTGGGTTAATGGGCAAAGCATAGGACGCTATTGGTCTACAATGGTGGCTGACAAAAATGGATGCAGTGACACATGCGATTACAGAGGCAATTACGGACCAGACAAGTGTCTGAGTGGATGTGGAGAACAATCTCAGAGGTTTTATCACGTGCCAAGATCATTCTTAAACAATGACACCAACACATTGATTTTATTTGAGGAAATGGGTGGAAACCCCTTCAACGTATCTTTGCAAACAGTTACTGTTGGTACCATTTGTGCAACTGCAGATTATGGAAGCACCTTAGAAGTGGCATGCCAAGGTGGGAAAACTATCTCAGAAATCCAATTAGCTAGCTATGGGGATCCTCAAGGAAAGTGTGATTCTTTCGAGAAGGGTGCCTGGGAGTCTCTTCACAGCGTGGCTGCGGTTGAAAGTGCATGCATTGGAAGAGAGTCATGCTCTTTTAGTGTGACAGGTTCAACATTTGGAATAAGAAAGGGTGGGATTAATGGTCAGCTAGCGGTGCAACTGCTTTGTGATGGCTCCGATCCCGAAAGTGTGCGTGTAAAAAGAGTTGGTGTGTAATACTTGTTTGTCTATATTAATTCGATTTGATTGTGTTCAATCAAGTATATGCTGGTGTAAGGAATTCTATTTTTCGTTCATTTTCATTGCATTTTGTTTATTTTCTCAATACGGATATTATATTTTTTATATTTAGAAATATTGTCTATAGTTTTTACAATATTTCAATTCTTGCATAGACTAAACTTTATTTTTTGCACAAAAGACCCACATGTCTATGGGCTATTCACTTGATTAAACTTCATAAAAAAAATAATGTCAAAATGTATTAATGAATTTTTATATGAAAATAACATTACTGTCTTTGATTATGTATCAAATATACAAATATATTAATGGCATCGTTTTATTTGTTCTAAATATGTAAGCAATATATATTGTGTGTCAACTTCTACTAATTATTAGTATGTCTTGTTCATGTATGCTTGATCTAAACTGCATGAGCAGGTTTATATCAACTTATTATTGTGTCTCGTACTAGCTAGTTTAATACTTTTCCTTAATGCATGAATTGGCTTGTTTATTAATTTAGACTTATCAATATTTATATTTTTGAGTATTGGTATTGCTTCGCTTATTTAAATATATATGAGGCTTGTGCTATTAGTCTTGTACGGCTTGATTATCACCTACACCTACTTGTTAATAAATTAGTTTCTCTTATCTCCTAATTCGAATTTGAACCACATACAGAAAAAAAAAAGGCTTGTTCTCTAACCTTTTACCTTATTAATATTTAATCTGTAATTGGATTTATATTAATGCCACAATGGGTGAATGAGAGAAATCCCTTTTTTTTTTCAGCATATTAATATTTGGAGGGAAAATGGCTGAGTTATGTTATTTATATATAAAAAAATTATACTGAATTAAATACAAATAATGAGTCTTTTTGGGATAACAGTGAGTGTAACAAATATATATATATATATATATATATGTCCAATAAATATTAACTTTCTATAATAATAATAATAAAATCATAGCTAATTTATTAGTGTGAGATAAGTATTGCACAATACATCATTCAGTAATAAAATTCTACTAAATTTTGATTGTTTAAATTTTATTTGCTATGATGCACTATAAATTAAATGAATCAAATATATATATATATATATATATGTATGTATGTATGTATGTATGTATGTGTCAGTGTCTGTAACATATTTTATATGCATAATTTAGCACCTCTCATTGGTCTATTCTTCTGAAATTATTGCATATATGAAGTGAAAATTGCATAATTCCTCATATATTGGTTATGTTGTTACAAATTGAGCAGAACACCCGAAGGACTATTCAAAGCAGTTGTTGAACCAAATATCATGAACTTGGATGTTGATATCAATATAGCTCAAACAGAAGAGAAATGAAGACCTAAACTCAGTGAATTTTGGGTTACATCAAATTCAGGACAAATCAGAAAATTCCTACTCAAACCTATACTCGGTTATTTGGTGATTTCTCAAGATCTAACCGTTGGATGTAGCTGAAATTTTGATATGTCATGCATGACTTCATTCTCTATGACTTTCATGAATGAAGATTTCAAGTTTAGCACCGGAAGTGGGTCAAAATTAGGCAACAAGTTGGTGGCTGTCATTATTGATATAATCTGAGTAGTTTCGGCAAAATGGTCAGACCTCAAGATCCAACCGTTAGATCTGGCTGAATTTTTGACATGTTCTTCACGACTGCATGTACTACAACTTTCATGAAGAGAAGATTTCGAAATTATGACAGGAGCAATGACGAATTCGGTAATCTTCGGAGCTGAAATTTCAACCCATGTGCAAAGAGATTTGACAAAATTGTAATTGAATAGTTCTAGCCTTTGCCTATAAAAGGAAGGCATTTGCCACACTTAAGGGCATCCCATTTCTGAATTCTCTCATTGTAGTTTGAGTTAGGGGTGAAACTTTGATAAATTATGAGATTTATACTTTGATTTCAAGGTTAATTCTTCCAATTTGTCTAAAGTAAATCCCAAAGCTCTTGTAGTTTGTATAATATAATCTTCATCTTATTCAAGTTTCTTCATCTTGATGTCTAGTTAAGGTTCTTCCTAGAGTTATGGGTGAAGCTTTCATAAATTGTGAGATTTATACTTTGATTTCAAGGTTAGATCTTCCAATTTGTTCAAAGTAAATCCCGAAACTCTAGCCCGTTGTGTTCTTGTTAATTCCAACAACCACTTTCATTTCTATCATGCTTTTCACTTGTTCTTTTGTTTCCTTTAATATAATGAGTAGCTAAATTTCTATACTAGGATTGCAATTTGAACTCACACGTAATTTGATTCGTTTATTATATCCAAGAGTAGGTTGATTATCTTGAATTGTTTATCTTACTTGTTCTTAATGCTTTTAATTAATTGGCCATTAATTAAATTGAATTAATAAACCTTAAGCAACTTGACAAAGGGATTTTGGTTTTAGATCTAAGTAAGATAACATATGATCTTTGTGCGAAAGCCTTGAGTTCATATAGGATAGACATATACCTATATGACATATGTAACCATTAATGAAATTGGAACTTAATGAATTCTTGATTATTTGATAGACATAGACATATAGTTTATCATTAATTAAGGATATTTCTATTTGACCATCGAAAGAGGCTTATAGATAAGTTAAGGATTTCTAATTAACAATTCAGATAATTAATTGATCTTAAATAGAAGTAAGAGAATCAAGTAAAGTGTGAGGAATAATTGCAATCCTAGGCTTGGTTAATTTGATCATTAAATCCTTCTTCTTGTATACGTTAATTTTTAATCTTTCATAACACTTCCTCTTATTAAGTTATTTAAATAAGATTGAGTTTTGTAAACTTTTAATAGATAGTTAAATTTAGAATTAATCCCTGTGGGTTCGACACTTTCTTACTATTATATTACTTGATTTGCGATAATGTATACTTGCGTTCTGATTTACCACATCAAGTTTTTGGCGCCGTTGCCGGGGATTAATCCTTTATTTTACTACTATTAATGCTAGCATACTTGATCTTAATTTAAACTTGTTATTTTATTTCTTTTTAATTTTTCGAACTGTTTTATGCGCAGTGCTCAAGACAAGGAGTTGATTCCTCTTAATCTTGAGATTGAGCGAACTTGCCGCAGAAACAGAAAAGAACGTCGTCAAGAGCTATTGCAACAAAGAAGAATGGCTGACGATAACAGAAATCAAGAACTTGGGTTAGCTAATCAACAACCCAGAACTCTTAGGGATTATATAATTCCTACTGCTGATGGAGTTCATTCAAGTATTGTCAGACCTCCAATACAAGCTAACAACTTTGACATTAAGCTAGGAGTGATCCAGATACTGCAAAATAATCAATTTGGGGGTTCGCCTCATGAAAACCCAAATGCGCATATAGCAAATTTCCTGGAGATCTATGACACTTTCAAGCACAATAGATGTTCTGCAGATGCTATTCGGTTAAGAATTTTTCCCTTTTCACTGAGAGACAAGGCTAAAAGTTGGTTGAATTCTTTACCCGATAGCTCTATCACTACTTGGGATATGTTGGCACAAAAATTCTTAGCTAAGTATTTCCCTCCTGCAAAGAGTGCAAAGTTGAGGAATGAAATTACCTCTTTTCAGCAATATGATTCAAAATCATTGTATGAGGCATGGGAGAGATTCAAGGATCTACTTAGAAGATGCCCTCATCATGGGGTACAAAAGTGGCTTCAAGTTTAAACTTTCTATAATGGCTTGACTAACTCTCTAAGGTCAACTATTGATGCTGCTGCTGCTGGTGCATTGATGAACAAAACTGTTGATGAAGGTTATGATTTATTGGAAGAGATGGCTTCCAATAACTATGAATGGCCTACTGAAAGAGCATCACAAAGGAGAGTGGCTGGAATTTATGAAGTAGATACTTTATCTGCTTTATCTGCACAAGTAGCTGCACTGACCAAGAAGCTAGACTCAATTGGGAGTCAATCCAATCAACAGTCAATACATGCTATTCAGAGCCCTTTCATGATCTGTGAGTATTGCTCTGGACCCCATTCTGTTTATCAATGCTCTTTTAATTCTGAAACTGCTAATTATGTGGGTAACTTCAATCGGCAACAACACAACCCAAATTCAAATTTCTACAATCCCGGTTGGAGGAATCACCCAAATTTTTCTTGGAGAAATAACCAAGAAGCTTTATCATCAGCTAGACCGATGGGACCACCTGGGTTCCAACAACAAGCTCCACAACAAGAGAAGAAATCTGTAATGGAAGAAGCCATCTTACAATTGACTAAGAGTACTCAACAATGTATGAATCAACTTCAAAGCCAAGGAGCTTCTATCCGGAATCTTGAGGTTCAAATAGGGCAATTATCTGGTTTTATGAATAATCGCCCTCAAGGTAGTTTGCCGAGCAACACGGAGACCAATCCTAAGGGAGGTAATAATGAACAATGTAAGGTCATTACCCTCGGGAGTGGCAAAGAACCGGATGAGCCCATTCAAAACCTCAAGAAAATGAAGATGAGAAGATTCATGAACAATCAAAGAGCAATTCTGAAGAGCCTTTTCTATTGAAGAAATCTGAGAAGGAAGAACCCCCTCCACCTCCATTCCCACAACGACTTCAAAAGCAAAAGATGGACAAGCAATTCAACAAGTTTCTAGAGGTATTCAAGAAACTTCATATCAATATTCCTTTTGCTGAAGCTTTGGAATAGATGCCGAGCTATGTCAAGTTTATGAAGGAAATCTTGTCCAAAAAGAGAAGACTTGGAGATTTTGAAACTGTTGCACTTACTGAAGAGTGCAGTGCCATATTACAGAAAAAGCTTCAGCCAAAGTTAAAAGATCCAGGGAGTTTTACTATTCCTTGTACCATTGGAAAAAAAAAATTTGGTAAAACTTTATGTGATTTAGGAGCTAGTATAAATTTGATACCTCTTTCTGTTTACAGGCAACTTGGATTGATGGAGGTGAAACAAATCAATCTAACTCTACAATTAGCAGACAGATCTCTCACCTACCCAAAAGGAGTGGTGGAAGATGTTTTAGTGAAAGTTGATAAATTCATATTTCCTACTGATTTTGTAGTATTAGACATGGAGGAGGATCGAGAGGTTCCAATCATTCTTGGGAGACCTTTCCTAGCTACTGGTAGAACTCTCATAGATGTACAAAAAGGTGAGCTGGCTATGAGGGTACAAGATCAAGAGGTAACATTCAATGTCTTTAAAGCTATGAAATATCCTCAAGAATCTGATGAATGCTTCATGATTAATGTTATTGATGATAGCAAATTCGAATCAAGTACTAATGGTTTTAGTACTGATCCTTTAGAAGATGCTATTATTAATCTACCTTGTGAGGATAGGCAGGAATCCTTTGAGTTTGTGCAATGGCTTAATGCATCACCATCTTACAATCATGTTGGAAAACAATTTGAGGATTTGGAGTTGTCCATGAAAGATGGGACTACAATGAAATCCTCAGTTGAAGAACCACCAGAGTTGGAGCTAAAGCAACTTCCTGATCATTTGAGGTATGTGTTTTTAGGAGAATCTTCTACCTTACCAGTTATTATCTCATCTTCTCTTAATAGTGTGCAGGAAGAGAAATTGCTAAGATTGTTGCGAGAATATAAGAAAGCCTTGGGATGGACCATAGCAGATATCAAAGGAATAAGCCCATCTATCTGCATGCATAAGATTCTCCTAGAGGAATGATCAAAACCCACCATTGAACATCAAAGGAGGTTGAATCCGATAATGAAGGAAGTAGTCAAGAAGGAGATTATTAAATGGTTGGATGCTGTAATCATTTACCCAATCTCTGATAGTTCGTGGGTCAGCCCAGTACAATGTGTACCTAAAAAGGGAGGTATGACTGTAATTACCAATGATAACAATGAACTAATTCCCACTAGAACTGTTACAGGTTGGCGAGTCTGTATGGACTACAGAAAGTTGAACAAAGCAACAAGGAAAGACCATTTTCCTCTCCCTTTCATTGATCAAATGTTAGACAGACTTGCTGGTCGAACTTATTATTGCTTTCTGGATGGATATTCGGGGTACAACCAAATTGCCATAGCTCTTGAAGATCAAGAAAAGACAACTTTCACATGTCCTTATGGGACATTTGCTTTTCGAAGGATGCCATTTGGATTGTGCAATGCACCTGCAACTTTTCAACGATGCATGATGTCAATCTTCTCAGATATGGTGGAGCAGTCAATTGAGGTATTTATGGATGACTTCTCTGTATTTGGTGATTCTTTTGACCTTTGCCTTAATAATCTTGCTTTAGTGCTTAAAAGATGTGTAGAGACTAATCTGGTACTAAATTGGGAGAAGTGCCATTTTATGGTTCAAGAAGGAATAGTCCTTGGCCATAAAGTTTCTGCTAAAGGAATTGAAGTAGACAAAGCAAAGATTGAGACAATTGAAAAATTACCTCCACCTACTTCAGTGAAAGGCATTCGCAGTTTCTTAGGGCATACGGGCTTCTACAGACGATTCATTAAGGATTTTTCTAAGATCTCTAAACCTTTGTGTAATTTACTTGAGAAAGATATTCCTTTTGAATTTGATGAATCTTGCCTTGAAGCTTACAGGATTTTGAAAGAAAAGTTGATTACAGCACCAATCATTGTTGCACCAGATTGGAATATCCCATTTGAACTCATGTGTGATGCTAGTGATTTTGCAGTGGGGACAGTTCTTGGTCAAAGAAAGAACAAAAAGATGCATGCCATTTTACTATGCGAGCAAGACCTTGAATGATGCTCAACTTAACTATACTACCACAGAAAAGGAACTTCTTGCTGTGGTATTTGCTTTTGATAAATTTCGATCTTATTTAATTGGAACAAGAGTAATTGTCTATACAGATCATTCAGCAATCAAGTATTTGATTTCCAAGAAAGATGCTAAGCCGAGGTTGATCAGATGGATACTCTTATTACAAGAATTTGATCTTGAGATTCAGGACAGAAAAGGAACAGAAAATCAAGTGGCCGACCACTTATCTAGATTGGAAAATGACAATAATGAAGGAGGTAAAGTGCAAATTAATGAATGTTTTCCTGATGAACAACTCTTTACCCTTCAAGGTAATATACCATGGTATGCTGATTTTGTTAATTATCTTGTAAGTGGTATTTTACCTCCTGAGCTTAACTGGCAACAAAGAAAGAAATTTTTGCATGATGTAAAATACTATGTTTGGGATGAACCTTTCTTGTTTAAGCAATGTGCAGATCGAATTTTAAGAAGGTGTATCCCCAGTGAAGAAGTTGATAACATCTTGCATCAATGCCATTCATCTGATTATGGAGGACACTTTGGAGGAGAAAAGACAGCTGCTAAGGTGTTACAGTCTGGTTTTTATTGGCCATCATTATTTAAGGATGCTTACTCCTTTGTTGTAAAATGTGACAGGTGCCAACGGACTGGAAATATCTCTAGAAGACATGAGATGCCCCTCAATAACATCTTAGAAGTGAAGATCTTTGACGTATGGGGTATTGATTTCATGGGTCCTTTCATCTCATCTTTTAATAACCTCTATATTCTTGTTGCTGTGGATTATGTTTCTAAATGGGTTGAAGCAATTGCTTTACCCACTAATGATTCTAAAGTGGTGTTGAATTTTTTGAAGAGAAACATATTCACTAGGTTTGGAACTCCAAGAGCAATAATAAGTGATGAAGGGAGTCATTTTTGCAACAAATACTTTGGAGCCCTTCTTGCTAAATATGGAGTGACTCATAGGGTGGCAACTGCATACCATCCTCAGACTAGTGGCCAAGTTGAGGTTTCTAACAGAGAAATCAAGAGGATCTTAGAGAAAACTGTGAATCCCACAAGAAAGGATTGGTCCAAGAGATTGGATGATGCATTATGGGCTTACCGAACAAAGATACAAAACTCCGATTGGAATGACACCATATCGATTGGTGTTTGGCAAAGCATGTCACCTTCCAGTGGAGCTGGAACATTAATGCGTATTGGGCTATCAAAAAACTCAATTTTGATATGAAGCAGCTGGAGAAAAGCGTTTCCTCCAACTCAATGAGATGGATGAGTTCCGTCTTCAGTCTTATGAAAATGCCAAATTGTACAAGGAGCAAACAAAAAGGTGGTATGATAAGAAGATTGTCAAAAGAGAATTCCAGGCAGGGCAAAAAGTCTTACTTTTCAACTCGAGGTTGAAATTATTTCCTGGAAAACTTAGATCAAGATGGTCAGGACCGTTCGTGATAGTCAAGGTGTCCCCATTTGGAGCAATTGAAATCAAAGATGAGAAAACTCAAGCCACGTTTAAGGTCAATGGTCAAAGATTGAAGCATTATTGGGGAGGACCCATCGATCGTGAAAAATCTTCAATCACGTTGGCTGACAATGAATGATCTTTGACAGATTACTTTTCACCGGTTAAATGACGGATAACGGTACTCCGTGAATTTTGTTCGGTCCCTTCAGTTACCCACAAATACTGAAATCTGTATATAATTTTACTCATTTCTCTTTCCTTCTTGCTTCCCAAATGGATAACATGCTTGTTAACTTACGCAAGCAATTCTCTTCTCTTCCTCAAAATGCTTTAACTAACATTTATTTTGCCAGGTTTGAAAGATTAAGGATGCTTATGCACAAAGGCATCCCTGCTGATATACGCTGGTTAATTGAAGCAAAGGTCCGATTAACAGGTGAATTTTCTGACGCTCTTATTTCATATATGCCAGGTCTAGGTAAAAGTCTATATGCAAAGAAAAGAAGAGCAAAAAGGTTACGGGTCTGCTATAAATGTGCAAGATGGACCTGTAACACAAAATGCAGATCACTTGGAATGGTGTCTATAAATCGAGATGACAAAATTAACTTAATTAAGGATGGCATGAGTAAGGAGTCTTTAGATAACATTCTATTGACTCTTGAGACGCATCCTAGTGGAGATGTGCAGGGAGTACTTCTTGATTTATGGCCAATATTCCAAGCTGAACATGAGCGTTATAGTTTTGGGAATCTGACTCAAAAAGACCATGTTTGCCAATTTTTAAAAAAATTGGAAGAGAAGCCAACCATCGGCCCATAGAGAGCATTGAAGCCAAGCATCGGACGTAAAACCAGAGGAAAGTGTGAGCCACAATCACACCAACTGTAAGTATTGCTATTTTGTTTCTTCCCTTATTTTCTTCTTGTTCAAAAAAAAAATTAAAAAGAAAAAAAAATTTTAAAAAAAAATTATTAAAAAAATTAAAAAAAAAAGATAGCTGTATTTTTTTTGAAAAATATTTTGTATATTTTCAAACTTCTCTTAACACATATAGATTAGCTTTTTATCCTAGTTGTATAGCTATTATCATTTCTGTGTTTATTTTCAAACTTTCCTGACATGTAAATCTACCCCTCCTTTATAGGTGTAATTATTAGATATGAGTTTTGATTCCTTTAAATATTGCACTTTGCTCTCTTCAGATCATTGATAAGGTGAGAGTACAAAAAAAAAAAAAGAAGAAGAAGAAGAAGAAGAGAGAGATGGAAGTAACTTCAGTTCGTCGAATCAAAAGTGTTTGTGTCTTTTGTGGATCTAATTCTGGAAAGGATAAAGATTTTGTAAATATGGCAAACCATCTTGGTCGAGTGCTAGCAGAGAGAGAAATCCATTTAGTTTACGGAGGAGGTAGTCTTGGGTTAATGGGTTGTGTAGCAACTGCTGCACATTTAGGAGGTGGCAAAGTCCTTGGTGTCATTCCCAGTCCTTTAGCCATAGGCAATCCCGCTGGAAAAACCGTAGGGGATGAAGTAATGGTATCATGCATGCACCAACGCATGAACATTATGATAGCAAATGCTGATGCCTTTATTGCTCTACCTGGTGGTTTTGGAACTTTGGAAGAGATCTTTCAAATTGCATCCTGGTTATAGCTGAACTTTCACCAAAAACTCATTGGTATATTAAATGTTAATGGTTTTTATGACAGTTTGTTTTGTTTTCTTGATCATGTCATGGAACAAAAGTTCATCTCACAAGCGACACGTCAAATTCTTGTAACTGCTGCGACCCCTGAGCAATTGCTCGATCAACTACATGAATTTGTCCCACAACGTGATCCAGCAATGGCTCTACTGAATTGGGAACAAGGCAGCAACAGCAAAAAACGAAAACTTAATTTGACTTTGTCCTTATGAATTTTTGTTCTCTGTTATGGTTTTAGTTTTTTTTTTTGTAAATTTTCTTATTTCAGGCTCGATTTGCAGTTGTCTGGTAAGATCTTCTACACTCCACTTATCTTTATTTTGACATTGGGGGACAATGTCTTAAATTAGTTGGGGGGAGGGATAGTTAACATTGTCATGCCATGTACATAATTTGTTTAAAAAAAAAAACTAACAAGCTAATTTTGATTTTGGGGGGAGGGATAGTTAACGTGATTCATTTTGATTTTTTCGATTAATTTTGATGCAAGCATGTGCTGAATTGTAGCTTAGTTGATGATAAAATTATGCAAAACAATTTATAGTTGAATTATTTTTCAAAATTCGTGATATACATGTATATATGACTGTGGATATTAAGAAGAAGACATGTTTGAATTGAGTAAATGTTTCATACCTTTGTGAGTTTTGAGCTTGTCCAAGTTTGATACTTATGCTTGGTTTATTTTCTTTTATGAGTGATGCCAATTATGAATGTATTTTCTAGAACTTGCACTGAATCAATTTGAGATTACATTGGTCTGTATGTTACATAAAAATGATAGAGGCAATTTTCTTGACTTAGCTACTTTGACCAAATAAGCCTACCTTACATTTATCCCATTGTTAACCCCCTTTGAGCCTACTTGCCCTTTTTGTTGTTCTTAGCTTTTACAAGCCTTCAGTGAAAAACCATGTTTTACTTCACCTTAGGGAATAAGAGAGCATTGATTTTCCTAATTGGAGGAGTTCTTTTGGTTGCAATGATTTAAGTGTGGGGGAATTGGTATGCTGATGTGAAATGTTTGGTAAAAAAATAAAAATAAAAAAGAAAAAAAAAGAGAAAAAAAAAGCTAAATAAAAAAAATAAAAAAAGAGAGAGAGAAAGAGAGAAAATAAAAGGTTGTTAAAAAAAAGAAAAATAAAATAAAAAGAAGGGAAGGAATGTGTGAAGAGAATGTGCATTTTAGAGTTTTTGGTAAAAGTTTATGATTCCTACTTGAGTTACTCCGCAATGCTTTTTATTCTCTTTGGTTTTTAACTTGTTATTATCCATATTGTTTCCTTCCTTCACCTTATAACCTAATTATAACCTTTTTAAAGACCTCTTGATTTGTGAAATTTATTTGATCCAAGTAGTGGAGAATTGATGTATGTGCAAGCATATGGTAAAATACTTTCATAATTTGACTGAGTTGAGCGCAAACAGTTAACCTAAACACTTTATGTGATTTGAGTGTCACTTGTGAGGAATTTTACTCAATTTGAATATGCCTATTTCTGATTAAAGCATGATTATGCTATGTATATTTTACTCCCAATTGCTTTGATTCAACTATACTTTGTTAAGCATATTTGAATTTGATACAATGCTTGCATTTAAAAATTAATTGAATTGATTAAATGAAGTATTACATGTTTGTGGGTATCATCCTGGTAAACCCTCACGAGACTATAATTCGTCCACTAGGGACACCTAGGGGTTTAAAGGCTTGTGGCACATGCTAAGTGCCATCGTGTTTTCCTACGAAAGTGAATTAGATTAGCTATAATCAGTTTTTATTCTTTTAGTTTAATATTAGGTTGTTTCTTGTTTGAGGACAAACAACAAGTCAAGTGTGGGGGGATTTGATAAACATATTTTATATGCATAATTTAGCACCTCTCATTGGTCTATTCTTCTGAAATTATTGCATATATGAAGTGAAAATTGCATAATTCCTCATATATTGGTTATGTTGTTACAAATTGAGCAGAACACCCGAAGGACTATTCAAAGCAGTTGTTGAACCAAAATATCATGAACTTGGATGTTGATATCAGTATAGCTCAAACAGAAGAGAAATGAAGACCTAAACTCAGTGAATTTTGGGTTACATCAAATTCAGGACAAATCAGAAAATTCTTACTCAAACCTATACTCGGTTATTTGGTGATTTCTCAAGATCTAACCGTTGGATGTAACTGAAATTTTGATATGTCATGCACGACTTCATTCTCTATGACTTTCATAGAAATGAAGATTTCCAGATTAGCACTGGAAGTGGGTCAAAATTAGGCAACAAGTTGGTAGCTGTCATTATTGATATAATCTGAGTAGTTTCGGAAAAATGGTCAGACCTCAAGATCCAACCGTTAGATCTGGCTGAATTTTTGACATGTTCTTCACGACTACATGTACTACAACTTTCATGCAGAGAAGATTGAGAAATTATGACAGGAACAATGACGAATTTGGTAATCTTCGGAGCTAAAATTTCAACCCATGTGCAAAGAGATTTGACAAAATTGTAATTGAATAATTCTAGCCTTTGCCTATAAAAGGAAGGCATTTGTCACACTTAAGGGCATCTCATTTCTGAATTCTCTCATTGTAGTTTGAGTTAGGGGTGAAACTTTGATAAATTGTGAGATTTATACTTTGATTTCAAGGTTAATTCTTCCAATTTGACTAAAGTAAATCCCAAAGCTCTTGTAGTTTGTATAATATAATCTTCATCTTATTCAAGTTTCTTCATCTTGATGTCTAGTTAAGGTTTTTCCTAGAGTTAGGGGTGAAGCTTTCATAAATTGTGAGATTTATACTTTGATTTCAAGGTTAGATCTTCCAATTTGTTCAAAGCAAATCCCGAAACTCTAGCCTGTTGTGTTCTTGTTAATTCCAACAACCACTTTCATTTCTATCATGCTTTTCACTTGTTCTTTTGTTTCCTTTAATATAATAAGTAGCTAAATTTCTATACTAGGATTGCAATTTGAACTCACACGTAATTTGATTCGTTTATTATATCCAAGAGTAGGTTGATTATCTTGAATTGTTTATCTTACTTGTTCTTAATGCTTTTAATTAATTGGCCATTAATTAAATTGAATTAATAAACCTTAAGCAACTTGACAAAGGGATTTTGGTTTTAGATCTAAGTAAGATAACATATGATCTTTGTGCGAAAGCCTTGAGTTCATATAGGATAGACATATACCTATATGACATATGTAACCATTAATGAAATCGGAACTTAATGAATTCTTGATTATTTGATAGACATAAACATATAGTTTATCATTAATTAAGGATATTTCTATTTGACCATCGAAAGAGGCGTATAGATAAGTTAAGGATTTCTAGTTAACAATTCAGCTAATTAATTGATCTTAGATAGAAGTAAGAGAATCAAGTAAAGTGTGAGGAATAATTGCAATCCTAGGCTTGGTTAATTTGATCATTAAATCCTTCTTCTTGTATACTTTAATTTTTAATCTTTCATAACACTTCCTCTTATTAAGTTGTTTAAATAAGATTGAGTTTTGTAAACTTTTAATAGATAGTTAAATTTAGAATTAATCCATGTGGGTTCGACACTTTCTTACTATTATATTACTTGATTTGCGATAACGTATACTTGCGTTCTGATTTACCACATCAGTCTGTCTGTGTATGTCCAATAAATATTAACCTTCTATAATAATAAACAAAAATCATAGCTAATTTATTAGTGTGAGATAACTATTGCACAATACATCATTAAGTAATAAAATTCTACTAAATTTTGTTTGTTTAAAGTTTTTCAATAAATTTTATTTGCTATGATGCACTGTAAATTAAATGAATCAAATATATATATATATGTATGTATGTATGTATGTATGTATGTATGTATATATGTGTCAGTGTCTGTCTGTGTATGTCCTATAAATATTAACCTTCTATAATAATAAACAAAAATCATAGCTGATTTATTAGTGTGAGATAACTATTGCACAATACATCATTAAGTAATAAAATTCTACTTAATTTTGTTTGTTTAAAGTTTTTCAATAAATTTTATTTGCTATGATGCACTGTAAATTAAATGAATCAAATATATATATATGTATGTATGTATGTATGTATGTATGTATATATGTGTCAGTGTCTGTCTGTGTATGTCCAATAAATATTAACCTTCTATAATAATAAACAAAAATCATAGCTGATTTATTAGTGTGAGATAAGTATTGCATAACACATCATTCATTCTACTAAATTTTGTTTGTTTAACGTTTTTCAATAAATTTTATTTACTATGATGCACTGTAAATTAAATTAATCAAATCATATAAAAAGGTTAATCAAAATTTATTAAACAATGGGTTATGGAATTGTCACATCAAACATTTTGTTATGTCCCACATTGCTTAGAAAAGACAATTCAATGGGATACTTAAATGATGAGGCTCTTATGCCTAATATGCTAGTATTTTTGGTTGAGCTCTCCTCATAAGCTTAAGCCAACTCTACTAAATAACCACACATTTGTGACTTCTCATTATTATCAATTTCCAATTACTTTTTTTCAACTCTAAGCATCTCAATTTTCGCTACAACAGTATCTTTACAAACTCTTATGTCTTAGTCATCTTAATTTTTAGTTCTCAACCAGGGACGTTGTGACAGTGAGATTCAGGATTAAAATTTATATACTATTTAGTGTTACTTATAGTGTTAATTTAAATTTTATTTTGTTATAAGTCTTGATTTGTTATTTGTTAAATTTTCAATTTTATTAAGTACAAGTTATAAGGTTGACATGAAAGACAATACCTCTCTTACAAAAGGAGAAAAAAACGGAAAAAAAAAAAGACAATGCATTTCTTTATCCACAGAGAATAAGCCATGACGTTGTAAGAAAGATTTTATGACAAAATGCATTTTTAATATGAATTATTGTAATGGCCAAAATGAATGAATGATTGTATGGCCATCTCAAAGTGTGAATTATTGAGTGGTCCTGGAATACATACATTCTTAATTGCCGATATCATCTCGAGAGCATATTTTTCCAAAAAAAAAAAAAAAAATACCCAAATAATCTCAGACAATCCCCAATGAAACAATTTCAAGTAGAAAATACAAATCTCCCTTCAACCTCTCCAAATCATGACCCACTCATACCTTTGTCTTGTATGAGATAATAACATGATATACCAGTACCAAATATAATTATTCTCACACTATCAAATAGTTTTTTAAAAGATGTATATCATCATAAAATTAATTTTATATTAATGATAAAATTAATCTTTATTTTAACTATATTTATTTAATAAATAAATATTCGATAAAGTACTTACAAATATTTAATCCATCTAAAACTTGACAATACATATGTGATCGACATTAATTAAACATAATACCAAAACCAAATGAAAAGTAAAAAGAAAAAAGAAAAAAACGTCGTACTTAGGGTATTTTTTTTTTCTTAAATAACATTCTACCTAAAGTTACATATATGAATCAAGTGGACTCTAAACAGCATGCATCTAACATCTAGAACAAAATCATTGGGTGAGGAAGCAAAGATTCCAAAGGATCATGGGATCGCAAACAGAGTCTCAGCTGCCTCTTATAGACTTCACCAATGAAAACCTGAAGCCTGGAACTGATACATGGGTTTCGGCTTGTCAAGTTGTGCATAGTGCACTTGAGGATCATGGTGGTTTCTTGGCACTCTATGATAAGGTTGGTGCAGAGCTTCACAATTCTGTTTACTCTGCAATGGAAAAATTATTTGACCTCCCAATAGAAACAAAAAGGAGGAAGACCACTGAAAAGCCTATATTTAGCTACTCTGGGCAGCGATCTGAGATTCCTTTATATGAATCTGCGGGTATCGTGAACCCACTGAGCATAGAAGATTGTCAAAAGTACACACACATAATGTGGCCAGAAGGAAATGATCGTTTCTGGTAATTAACTATTTCCCAAATAATCCTGAAAACTAATTTGGTTTTCATTTCTTATATGTTGACCATGTATACTTGTGATTTTTGCTCTCTGAATAGTGAAAGTGTCAATTCATATGCAAAGCAATTAGTAGACTTGGACCATTTTGTGAAGAGAATAGTGTTTGAGAGCTATGGACTGGAGAGGAAGAAATTTGAATCTTTACTTCAATCGACTGATTATGTGCTCCGAGGCTACAAATACAGAACACCCCAAGTGGGAGAGAGCAATTTGGGAGTGGCTCCTCATTCAGATACAGCCTTCCTAACCATATTGAATCAGAAGGTAGAAGGCTTGGGAGTCCAATTGAAGGATGGGGAATGGTTTGAGGTGGGTGCCTCACCGTCCCTGTATTTGGTTATGGGTGGCGATGCAATGATGGTGAGTCACTTCTGTAACCTGTTCAGTCTCATTGTAAAATATATGAGAAAGTCAATTTCATGTCTCATAATGAATCCCTAAAGTCTCTAATACCAAAATCATGAAAATTATGGCATGTAACTTTTTATTTAAAAAAGAGTATAAAAGTATGACAGATATGTAAAATAAGGAGTGACTTAAGATAGAGTATAATAAAAATGTTGAGTTATATATACACTTTGATACTTGGTAGAAAGCAATTTACTTTCCTCTTAGTTTGGCATGAGCGAAAAGAAGGAAGAGGGAAAAATATTATGATTAAAACAATCTCTATTTGATTGGAAAAATTCCAAAAAATTGTAGAACTAAAATGAAAAAGAGATGCATTTTATTTTCAATAATTCCGTTTCAAGTTTTGTACTAAGCAAGGGTAATATAGCTTTCAATTTTAAAATTTTCTCTGCCTCATTACCATGTTCTCATCTCATGTATCTCATTTTAATTAAAACTTAAAACTGCATGGCACAGTTATGGAGTAATGACAGGATACCCGCTTGTCAACACAGAGTCTTCATAAATTCAAAGGTAGACAGATACTCCATGGGACTACTTTCATATGCTGGTAAGATAATAGAGCCACAGGAGGAGCTAGTTGATGAGGAACATCCTCTACGTTATAAACCATTTGACCATTATGGATACCTCCGTTTCTTTCTCACAGAAGAAGCCATAAAATCTGCATCACGGATCAAGGCATATTGTGGTATTTGAGATACATATAGTGTGACGTGAAGTCAGTTTGTGTCATGTTCCTATGATAAGTATGTCAAAAGTTGAATGTTTAATTTGGCGACTGTCCTATGTGGCGCTATGCTTGTGTGCTATCAATCTTTAGTTTCTGCATCTACTTGGTGGATGAACCATGAATGATGGAGTTTGTTATTGTGTATATCGTCTACTGCGGATGAAATGGACATAGTAAGTTCAGGATTGCAAAATAACATGCTCTAATATTTGCAACAAACGTATCAAATAAATTGAATAGAAACTTTCCTGTGATTAAATTGAACATATCCATGAATTTTGAATACTCTTAGCTGATCAATAGTTAACTTTGTTAAAGATAACGATTAAGCTTTATTTCTTGTTTAAAAAGATTATGGCCAAGCAAATGGAAAAGAAAGCACCAATTCTTGTTTGTTGAGCAACCAACCAACCAACCTAATACAACCTCCTTTTTTCGAGTAAAGGAGGAAACTCCCAAATGACTAATGTCGTTCAACAATTCAATCAACTAATGAACAATGAAGCCTATTTGGCTCTATTTATACAATAGCTAACTAACTACTTGTTTAGGCTAACTATAATTAATTACTAATTACATGTAACTATTCATATCATAGCCCCCCCAATTTTAACCACAACAAGGTTTAAACAAGTTTATGGTGACTGGTCTCACAAATTACCAATCTACTACTTTCACTCAAGGATGACTCCGGCACACGTAGATCCTGGGAAGGCAATGATGCTAGTTACTTAATAAGTAATTCCAAGTGACTTTTGGTGATATGAACCTAGGTTTTAAATTGTATTATGCAACCGCAATTGCGACCATAACATTGCGATTTTGGTGATATCTGCAACCGCAACGCATTAGCCACATTTTCCTGCAATTGTCTGCAATTTCTCTAATCGCAACACAATTACAACCGCGGTCGTAATTTAAAACTTTGATGTAAACCTCAACTTCACTATGATTCCTGATTACAAATCTACGAATCAGCTCGATCTATGACTCTATGGGGATGAATGCCACTTGAAACGTTAATATTAATTTGACTTTGGAATTCCATGTCAATCATGGATTTTGCTACATGCTAAGGCTACAGTTTTGCGAGCTTGACCAACATATTACAAGCTCTAGTGAAATAGCGTTGTATATGTCTACATAGCAAAACAATTGGTTGAGGATTATCTTACGTTATAAAATGGAGCAAGTACATAGATATTATGGAAATTAAAAGGCAAATCTCTCACTGAAAATGCTTTCTATCTCCCAAATTCTGGGCAGCTCTAATAGTATTTGATGATGAAGAATCTACAACTTGAATACCATTTTCAGTAAAATACAAGGGCAAATCTCAAAGCGGTTAGATTAAAATTGTTCCCATCTAGTGGGCAAAACCACAATGTTGAACTGCTGCACTCAAATTGTATGGGTGAACCATAGACTTAGCCATCATGCAAACCCAAACCTGACGCATCTTGTGAATGTAATTATCCAAGCACCGACCTGAGATGGGTGGGATAACCATGGCTTTTTTACATAGTTGGTATAAAGAGGATATCAAATTCCCACTCTAGTGCATGTTGAAAAATATTTTCGAAAGATGTGCAAAATGAATAGTGAGTCATAAGTGCATGATGCGACTTGTATGAAGTTGTATGATAGAGCCACTACTTAGGGGTTTTGGTTATATGTCATAGCCATGAGCTATGTCTTAGGATTAGTGTTTTTTTAATCAAAGTCATAGCTCATCGCTATGACTTCGGGTTAGGGTTTTTATTTTTTTAATCAAAGTCGTAATTGATGCCTACGACTTAGTTAAAATATTAATGTTTTAATCATATTATATAGGAGTTATGGACAATTGCAATGACTTATTGGGTTTGTAACCCTAAGTTGTTGGTACCACCTAAGACTTATGCTCTATATATATCTCCACTTCCTCACACAACATTTCATTTCTTGCTACAAAATTTCTCCCTCACGCAATCTTTTCATGTTTTCCTTCACCATTCTCCTCATTTCATCTATTCCCATAATATTATGCCAAGCCAATTCCTATATTACAAAGGTAAATAATCGTATTTTGGTGGTATAATTTATATATTTGTAAAGAGAGATTATTGTTTATAGTTTACTAACAATGGTCATGTTATTGTTGTTTTAATTAACAGATGTCTTCATTCATGAGTAGGAATCTTACTATACTTGTTTTTCATGATAGACAAATAATTAAAATTATTGAAAGAACCACCTATGAATGTGATAATCCTAGAAGTTTTCATATTTCAAGAAATATCACTTTGCAATAGTTGAAATCAAGGATAGAGTCAAGATTACGTGTTGATAGAGTGAAAAGAGTTTGTGGTCTGAAGTACAGATGTCCAATATTTGTAGGTGTCATGACCGGAAAAAATCGCTACAGAGAGTGACAAGAAAAATAGTTTGAAAACAAATGGAGTCGCCACCAATCGTTTATTGGGTAGGGAAAATGACTGGAAAAACCCTTTTAAAATGGATTTGAAATAAAAAACACAAAAAGAAAGTTCTGTGAAAACCAAGCAAGATTCAGGAGTCGGTTATGCACAGGGAAAGGTAAAAACTTAATCCTACAGCACCCCTGATACATCCATCCTGAGACGGTTACCTTAAACCAAATGTGCAAACTTTATAACCTAAACGATATCTATTTTACCACTTTTAGCAAATAGAGAAATTAAACAAAGTGCAAACACTTATTCACAAATAACAGAGAAGCTAAATTGCAAAAATTAAAAGTTTGGCTTGACTTGCGTGCCTATGTATCCCCTGCCGCAATGGGGAATTCAAAGCCACGTAGTTCCTTCTAGAAAATGATTCTACGTTGATTGATTTTAATTTAGAAAAAATATTGCTTTGAATTAATTGATTAAAAGAAAGTTGTGATTCGATTAAAAGATGATGAATTGATTTGATTTAAAAGGGAATTTGTTAACACGTCCTAACAGGATGAAATGTGGTACTAGACTCACTGATCCATCCCAAGAACAAATGTCTAGTGGGTACTTGACCCCTGAAGATAACTAAATCAATTTGTGGCCTTGGACCACTTATTTTGAACAATTTCTATTACCGTGACCTAAATGGAATGGAAGGTGGTACTAAATCCACTAATTTACCCCAAGGAGATTGTCTAGTGGATACTGTTGAAACCAAATTCTTATAAAAAAGGTTTAAGTACTAAATTCTTAAAAGCTGTAGCTTTCCCTGTTTAAGTTTTGAGGATAACAAAAATATTTATTTAGTTTGAACAAGTAAGTGTTTCGACAATAGTATTAACAAATAGCTACTTGTATGTGCGTCCATTCTGCTCGATGTTTAAAGATAACTCTTTGTGCGTCCAATATGTTATAACTCTTCGTGCGTCCAATATGCTATAACTCTTTGTGGGTCCAATAAATGTATTATATACTCTTACTATTGGTGCGTCCAATATTTGTATGCATATACTGTTACTTTTTATTAGTTCGTCCAATACGATCTTATTGCCAAAACTCGGACTCAATTCACTCTTTCAAAGTTCAAGCTCAAGCTCTCGTCCAAGTGAAATTTCAAAAATGAAGAACTGTTCCTCATTAATTGTTAGAAAAGAACTCTGACAGCTCACGGCGACAGAAGAAGTCAACTAAGCCACTTTTGCTGACATTGTCTAACAACTACAAAGATCTGCAAATAAGAAACCGTCTGCAATCTTAGACAAATCAGGACTTTGTTTACACTGATTGGAAATTTCAGAGAATAAAAGTCACCGTCAGAAGAAGTTCATCACTTTTCCAGTAGATGCATTTAATGCTACTCAGAACGGTAATAAATGTTCCCGTTGGACGATCTAGCCCATGAAGTCTGCTCAATTTGTTCTTACTTATAAATAGAAGAAGCAGCACTTAAAAAGGTGTGAGAGATCTTTGCCGAATCATCCTACAAAGTCTAGAAAGCTTTATTTCTTCTTGGATTTCCATATAACGTGTAAAAAGAAAAAGCCTTGAGATTTCTATTGTATATTCTCATTTGTCAGTGAGTTTCAAACTCAAGCTTTCATCTACTTTCACTTATTCATCTTAAGCATTGTAAGCCTGAAAAGGCTGTGTGTAAAAGAATACTTGTGAGATTGAACCTGAAGAGGTTGAAAATACTTGTTACCTGAAGAGGTGCATAATACTTGTAATCGTGAAAAAGAATAGTTGGAAAATCCTTCTGGTTGAAGGGACTGGACGTAGCTCTTGGTTGATAAGAGTGAACCAGGTTAAATCTCGTGTGTAAGCTTCTCTTCTCTTCTAGCGTGCTTTATTATATTCACTAACCTCTGGGGTTTACTATTGTGTTTATTAACAAAGATCTTTTATTTGGTTTTAGAACGTGTTAACCGTTTTATTAAAAGTCTTTTCAAAATCCTTAGAGTCCAATAGGACTAAGCGGTATTGGTTCTAAGCTCTTTGCTTGTCAAACTTTATCCTTCACTGTGTTCTTTTTTCTGTTGAAAAGGAAAATCTTTTATTAATCATCAAAAAGGGTTAAGAAACACAATTCAACCCCCCTTCTTGTGTTTCACTTGGTTATTTCAATTGGTATCAGAGCTCAGCCTCTTGGGTTGAGCATCTAACATTGCAGAGGAAAAAGATCCAGTACACCCTTTAATGGAGAACGAAGGATAAGCGGTGAACAGACCACCTCTATTCAATGGAAACGACTATGATTACTGGAAGAAGAGAATGATTGCCTTTTTTTATGCCCAAAATATGGACATCTGGGATCTAGTTCAAAATGGATATCAAACACCCACCAACGCAGAAGGACAGGATCTCCCTCGACCACAATGGACGGAAGGACAACGAACCAAACATCAGCTTAACTCAAAAGCCAAACATTATCTTATGTGTGCCATCACCAGATCAGAGCACGATAAAGTTCATAGCTGTGAAATAGCTAAAGAGATATGGGATACTCTGGCCTTAGCACATGAAGGCTCATCTCAAGTCAAAGAATCAAAGATAAGCATGCTGGTTCACCAGTATGAGCTCTTCAAAATGGGAGAGCATGAAAACATTGATCAAATGTTTGAACGATTCCAAACAATAATCAATGGCTTGAGATCTCTGGGAAAGAACTATGATAATCAAGATCATATCAGAAAAATCCTAAGAAGTCTTTTCGCATGCTGGAGACCTAAGGTTACTGCCATACAGGAAGCAAAGAATCTAGCTTCTCTTACCATGGAGGAACTCTTGGGTTCTCTTAAAGTTCATGAGCTGGAACTTCAAGAAGAGGAAAGCTCAAGAAAAGGGAAATCAATTGCCCTTAAAGCTCACAAAGGCAGTGCGTCCAAAGCACTTAAAGCTGAAAAATCATCAGACGAGGCCGAGTCATCTGAAGATGATATATCTGATAATGACGAGTTATCTTTCATCTCTAGAAAGATACAAGCAATGTGGAAAAAGAAAGGAGGTATGCGGAGAAAGCACTTTGGATGAAGGTCACCAAAGGACAGAATAGAAACAAAAGACAAGAGTCCAATCATATGCTATGAATGCAAGAAGCCCGGACACATTAAAGCGGAATGCCCTTCACTAAATAAGGAGAAAGAGAAAAGGAGATTCTTTCCAAAGAAGAAAAGAGGATTAATGGCCACCTGGGAAGATCTTGATCTTTCAACTACTGATGATGAAGAAGAAGCAGAAGAAGAAGCAAATCTATGTCTCATGGCTAACACCTTGTCAGAAGAAGAAGAAGATGAGGTAACAAACTGTGATCTTGATCTTCAAAATGCATTTGATGAGTTGTTAAATAATTCATCTATTTTAGCGGTTGAATATAAATCCTTGAAAAGAAAGTTTTCAAAATTAACTAGAGAATATGGAAAAATGTTTTCAGAAAAACAAGAACTTGAAATTTATTGTGAAAAATTAAAAACTGAAAATGCTCTTTTGAAAACATCTTCTGAGTCCAACACTTCAGATGAAGTTGATAAACTTCATAATGAGGTAAAAGAGTTAACGGAGGACCTCAGTAAATTTGTAAAAAGCACCAACAACCTAAACATTTTACTCAAATATTCCGTAGACCCTTGTGACAAATGCTGATTGGGATATCAAGATACTGATAAACAGCTTTTTCAAAAAACTACTACTCAACCTAAATCTTTTAAGAATGTTTGTAAAAAGAACGTTTACCCTTCCTCAATAGATCTGTTTAATAAAAGGTCAAAATATTATGGATCTCCAAGAGCTAACCAAAAAGGACCCAAAAAGATATGGGTACCTAAGGATATGATAATTCCTCTTGCAGATGTGCTTAGCAACAAGAAAAAGACACCTGTCATGGTACCTGGACAGTGGTTGCTCATGGCACATGACGGGAGAAAGGTCTATGTTCCAAGACATCAAAACTAATTCAGGAGGCTTCGTCACGTTTGGAGGAAACCAGAAAGGTAAAATAGTGGGAATAGGTAAGATTGGTAAGCATCCTTTTCCCTCTATCGATAATGTTCTTCTAGTTGAAGGATTGAAACATAATCTGCTTAGCATTAGTCAATTATGTGATAGTGGATCTAATGTTTCATTCAATCAAGGAGAATGTATAGTTAAAAACTCTGACGGATCCATACTCTTCATTGCTAAAAGGCAAAACAACCTTTATAAAATTGACTTGGAAGATCTTTCAGATCAAAATGTATCATGTCTAGTTTCCATAAAAGGAGAACAGTGGATATGGCACAAGAAGCTTGGTCATGCAAGTTTGAGATTAATCTCTAAACTAAATAAGCATAACCTCTTAAGAGGACTACCAAAGCTTGTGTACAAATCAGATGTTCTTTGTGAAGCTTGTCAAAAGGGGAAACAAATCAATAATTCTTTTGAGTCCAAAAACATCGTTTCCACCTCTAGACCACTAGAATTGTTACATCTTGATCTATTTGGTCCTACAAGAACTTCTTCACTAAAAGGAAAGAAATATGGATTGGTCATAGTAGATGACTATACTAGATGGACATGGGTTATGTTTCTAGCTCACAAGGATGAGTCTTTCAAAGTCTTTTCTATTTTCTGTAAAAGAATTCAAAATGAAAAAGGAATGTGTATCAACTCAATCCGAAGTGATCATGGAGGAGAATTTGAGAATGAGAGCTTCCAATTGTTCTGTGAAGAAAACGGTATTCATCACAACTTCTCTGCCCCAAGAACACCACAACAAAATGGTGTGGTAGAAAGAAAAATAGATCTCTTCAAGAGATGGCTAGAACAATGCTCAATGACAACTCAATCTCCAAACACTTATGGGTCAAGTCGTTAACATCATGCGGGTTATATTCAAAACAGAATATATATTAGACCTATTTTAAACAAGACTCATTATGAATTGTGGAAAGGACGAAACCCAACATCTCTTACTTTCATTCTTTTGGTCGTCAATGTTTTATCTTGAATACTAAGGATTCTTTAGGAAAGTTTGATGCTAAAGTTGACTCTGGTATTTTCCTAGGATACTCGTAAACATCTAAAGCATATAGAGTATATAACTATCGCTCTCTAACCGTTGAAGAATCTGTTCATGTTAAATTCAATGACAAAAGCCTCGACAATGACTTGTCAGAGCTAGATGAGTCCTTTGCAGAGTTAAACTTAAAAGACAAAGGAGAAGGATCAGCAACCCAAAACAAAGAAGCATTGGACGATGAAAGAAAAGAAGAAACAACTGATGGTCAAAGAAGCTGGCACTTCAAAACTTATCATCCAGAACACCAAATCATTGGTAATCCAGATGATAAAGTACGTACAAGATCTACCTTAAGAGAATACTCAAATGTAGCCTTCATCTCTGAAATGGAACCAAGAAAAATAGAAGAAGCACTGAAGGACGAAGGATGGATCTTAGCCATGCAAGAAGAGCTAAATCAATTTAAAAGAAATGATGTTTGGACGATGGTTCAAAAGCCTAAAGACAAGTCCATCATCGGCACAAAATGGATATTCAAAAACAAATTGGACGAAGATGGTAAGGTTGTGAGAAACAAAGCAAGGTTGGTAGCCCAAGGTTACTCACAACAATAAGGTATTGATTTCACTGAAACTTTTGCTCCTGTAGCTAGACTAGAAGCCATACGCATTTTACTTTCATTTGCTGCTCATCATAGCATGAGACTATATCAAATGGACGTAAAAAGTGCATTTCTAAATGGTATAATCAATGAAGAAGTTTTCGTTAAACAACCACCTGGTTTCAAGGATGAAAATTTCCCTGAGCATGTTTTCAAATTGAAAAAGGCATTGTACGGTTTAAAACAAGCTCCTCGAGCCTGGTATGAAAGGTTAAACACCTTTTTAATAGAAAGCGGTTTTTCTAGAGGAAAAGTTGACACTACTCTTTTTCAAAAAGACAAAAACTCGAAATTCATTTTAGTTCAAATTTATGTTGATGATATTATCTTTGGAGCTACTGATGAATCTCTTTGCAAGGATTTTTCCAATCTGATGCAGAAGGAATTCGAAATGAGCTTAATGGGAGAATTAAAATTCTTTCTGGGTTTGCAAGTGAAGCAAACATTGGACGAAATCTACATTCATCAGACAAAATATACAAATGAACTTCTGAAGAAATTCAAATTGGACGATTGCAAAACAATGAGCACACCAATGCATCCATCATCCACACTAAGATTGGACGATAAGGATAAAAAGGTGGACGAAAAGGTATACAGAGATTAGTTGGTTTTTGTGATGCTGACTATGCTGGAGATAGAATCGAAAGGAAAAGTACAAGTGGAGGATGTCACTTCATTGGAGGAAATCTAGTATCATGGTCCAGCAAGAGACAAAGCACAATTGCTCTATCAACAGCTGAAGCTGAATATATCTCTGCGTCAAATTGTTGCTCTCAACTACTCTGGATCAAACATCAATTAGAAGACTACAACATCTTTGAAAGTAAGATTCCTTTACTATGTGATAATACTGCTGCAATTAACTTATCAAAAAATCCCATACTACACTCAAGGGCAAAACACATTGAAATCAAACATCACTTTACAAGAGACTATATTCAGAAAGGTGTGTTTGATATTCAATATGTGGATACAGATCATCAATGGGCAGATATTTTCACAAAACCCCTCTCAGAGGATAGATTCACTCTTATTCGAAAACATCTAAGTATGCATTTTGTAAAGAATTAATATTTCTTGCATCCATTGAAGATCTGCGTCCAAAATGCTTTGTACTTAATAAATTGTGTGGTAAATTTCTTGATAAGACATAAATCATTTGCATTTATCTTGTTTGAAACTTTTCAAATTTCCCACGCTGAGTCAGTTTTTGAAAGGTCACGAAAGTAACTTTTTACTGCGGACATGACAGTTGCTTTTAATACACATTTAATGTGTTTGTTTTTTTTTTTTAAATAAAAAAAAAACGATTTGTTTTCTCTCAAGAAACCTTTCAGTGTAAAAACCTACCTTCTTCTATAAATATTTTCTTTCTTTACAAGATCAAATTTTTACGCCTTCAAGCCTTGAAAGAAAACATTTGCAAAAAGAACCTTAGCAAATTTCTCTCTCTTTCAAATTTCCTTAACCCTAAGAAATGGCCGGAGGAAAGACCTTTGATGTCGAAAGAGCCGAGGTATCAGTTGAATACTCGTTCCAAACTTCAATTTTAGTAGAATGTGGAATAGATATCAAAGAATGTCTCGTCGATGCTGGTTGGGATAGTTACTTCAGAGAACCGGTGGAGGTTTATCCGGAATTGGTGAAATTGTTATGGAAAGACGCATCCGTGTCTGCGACAGAGGTCAGGGGATGTGTTTTGGGAAAACCCGTTGTGGTTTCAGAGGTAACCATCTCCAACGCCACCCAATGTTGGTTGGAAGGAGCCACCATCACTTCTGATTGGGAAAAAGCGTTTGGGGGAACTGATGCTGTTCTTGACACCTTACTAAAGGAGTCATCCACGGGGAAGATAACTGCTTCCAAGATGAATGACAAGGCAAGAGTTTTGCATCAACTTCTGAACAAGGCAATACTCCACAAGGCAGGGTCCAAAGACTCAGTCTCTACAGTTCATGCCTTTTGCCTGTGTCATCTGATGCTGTGTCAACAGGTCAATCTCCCTTCTCTACTTTTTAAGAACTTCAAGAGAAGTGTACAAGGAAAAGGGAAGAAGACCACCATCTCCTATGGTGTTCTCTTAACCAAGATCTTCAGAGATCAAGGTATCTTTAGTCCCCATGAGACTAAAGATGTTGAAGAGAAGAAGAGGATCTTTGGACGGATCCAAGAGCAACAAATCTTTGGACGAAGCAATCTTCTAAGGATGAAACTTCAAAGCGTCCAAGATTTTCTCGGACTGTAAAGAGCCTCTAATTCCTTCAAAGGCTGAGAGTCCAAAGAAGAAATCACCATCCGTCCAAGCCATTCCCAAGCGGAGACTCATAATGGACGATGACTCTGAAGATGACCAACCCATCGCTAAAAGGATGAAGGTTGCGTCCATTGCGAGCATCCCAAAAGGAACCCGGACGAAGCTACCCATCACAAGGAAACCCTCTTCCAAGCTTGCGTCCATTCCTAAGGAACCTCTTCCTACCATTCCCTCTTCCTCCATTTTACCCTCTTCTCAACCAGAACCACAAACCTCCTTCCCAACCTCTCAAATAACTTCCTCTCCCTTAAACACTGAACCTTTTTCTTCTCAAACTCACATCATACCTTTCCAATCTCCTTCACCTTCCCTCTCTCAAAAGACCTTCTACAACTCCTCCTACCTTAACCTTTTCTCTGTGGGGGTTTCTCCTCACATTATCCCTCTTTGGGAATCCAAGGACTCTTCTCTCTCACTCACAGCAAGACGCTCCCGGTGCTGTGATGGTTACTCAACAAAAGTTCACATCTTCCCTAGTGACCTCTCCTTCAAACCTGTCACCTTGGAAGAAATGGGACAGTTTGCGAGTCCTTATGACACCATCCTTGTCAGTGTCATTAAGGGGAGTCTTCTGTTGAAGAATTTGAGATTTGTACCCCCTTCACTGATCATCTCCTCTACAACTGCCATCAAGATTCAGCCGGATCGGGTTTGTCCAAGGTTGCCAATGGTGGATTTAAATAAAAACAAAGACTTGAAAAAGTACAGAAGCCAAGCCACCTTTCCCAAGCTCATCCTCTTTAAGCCAAATTTTGGGAGCTTACGTTCCCCTGATGTTGATGTTGAATTCTTGTGGCAAGTTTCGAATAAAGGAGAAGCTGAGGAGAACGAGGCCAAGACCTTCTGGGAAAAGCACATTTGGGAATGTGAGCAACATTCATCTTCTTCAGGTCTAAGCGATGAAGATAAGGAAGATACTATAACAGTGCCTGGTCTGAGTTTCCAGTGTTTTCGTCCTATCTATATGGTAGATGATCTTCTTGGACTGCCTCTGAACTCGCCATTGCCAACAATCTTCTCTTGTCCAAGCTATGTCTCTGGACCTCCGTCTGACAACATAAGCAGGCCTTATCCCTGGGATCAAATGTTTGGATACCGGAGAAATTCTCTTCCTTGGGATGTTGACCTTCCTCTGTCTGAAGACGAAGTTGAGTCATAGCAAAGAAATGGATGTGACCCCTCCCCGCTTCCACCACCGAGTTAGCTATTGTGGAACCACAACCTTCTCACGACATTCTCACCCAAGTGCCCCGCCTTTTCGTGCCTACGTGAATAATCAGATGGACTTAATGTACAAGAGAGTTGAAGACCTCCTCAAATCTCTTTTTCAACAAGGGCCACCTCCTCCTCCTCCACCTTCTTCCTCTTGATTTTTTTTTAATTTCTTTTAGCCAAATTTTTTTTGACAGTGATATCTTTCTTTCTTTTTGTCTGATGACAAAGGGGGAGAATAATGGGAATTTGACTTGTTACAAACAAATTTATTTTATAATTTATACTGATTCAATGAAACTATGAATTATTATTTTTTCTCATCTGGTTGTTTCATTATCCTTGTCTCGTTTATTCTGTTGCCTTTATATAAATGCTTTAATTGAAATTGTGAATACTCTGCTAATGCACTGTGTTGCTGTGAAGGATCTGCTCTAAATTTTGGCCTGGTTATTTCTTTTCAAAGGTATTGTCTCTGTTAAACTCTTTTCTCAAGTACTAAACTTCGATACAAAGATAATATTACTTGCTCTTGAAACTTGTTTCGTAAAAATAAATTTCGTGTACTACGTCCAATCGACTTTGCGTCCAACAGACATTGAGTCCATCCCTTAGAAATGTTTTTCTTAGGGGGAGCAATTTTGTTTTTAAAAAAAAAGAATCTGTGTTCAACCAAATTAATAGTTTTTGTCATCATCAAAAAGGGGGAGATTGTTGAAACCAAATTCTTATAAAAAAGGTTTAAGTACTAAATTCTTAAAAGCTGTAGCTTTCCCTGTTTAAGTTTTGAGGATAACAAAAATATTTATTTAGTTTGAACAAGTAAGTGTTTCGACAATAGTATTAACAAATCGCTACTTGTATGTGCGTCCATTCTGCTCGATGCTTAAAGATAACTCTTTGTGCGTCCAATATGTTATAACTCTTCGTGCGTCCAATATGCTATAACTCTTTGTGGGTCCAATAAATGTATTATATACTCTTACTATTGGTGCGTCCAATATTTGTATGCATATACTGTTACTTTTTATTAGTTCGTCCAATACGATCTTATTGCCAAAACTCGGACTCAATTCACTCTTTCAAAGTTCAAGCTCAAGCTCTCGTCCAAGTGAAATTTCAAAAATGAAGAACTGTTCCTCATTAATTGTTAGAAAAGAACTCTGACAGCTCACGGCGACAGAAGAAGTCAACTAAGCCACTTTTGCTGACATTGTCTAACAACTACAAAGATCTGCAAATAAGAAACCGTCTGCAATCTTAGACAAATCAGGACTTTGTTTACACTGATTGGAAATCTCAGAGAATAAAAGTCACCGTCAGAAGAAGTTCAGCACTTTTCCAGTAGATGCATTTAATGCTACTCAGAACGGTAATAAATGTTCCCGTTGGACGATCTAGCCCATGAAGTCTGCTCAATTTGTTCTTACTTATAAATAGAAGAAGCAGCACTTAAAAAGGTGTGAGAGATCTTTGCCGAATCATCCTACAAAGTCTAGAAAGCTTTATTTCTTCTTGGATTTCCATATAACGTGTAAAAAGAAAAAGCCTTGAGATTTCTATTGTATATTCTCATTTGTCAGTGAGTTTCAAACTCAAGCTTTCATCTACTTTCACTTATTCATCTTAAGCATTGTAAGCCTGAAGAGGCTGTGTGTAAAAGAATACTTGTGAGATTGAACCTGAAGAGGTTGAAAATACTTGTTACCTGAAGAGGTGCATAATACTTGTAATCGCGAAAAAGAATAGTTGGAAAATCCTTCTGGTTGAAGGGACTGGACGTAGCTCTTGGTTGATAAGAGTGAACCAGGATAAATCTCGTGTGTAAGCTTCTCTTCTCTTCTAGCGTGCTTTATTATATTCACTAACCTCTGGGGTTTACTATTGTGTTTATTAACAAAGATCTTTTATTTGGTTTTAGAACGTGTTAACCGTTTTATTAAAAGTCTTTTCAAAATCCTTAGAGTCCAATAGGACTAAGCGGTGTTGGTTCTAAGCTCTTTGCTTGTCAAACTTTATCCTTCACTGTGTTCTTTTTTTTGTTGAAAAGGAAAATCTTTTATTAATCATCAAAAAGGGTTAAGAAACACAATTCAACCCCCCTTCTTGTGTTTCACTTGGTTATTTCAGATACTTGATCCTTGAAGACAACTAATGCAATTTGTGGCATATGACCACTGATTTAGAGAAAAAAAAACTTGTAAACGTGTCTTAAATGAGATGGAAAGCGGTATTAAATCTACTGATCCATCCCAAGAAGATTGTCTAGTGGATACTTGATCCCTGAAGATGACTAACGCTACTTGTGACATTAGACCACTTATTTAGAAAACTCATTGTTTACAATTCAAAGTGAAGCAATTATCATATGGATATTAACTAAAATTGAAAATAAACAATTGCAATGCAAAATAAAAACACATACAACACAAAAGGGAGAAGGACCGATTGGTTGGTTGGCCATCTGATCACCTCAAGGAGGATCCGACCAAACCACTAGAATTGCAACAGGAAAACAAAACCTGGTCGGTCAGAGCCAATCGGAAAAGGGGCAGTGGTACTTGGTACAAACCAAATCATTCAGGAGTCGATCGGACAATGGCAAAGTTATGGGATGGGATGGGATCAGGGACGAGAACGCTTTGTTTAGTTGATGGAGATCATGGGAAAGGTTATTCGATCGGTTGGGAACCGATTAGTAAATTGGTGATCATGGAGGTGGTGATCGGTTCTCCACCGATCAGTAAAGAAAAGGTCATGATTAGTCGGGGAGGCTCGGTAGGTTTGGCTGAACGAGGGAGACGTTGTGATCAGTTAGGAGAACTATGGGGCTAAGGCTTGAGTCTACTCAGTCGAAAAATTTGACGAGGCAAAGTGTTTAAGGTGTTGGGTCGGATTAGGGATGACTCGATTCGGTTGGTTAGTGGATGAGGAAAGTATTTAAGAGTTAGGTCGGTAAGGGTGGCTCGAGTCAGTCGATTGTGGATGAGAGAAAATGTTTAAGGGTTGGGGTAGTAAGAGTGGCTCGGGTCAATCGGTTGTGGATGAGGGAAAATGTTTGAGAGGTTGGATCGGTTATGGGTAGCTCGACTCGGCCTAGTAAAGGATGAGGAAAGTGATTGGAGTGATTAGGACGGATAGCTAAGGGGGTTAAGGCTACAAGGTAACGTCGAGTCGGTCAAGCGATTACTGAGGAAAATGTTTAGTGTACTGATGGGGTTATGACTAAGGTTAGGTTTGCTCGGATAGGTTTGGTGCAATGGTTGGTTGAGCTGGGCTCAGCTAGGGGGAAGTGATCGGATTAGGTCGAATCGGTGTGGTTGGGAGATCTGAGCGATTTATGTATAGGCTAGGTGTCGGGTCGGTTAAGGACCGATCGGACAATGGTAATTATGATTGGAAATGATCGGTCAGAACGATCCTGAAGATGGGGCTGTCAAAAATTGTTATGGAAATTGAATGATCGATTGGTAATGGTCTCAGAAATGGATGGTCGATCGATCATGAGGGTGGTCGGTCAGAAAATGGTTTTGGGAATTGGGGGTCTGTGACAAGAGGTTGTCAAGACTCGTCAAATAATAAAATTTACCGGTTCACAAACTAATTTGTAGTATAGAACATGAATCGAATCGTCTCTCAAAGATCCAAAAAGAACAAAGATTTAATCAGATCAAGATAATTAGAAAGGGGGGTTTTGTTGTTGATTAACAAGATTGACAAAAGTACTAGAATTAAAGTTGTAAACAAATCTAAAAAAGCAATCAATCCAAAGAAAGTTACCGACCTTGAGTTTAATTCATCATTGATCACAAGGAATCCACTTAATTGCTAGCCATGTTCTTGGCCTTAGATCACATCAAGAAGCCTTAACATGATCCAAGAATCCTCTATTAGATAAGCATCTAGGATTTGATTAACCAAGGTTAGATAAAGTAAGCATCATCCAACATAGATTAACTTAAGATCCAGAATTTAACCAAACTAAACAATTCATCAAAAAGCTTTAATATATTGTTTAGTCTTTGTGATCCTCTTTGAATACATGATAATAAAGCTAGTATCACATCAACATCTAAATCAAATTAAGCAATTTAATCTAGATAAAAATCAAAAGAGGAAGAAGAGAAACTTGAATAACAATTAAGCAATATGAACAAGCGAAACAAGATCTCCAAATTAAACATCAAGATGGCTAATCCCTTGGATTGATTATAAGAGCCTATCCTTCCATGGATGGGAAGGAAGAACTTAGAAATAAAAGAACAAAAATGAAATTGTAAAGAGAATGAAGAATAAGAGAAAGAAAACTCTCACAAATACTCAAACTTTCTTCAAACTTACTTAAAATTGAATGATGTATAATATAAAGAGATTGGCTCTATTTATACTATTCCTAGAAGCCAATTTGTAATTGAAAATAATCTGAATACAAGTTGTAAAAATACGGAAATTGTCAAATATGGAAGCTTGATGCATGGTTGGTGGGTTGGTGCATGGTAGGTGGGTTGGTGTATGGTTGGTGGCTTTTAGTCAGCAACTCTTATCCGACTTCCAGCTTGATTTTCAAGACCTAGACGGCGCATTTTGGCTTAGGTGTCTCATGAAAGTTGTAGCCAGTTGTCTCATTGAACTTTTGGCGATGGAATCATGCCATTTGGACTTTTAGAACTCCAGATATGCCAAAAACACTGCACCTACCTCAAGTTAGGTTGGCAGAACGTGTTTCCAAATTCAAACTAACTTGTAGCTTCATAATCATGCCTAAAACGACATCTATTGACTAAATGATCTCAGTGAAGTTGGAGATATGAGTCTTATCTTTCCAATGGCCAAGTTTCAGCCCAAGAGGAGGCCTATAGCCCACTATATAGTCCAATATGTGCACACTGCCTAGATTTTCGTGACAGCAAACCCACTCTGCATTGCAGGGATATTTTGGACCCTTAGGAGTTCGATCCAGCTCTTGAGTTCTTCATGAAACTTGTAGAGCCTTGTCTTAGCTTTCCAAAGACACCAAGATCACCTCAAATGAATCACCGAGTCCCATGTTGTGGCCTAACCAAGGAGGAAAGGTCAAAATGCATCAAAATCCAAGAATTATTCATAATTTGCATTAAAGCCCAATGAGGCCCAACAACATTAAACTCATCTAAAATACTAATATTGGGCAGTTTGTCAGACACAGGCACAGACTCTGTTTTCTAGTTTTTTCACAAATTTGGGAAGTGGTTGATGGTTATTGGGGTGGACGTTGGAGTTGTTTTTAGAGGCAACCTAAGGGGATTTCATGGTGGCATTAGTTGTTAGTGGGTAGCTTTGGATGAAATTTTATGGTGGCAAAGAATGACTCTGTTTTGGGCGTGAGAAGGTAAGAATGGGTGTGTGAAATGTTGTTCAAGGTGGAGGGAGGTGAGTGTTGAGGTGCAGTGGTATTTTGGGTTGTTTTGGAAGGAAGTATCTCAGTTGTTTATTGGTTTGGGCGTGGATGGTGGTGCAGGTGGTTGTTGGGTTTTGTTTTGGGGAGGTAGTTTATGACTTGTGCTTGGCTAGGTGGTCATGGTCCAGTCGCTACAAATGGTTGTAGGGGCTTGGTTAGTGATGGATTCCGTGAGTGATTTGGTTGAAACAAACCCATAACATATTGAAGACAAGCATCCATCAAGGATTCATGTGAGAAAATCATAACTCCATCACAACAAAGATATCAAAGAAAAAGATTGGAGAACTTACCTCTGCTCCTAGCTTCCCTCTTTCAACTGGAAACCAAACTTCCAACCCCTCCTCCTCCTCTCGATCTAGCTCTCCCCAAATAGAATTTGAAAAATCCCCCATCCAACCTCATTTTCTCTCGGTCACCCCTTTTTAAAAGCTCCCTGTTGGTAACATGTGTAGGGTGTGTTCAGAGTGGGGGAGTATGATGTGTGTGCGAAGGGTGGCAGTGTAGAGTGGGGGGTGTGATGTGCATGTTGTTGTGTGTGTGTTGATGTAATGGTGTGGCGGGTTAGGCAGTGGTGCGTGCAAGTATGGGAGAGTGTGTTTGTGTGCGGTGCAGTGCAGTAGGTGCAGGGGTGGTCGAGCTTGGTACAAAAGGTGAGTCAGAGTGTGCCTAAATGGGGAGAAGAGGGGTGATAGGCTATGGGCCGAGCCAAATAATGGGCTTGGATGATTTGGGAAGATTGGATGGGAAAAAGTGGGCTTAGGTTAAATTGGGTTTTATTCCCTCTTTCTAATTCATTTTATTTTTTTCTTTTTTTATAACTAATAATAATTAAACACAAATTAGTTTCTTTCTTTATTATTTTTTTTTAATTTTGTTTGAATTTTCTAGCATGACCCGGTCAAAATTGGGTGTTCACAATAGGTAAAAGAATAAAATATAGAAGTTACAATGTCAATGATGATGACAATGTCAATGTTATGATTGATACCCATGATCAATATCCTACTATTGTATTTATTAAGTTACATGCTAATTTTGAAGATGTTTGTTCTGATGCACAACTAACCATACATGTTTCCCACAAGCCCCCTCCTGGTGCTTTTGTTGGTTGGGTAATTTTACAAATATAATGAACCTTATAGACCTCTAAGTCATATGATCCCTATCCCCTAAGACAATGTAAGTGAATTTAGTGAAGATGAAAGTTTGAGTTAGAAGCAACAAGAGTGATGATCTTGATACTTAATCATGCTCCAATCAATGAAGCTTGCCAGATAGGTATAAGTCAGCCTCCCACTATTACTTATGCTACCCCATCCTTGTTTATGTCACCATTAATTTGCATGCAATGCATGATCCTAAATTTCCTAAGCATTACAGAGTCAGGAGAAGAAGCAATGTGAATGCAAATAATGACCTATTTATTGGTATGCAATTTTACATAAAGAAGAAATGATCATGGCAATTAAGGAGTACCACATACATAACTCATTTGACTACATGGTTGAAGAGTCTAGGCCAAAAAGGTATGTTAGTAGGTGCACAAAATTTGATGAAGGTTGTGAATGGTGAGTCACGGAAACACTGATAAAAAGAATTAGCAAATGGGAGATAAGAAAATATAATTAAGATCATACTTGAACATCTTCAGCTATCTCTCAAGATCACCACATATTACACACATCACTAATTTGTGCATGTATTGCTGTATTAGTGAATGCATATTATGGCATCCTAATTTTAGGGATGATTGCATAGATCCAATCTCGTTTTGGATACAATGTCTCATACAAGAAAGCATAGGTTATGAAATATATGGCACTTGCTCAGCTCTTTAGTGATTGAGAGCAGTCATACTGTGAATCACCAAAATGGATGGATGTTGTCCAGCACATTGTACCTAGTATAATCGTGAGATATTATACATCTGGTATGTATAATCTAGTCACCAAAGTGCTTGAACGTGTGTTTTGACAAATACCTATATTTACCTTCTTCCTACAAAGTTTGTGTAAGTTATTGGGTAAAAAATTATAGCTCACAATAACTTTAATAAGCTGTTCAAATTAATATCTAACGTAATATGTGTAATGATTATTTTTATGTAACGAGTATATAAATAAATGGACTCTATTAGATTGTGCACGTATTACATGTAATGTGTGTAAGGACATTAATGAAAGAATATGTGTGATTTCAACATTGGTAGGAAGGTTGCTTCATCAATATGTCTATGTTAGTTGCTTACACACCAAAATATTGGAGTAATGTTTTTACCAAGGTTTTGAATTGTGATTGCAGTTCAATTACAGTCACGGTCACGTTGTAGTTGATATGACTGATGTGGGCCCCAATTGCAGAGCATCATGGTTGCAGCAGCTGCCACAATTGAGATGTTGCAATCGCATCAGATGATGTGGCCCTTGATTTAAAACCTTGGTTTTTACACTATTATTTTAATGGCCAATAAAATGTAAAAATCACTCTAATTTTGAGATGTACAATTTATTCTCTGAGTTTTGAAAATGGTTAAAAGATCTGTTTATTCTTTACTAAAGTGCAAAAGACTCTTCCACAATAGACATTCATCTCATTGATGGATAAAATGTAAATAGCTGATGGGACCATGACAAGTGTACTGGATCGTCAAGTAATAAAAACAGAGAGAAATCGGATATCGTTCTCGGGGATCGATGGCCAAATAAAGATTAACGAAGTTAACTAATATTTGGATCAAAGAGAGCTCTAATGGCAAAATAAGATGAACACAAGAACTTATGCAATAATAATATTTTTGGTATTTTCTATTAGGAAATTCAACAAACACTTGGTATGCAATATGAAAGATAATCAATTAATGAAAGAGTTGGGATCGAGTTTCATTTAACTTCATTTGCTGCATATTAACTTGGGGTCAACATAAGTTTCAACTTCTATTTTGTGACCGGATTCACCTAAAATCATCAAATTTCTAATTCCTTAGACAAAAGAATCTCAATCCCTAATCGAAATTCCTAATTCTTTAGGTGATTCTAAAAAGAAAGAGGCATGAAAATTAAGAATCCCAATAGGTAACAAGCATTCCTTGACTATTCCTAGCACAAAGAATGACAAGGTTCACAATTTCAAACAAAACTCATACATTAAATTTCCATCCAATGCATATACCTAAAAATCATTAAAAGGATGATCAAACTCTAGAAAGCTTTAAGAACAGATTGTAAACTCAAAAATAGAAGCATTCATTTATAAAAACTAAATCCTAAGTCAAATACAAGCAAAATCCATTAAAATCCACTCAATCCCAACAAGGGAAAGTCTACCTAGACATAGAAATAAATAAAGAAACTAAAGCTATAAGGAAGAAAAGGGAGAACTCCATGAAGAACAATGAAGGTGATCCAAGCTTCCACTCTTCACCTCCTCCACGTGCTTAGAGAGCTTCCAAATTAGGGTATATTTCGTCCCCAGCCGCTGCCCCTTCCATCTTTTCCTTAAAATTGATTTTATATGACCAGGTAGAGATTGGAAGTTTGGCTCAGCCCCCCTTTTGCTGCGCTCAGCCAAGTTTTAAGTTATTTCTCGGGTGGCCTTGCGCTCAACCAAGCTTTTTCCTGCGCTCAACACCTCTTATCCAAAATAAAACCTTCATTTGTGCCCCTTGTGCTCAGCGTAGCTTGTCCATAAGAGAAAGTCCTCCTGCTCAGCCAAGTTCTTGTAGCATGCAAAGATAGCTTGAATTGCTCTTGAATCCCAATCTTACCACTATGCAACCTCATGCAAGAATAAAAAGAAAATTATTAACATTAAAAGTAACTAAATTAACAAGAAATAACTAAGAAGACAACTAATGAAAATAACCAAGAACTAAGGGCAAAACAACTAAAAAAAAGTTTACAAAAGAGACAAAACCACCCAAATTAAGCACACAATAATTAGATAATTGGTAGATTATCACTCCCCCAAACTTAATATTTTGCTTGCCCCTAAGCAAAAGAGAACAACTCTAAGAAAAACAAATGGAACAACCACACAAAGTCACCCAAACTGAGAAAATCAACAAAATTAGCTAGAATCATCCAACACCACAATAAGATCCTATCCTTCAAGAATGAATTTCCTAAGATGAAAATAAAGTTTGTGACTAAATTCTCTTTGAACTCATCCACAATGAAGACCATGGCAACCATACAAGCTTAATGCATTCCTGAAAGTATAAGTGAATGACAATCCAAAGAAGATGCATTTAGAAATGAAGAATCTAAGTGAATGACAATCCAAAGAATATGCATTTAGAAATGAAGAATCTCACCAAGAGGTCAAATGTTTTCACTCAACCATTTTTTGTAAATGGGTTTGTGTTTCCCTCACATTCACTGATTGGATTATGCAGTTATGAAATTGTTCTTCATCTCTAACCAACAATGCAAAAATGAGCATATATCCATAAATCATAAGGCCTTTTTAAGGTTGAAATAAGGTCAAGGTGAAGGTGGCTAAGATTTGGATATGAGAGGTTAAAAGCGCAAGAGAATAGAGGGACACCACATAATTTACAGTTCATGTTCACGCCCTCCTTCTTCAGAACTCTTATGCATTTATGTCCACCTTCCTCACTTTGTTCAAGAATCCCATGTTCCACTCTTGTGAATTCCAGAACAACAAATGTATTTGCTTTCATTCATTGGATTCCCCCCTCCCCCTTTTTTCTTTTTCTACTAACACTTGAGCTTCCAAAATTACACCCCCAAACTTTTTTTCATGCTGTCACGCCTGTCAATACCTATCCCCTATTTCTAGGCTAAGGTAATTTCATTACTTTTCAGTCTTGGCTTTGGAAGGTTAGAACAAGAATGCGGAATAATAAGCTCAAAGGGGGTATTCAAGGGATAAAGCTTCAAGGTTGGTAATTTGGTCAAGTAGCTAGAGAAAACAAAGTGTATTAATAATTCTTTATGCAACATGCCATTCCGTTCATTAGAAAGAAAATCAAGCAATTTCCAGCCCATGAAGTCCAACCATAAGTACTCAAGAAAAAATAAATATAAATCAATTGGCTCAAGACTCGCAGGTAAGGAAGAACACTTATCTAATGTGCATTTTCAACTAATTGCCACAACTTTAACAATCAAGAATGTATAAACATGCAAAAGTTCCATGAACTCAATCAAAAATGGTTCCAACTCAAATTTCAATCACAATCTAGCTTTCATCAAAGGAACAACATTCATTAAGGCATTAGAAAGCTATAGTGTTCTAGATGACAAAATGCTAAACCATCCAAGTTCCAAGCATGGTAACTTATTTCCAAACATGTATTCAAATCAAAGTCTAAAAAGTCTAATTAAAAACACACAATCAACATAAAACGACCAAACAAAAACCACAAGTTTGTGTAAGAAAATGAAAAGGGAGGGAGATGAGGAATGAGAGGAAAATGAAAGAGAGAGAGAGAGAGAATGAGATGGAACCAAAGGGTTTGCAAAAAAAATTTTTTGAAATCTAGCGCTGAGCGCAGGCATATGTGCGCTGAGTGCAACATGTGCATATTTGCATAATTCTATCGCTTTATGCTGCACTTAGCCAAACAACACCTGAGACAAAGATGATTAACTTGCGCTTAGCACAGTAAACGTTGCGTTCAACGTAGACACACCCGAAAGCAACAGGCAAAATGCCATTGAACCAAGAAAAGTCTTAGCTCAGCGCAGCTCAAATTTTTTTTTTAAACACTAAAGAAATTTCAATCACATAAAAGCAAATCTAATCTAACAACAATTTAAAGAAATTAAAACACATTTAAAAGAAAAGATAAGGGATAGAAAGCATGGGTTGCCTCCCAGCAAGCGCTTGTTTAACGTCCCAGCTTGACGGCGTGCTGCTTCAAGGTTGATTAAATCTTTCAGAGGTTTCAAACCCCTATTGTTACAAGTAGGAGTACTTTCCAGAAAAGGTTATTGCTTGGACTGATTTTTCAAGAATTCCTTTTTGTTGGCTCTTATCCAATTGTCATGGAGGCTTACATGATCTTGAAGAAGTCCCTTTTTCTTCCATCTCTTGCTGAATTTTAGGAGCAATGACATTAATTGGAGCAAAGAGGTCAGATGTGACCAGTGTTTTTTCAAACATCTTGATGATGACTTGGTCACCATCAACCCTCAAGATTAATTCGCCTCTTGGCACGTCAAATACTGCTCCAGCTGTGGCAAAAAATGGTCTTCCGAAAATAAGAAGGATGTTTTGGTCCTTATCTATATCCACAATAATGAAGTCTATCGGGAATATGAATCGGTTAACCTTAACTAGCACATCTTCAACCAATCCTCATGGATGAACTAAGGATCGGTCTGCCAATTGCAAGCAAACTTTGGTTGGTTTAGGATCTCCCAACTCCAATTTCTTGTAAATGGAAAGTGGCATGAGGTTGACACTTACGCCCAAGTCACATAGAACCTTCCTGGAATAATGGGAATCAATTACACATGATACAGTAAAACTTCCCAGATCCTTGAGCTTTTGAGGAAGTCTTCTTTCCAAGATTGAAATGCATTCTTCAGTAAGTGCTATCTTCGTCCCATCTTCATCCCATTTTCTTCTTTTTGAAAGTAATTGCTTCAAATACTTAGCATACAAAGACATTTGTTCAAGAGCCTCCGCAAATGGGATGTTGATGTATAGTTTCCAAAAACCATCCAAAAATCTGCTGAATTTCTTCTCCTCGTTCTGCTTTTGAAATCTTTGAAATGGAAGCTTGATCCATGGTGGAGGTGGCATGTCCGCATCCCTCAAAATTTCTTTCTTGGTCTTTTTCCTCCCCCACTCTTCATCCACTAGCTTCTGTTTCTCAACCACAATGGGTTGAATAGGAGTGGCAGGTTTAAGTTCACCATCAGAGCATTCTTCAACCATACCCTCTACCTCTTCATCTTTTTTCCCATCATTTTCTCCCTTTTTCTCAATTTTTGGATTTTTTTTCAGTTTCCACCTTTGGGCTAATCACTTTGCCACTCCTTGTTGTTATGGCCATGCATTGTTTCTTTCCCTTAGGATTTGGGATGGTGTCACTTGGTAAAGAACTTGGAGGCCTCTTTGAAGGTTGTTTTACAAGCTGGCCCACCTGAGTTTCTAGATTGTCGATTGAAGAATCTTGATTTCTAAACCCCACTCTTGTCTCCTCCATAAAATCAGTAGTGGTTTTAACAAAAGATGAGGTTTGGGTAGCCAATTTCTCTAAGGCGAACTCCCAAGAAGCCTTCTTCTCACTAGGTGGAGGTTAGGAGGATAAACTTGGATATGATGACTGTTGAGGAGGACCTTGGTATGAAAATTGTTGCCTTTGTGGAGCTTGGTTGCCTTGATTACCTTGGTTACTCTATGAAAAGTTTGGGTGATTTCTCCAACCCGAATTATAAGTGTTGGAGTAGGGGTTGTTTTGTTGCCTTTGAGGGTTGTTCATGAAGTTCACTTGCTCATGAGATGGGGATCCAAACATGTTACCTGGACAATCCACACTCTCATGTTCTCCTCTACAAAAATCACACAACAAAGGAGCATTACTTACTGCGTTCACTTTAAGAGTGTCCACCTTCTTCATGAGATTCTCAAGTTGTTGAGTCAAGATCTTGTTCTGAGTTAGAAATGCATTCATTGAATCAATCTCGAAGTACCCTTTCTTCACCACGGCTCTTTCCCTATTTCTCAGGTAGTCATTATTTGCCATCATTTCATACAAGTCCCAAGCTTCCTCCGCAATTTTATAGTTCAAGGCCCCATCTGCTGCAGCATCAACTATGGCTCTAATCTGGGGTAACATGCCATTATAAAAACTCTGCACCTGGATCTAGAAGTCAAAATAGTGATATGGACACTTCCTAAAGATTTCATTATATCTTTCCCAAGCATCACTAAGAAATTCCCCATCATGTTGTCTGAATGAAGTAATCTAGCTTCTCAACTTTGCAGCCTTAGACGGAGGAAAGTATCTTGTTAGAAATTTCTGGACTAAGATAGCCCAAGTAGTAATGCTTCCCCTCGCCAATGAGTCTAACCAGTTCTTAGTTCTGTCCCTCTAAGAGAAAGGGAACAACCTCAAACGAATAACATCCTCACTCACCCCGTTCAGCTTCACAGTGTCACAAATTTGCAAGAACCCCGCTATATGTGCATGTGGTTCCTCATTATCAAATCCCCCAAACTGATTGTTCTAAACTAAATGGAGTAGAGCTGGCTTCAACTCAAAATTATTTGCTTGAACTGGAGGTCTTGTTATGCTTGCTCCACACCCATCCATGTTAGGAATAGAGTAATCCATGAGGGTCCTAACAAGTGGATGTGGTGGTGGATCTACATTTTCTCCATCCATGTTGTGGGGTTGATTTTCTCTATTGTCCGCAATATCTTCAACAACTAATTGAGTACCACCCAAATTCCTTCTTCGGTCTCTGGTTTGCTTTCTCAATGCCCTTGCAGTTCTTTCTATTTCAGAGTCAAAAAGAAGGCTGTCAAGATGAATGGTACCTCGCATACAACAGAGGTATAATGTCAGAACAAAAATAATTCAATGAAACAAGTAAACTAAAGAAATTAAACACTACAATGAATAAATGAAAAGAGAAATGCTTAAACTAGTAGCTGCCTTCGATATTACCGATATTGATAAAATCAATCCTCGACAATGGCGCCAAAAACTTGATAGGACCACGGCAAGTGTACCGAATCGTCAAGTAATAAAAACGGTGACAAATAGGATATCATTCTCAGGGATCGATGGCCAAATACCGATTAACGAAGTTAACTAATATTTGGATCAAAGAGAGCTCTAATGGCAAAATAAGATGAACGCAAGAACTCATGCAATAACAATATTTTTGGTATTTTCTATTAGGCAATTCAACAAACACTTAGTATGCAATATGAAAGATAATCAATTAATGAAAGAGTTGGGATCAAGTTTCATTTAACTTCATTTGCTGCATATTAACTTGGGGTCAAAATAAGTTTCAACTTCTATTTTGTTATCGGATTCACCTAAAATCATCAAATTTCTAATTCCTTAGACAAAAGAATCTCAATCCCTAATCGAAATCCCTAATTCCTTAGGTGATTCTAAAAAGGAAGATGCATGAAAATTAAGAATCCCAATATGTAACAAGTATTCCTTGATTATTCCTAGCACAAACAATGACAAGGTTCACAATCTCAAACAAAACTCATACATTAAATTTTCATCAAATGCATAAACCTAAAAATCATTCCAAAGATGATCAAACCCTAGAAAGCTTTAAGAACAGAGATTGTAAGCTCAAAATAGAAGCATTCATTTATAAAAATTGAATCCTAAGTCAAATACAAGAAAAATCCATTAAAATCCACTTAATCCCAACAAGGGAAAGTCTACCTAGACATAGAAATAAATAAAGAAACTAAAGCTATAAGGAAGAAAAGGGAGAACTCCATGAAGAACAATGAAGGTGATCCAAGCTTCCACTCTTCTCCTCCTCCACATGCTTAGAGTGCTTCCAAATTAGGGTATATTTCTTCCCCAGCCGCTGCCCCCTCCTTCTTTTCCTTAAAATTGATTTTATATGACCAGGTAGAAATTGGAAGTTTGGCTCAGCCCCCCTTTTGCTGCGCTTAGCCAAGTTTTAAGTTATTTCTCAAGTGGCCTTGGGCTCAACCAAGCTTTTTCTGCGCTCAACGCCTTTTATCCAAAATAAAACCTTCATTTGTGTCCATTGCGCTCAGCGCAGCTTGTCTAGAAGAGAAATTCCTCTTGCGCTGAGCCAAGGAAAGCTTGGCTCAGCCAAGTTCTTCCAGCATGCAAAGATAGCTTGAATTGCTCTTGAATCCCAATCTTTCTACTATGCAACCTCATGCAAGAATAAAAAGAAAATTATTAACATTAAAAGTAACTAAATTAACAAGAAATAACTAAGAAAACAACTAATGAAAATAACTAAGAACTAAGGACAAAACAACTAAAAAAAAGTTTACAAAAGAGACAAAACCACCCAAATGAAGCACACAATAACTCGATAATTGGTAGATTATCAATAGCCCCTCAAACTTTGAGTCATATACAATTTACTTTTATAACTTTTTAAAAGGGTAAAAATCATTTATTTTTCAGTAAATATGTTAAAAAAATCCTTTTTCCAACAAACATTTATCTAGTTAAAAAATTTATTGTTGTAAAACAATTTGAATATTGTGAGACCTCAAAGTTAAAATAGAGTAAACACTCATTTTGATTCTCCAAAGATATAAGTGTCATTAGTTAGGTCCTCCAATAATGAATACATCAAAATGATTATTAAATATCAATTTTTGACATCAGATTAGTCATTTAAAGTCATTTTTTACATTAAATTGGTTCGTGTTATACCAAAAGAACTAATCATGATGTCAAAGATTATTAGAAGACCAAACTAATGACAATTGTATATTTGAAGGACTAAAATAGATGTTTACTCTTTAAAATATATGTCTTGCCTTGTCTTAATGGCTAATGGTTCAATAGAATTCTTGGATTTGTGATTATGAAATGATGAAGAGCCCCTTCTTTATCGAAGATGAGACGTTTAACATTTTTATAATGAAACATTTTTAAACCAAGTTAATCAAAGTTGGATGCTATGAAGGATTAATTATCTATAAAATTGTGTCAAGTTAAAATTTCAAATAACCCAATCCAGCAAAGAAAATCAATACAAAAATTGGAAAATGCCCAATACGAGGAGTTACAATTTCCTAATAATGACGATGATGATGATGCTCACACAGGTGATTGTGGTAATTATACAAGCTGATCGGATAACCAAATCCCCACTCACAACAAGAACAGCTTCTCTTGCCAGTTCTTTCTACTCCTCTCTTCATGCCTATTCACATATCTCTTTTCATTCACTGCCACTCAGAGGCAATATACTTTCCGATCGGAAATCTAATAGATGCTTCAGATTTCATGGTGAATCCAGTGAAGTCTTCTTTAATTGTGAGATGATTATGAGTAAGGAAAAATTATATTCTTACATATGTGAAATTTGTATTTTTTTAATTTTTTTTCTGTCATGGATAGTATTTTACCTTAGATTAAAAACTGTGCCCTATATTCATGGAAAAACAAAAACTTTACCCTATATACATCACTCAAACCACTTTCCTGAACTTTCACTCTATCATTATTTATTTATTTATTTTGTATGTGTGTGCTTTGTTTTGCAGTTTTACCCTAGTATATAGGAGAAGGCAAATAATATTCTACTTGTTTGTATGCTTTAAATTTATAGAAGTCCCAAACTGTAAGAGCTAGGGTTGAAGACCAAGCATACTAATGTAGAACTCACTGATATATTTTTTTTTATCTTGTTTTCCTTACAGGAGAGTGAATGTCTTCTAGTGGATCGAGTATTTTAGAAGATTGAATCTAGATTAAAACTAGTTAAACTTTTTCACTCATTTTTCTTTACTATATGTAGGGACTTCTCTAACCAAGAGCTCCTCTAATAACGAAGTAGACATTTAATTTTAGCAGCACTGGAATTTTTATATTGAGATAATTAATGCGACTCCCAAAACTGTAAATTTTTAAGCCAAGGAAAAATAAAACTTGAACAACATTTACTTGTGAACGCACATCATCTTACCTATTTTATATACAACAACAACAACAACAACAACAACAAAAGCCTTTTCCCACTAGGTGGGGTCGGCTACCTGGATCAAACGACGCCATTGTGCTCTGTCATAGACCATACTTTCAGATAAACCATTGATTTCAAGATCTTTTTTAATGATATCTTTTAGTGTTGTCAGTGGTCTACCTCTACCTCTCTTTAAAGGACTATCCTCCAACTTATCAATTCTTCTCACCGGAGCTTCTATTGGTCTTCTCCTCACATGACCAAACCATCTTAGGCGAGGCTCTGTTATCTTTTCATCAATGGGTGCTACTCCTACTTTCTTTCGAATGCACTCATTCTTAATTTTATCTCTTCTTGTATGTCCACTCATCCAACGCAACATTCTCATCTCTGCAACCCTTAACTTATGCTCATGTTGACATTTTACCGTCCAACATTCGGTACCATAAAGCATTGCCGGTCTTATAGCTGTTCTATAAAATTTTCCCTTTAGCTTGAGAGGTATCTTGCGGTCACAAATAACACCCGAAGCATTTCTCCATTTTGTCCACCCAGCTTGAATCCTATGAGTTACATCTCCTGTAATCTCTCCGTCATTTTGTATAATAGATCCAAGATACTTAAACCGTTCAACTTGTGGGATAATATGATCACTAATTTTCACTTCCAAGTCAGAGCTAGATCGCCTTTTGTTAAACTTACATTCCATATATTCTGTTTTACTCCTACTTAGTCTAAACCCATGTGATTCTAAGCTTCTCTCCATAGCTCTATTTTATCATTTATTCCTTGTCTCGACTCTTCCATCAGGACTATGTCGTCTGCGAAAAGCATGCACTGAGGCACTGGATCTTGGATGTGTCCACTAAGTACGTCCAAAATCAAGGTGAAAAGATATGGACTCAAAGTTGACCCTTGGTGTAATCCTACAGTAACCGGAAAATCTTCTGTGACCCCGCCATCCATTCGCACACAAGTCGTGACCCTATCATACATATCCTTGATAGCTCGAATATAAGCAACACGAACTCCTTTCTTCTCTAGTACTTTCCAAAGAACTTCTCTTGGCACCCTATCATAAGCCTTTTCCAGATCAATAAACACCATGTGGAGGTCTTTTTGTTTCCTGCGGTACCTTTCCATCACCCCTCGCATAAGGTATATTGCCTCCATGGTTGACCTCCCTGGCATAAAACCAAATTGATTCTCCGAAATTTGAGTCTCTTGTCTTAATCTCCGTTCGATTACTCTTTCCCATAGTTTCATAGTGTGGCTCATGAGCTTTATCCCTCTATAATTAGCACAATTTTGTATATCTCCTTTATTCTTGTAGATAGGGACCAAAGTGCTTCTTCTCCACGCATCTGGCATTCTTTTAGACCTCAAAATCTCATTAAACAGCTTAGTTAGCCAGGTTATGCCTTTCTCCCCTAAACACTTCCAAACTTCAATGGGAATATCATCTGGTCCAACTGCCCTCCCTTTGTCCATTCTCTTTAGTGCTTCCCTTACCTCAAATTCTCGAATCCTACGATAAAAGGTAAAATTTTGGTCTTCCTCACTAGTTTTTACAATCTCAGAGTTTCCACTTGTTCTATATTCTTCATTTAATAACTTGTGAAAATAACTTTTCCATCTTTCCTTGATCTCCTGCTGTGTAACTAAAACTCTATCATCTTCGTTCTTTATGCACTTCACTTGATCTAAGTCTCTTGTCTTCTTTTCTCTACTTTTAGCAAGCCTATATATACGTTTTTCCCCATTTTTTGTACCTAAAGATTGGTAAAGCCCCTCAAAAGCCTTAGATTTCGCCTCACTGACCGCCTTCCTAGTTTCTTTCTTTGCTACTTTGTATTTTTCCTGATTCTCTTCATTATTACATAAGTGCAATGCTTTAAAGCACTCTTTTTTCGTTTTAACCTTCTCTTGAACATTTGTTTCCCACCACCACGATTCTTTATCTTTAGGTCCAAAGCCTTTTGATTCTCCTAGAACTACTTTTGCTACCTTTCGAATTCCCTTGGCCATATCTTCCCACATATCATCAGCACTTCCCTGTGCCTCCCAAATTTCTTCATCTAAAAGATTTTTCTTAAAAACTATTTGTTTTTCTTCTTTTAACTGCCACCATTTGATCCTTGGGTTTTTGTCATGACGACTTCTATTAGCCCTTCCCTTAACTCTTACATCCAGAACCAACAACCTATGTTGAGTGGTCAAGCTCTCCCCAGGTATGACTTTACAATCCTTACACATCTTTCTGTCATTCTTCTTAACCAAAAAATAGTCAATTTGTGAGCAAGAAGCCCCACTTTTGTACGTGATAAGGTGCTCTTCCCGCTTTCTAAAACAAGTGTTTGCTATCGTCAAATTGAAAGCCATCGAAAAATCTAGAATAGCTTTACCCTCCTCATTAGACTCTCCTAGACCAAAACCCCCATGTAACCCCTGATACTCCCTCGATTCTCTCCCAACATGTCCATTTAGATCTCCTCCCAAGAATATCTTTTCTCCTAGTGGTATTTCCTGGATTAAGCCTTCTAAATCCTCCCAAAATTCTACTTTTTGTTGCCATTCTAACCCTACTTGTGGTGTGTATGCACTAATGACATTACAAGTGTCTTGCCCAACTACAAATTTTAAAGCTATGATCCTATCTCCAACCCTTCTAACATCCACCACATTATTTTTCCAATTCTTATCCACAATAATGCCTACTCCGTTCCTTGCTCTAACTTTACCAGTGTACCAGAGTTTAAAACCCGACGTATCTAATTCCCTTGCCTTTGCTCCAACCCACTTAGTTTCTTGAAGGCACATGAAATTAATCCTCCTCCTAACCATAGTGTCAACTATTTCCATAGACTTGCCTGTAAGTGTGCCTATATTCCAAGTACCAAAGCGAATCTTACTCTCATGAACTAGCTTCTTTACCCACATTCGTCCATGAAAATGTGAGAACCCTTGCTTATTTAACACTACATCCGGGCGCCGATGCAGCGGCTCTTGCTTCGACACTGTACTCGAGCCATACAGCGCGTTACTTAAGGGTAACGACCTAGCATTAACACAATCAAATCGTTTGTCCATGTCATAAAGTATTTGACAAAATTTTACGCTGGCTGTCAACCTAACGCAACCCTCCTCATTTTATCCGGGCTTGGGACCGGCTATGCACAAACTGCATAGGCAGAGTTATCTTACCTATTTTATATATTGTAAGAAAAGTCATTAATTCAGTCTTTTTTAAAAAACAATACCATTTCGAGGAATTGGACATTGAGAACCAACCAATCATTAATTTTGAATAATGACCACACTCTAGCAAATGCTACTAAGACTAATAATGACCATGTATAACACCATTATAAGCAAAATTATAATCAAAATGGCTAGTAGTGTGGACAAAGAAAGAAATATATATACATAGCTATATATTATCACCTTCTCAACAATGACAATGGTCTACAACACCAAATAAAAAAGGACAGAGACAGACTAAATTAATGACTACTAATAAGGCTCAGAATTTTCTAAACTAAAACCATCCCTATTATGAATTGAAAATTTGAAAATAAGTGCTGTTCTTAATATTATCTTCCGCTGGCCACTTGATTCATAGTGTTGACTTTCAGTACATGGAAACAAATTGTCTACATCCCTCTCAACAATTGTTCATCGTTTAGTGAAATTGACCTTCCAACCACACAATCATGGATTCTAATCTTCACCCATTTCCCTCTTAGTTATGAAAAAATATGGACTTACATATAAATATTGAATCAGAGGCACTCTTCTCTTAAGTAACTTCTAAACATAAGTTTTAACAAAAAATTTCTGGTTAATTTGAGGGACCTATTTATTAGGATCATGGCAACCCAAACACTATCTGAGTCTCAGCTTCCTGTTGTCGACTTCAACAACAAAAACATGAAGCCTGGGACCGACACATGGCTTTCAGCCTGTCAAGTGGTGCGGAGAGGATTTGAGGATTACGGTGGTTTCCTAGTACGGTTTGATAAGGTTGGTCTGGAGCTTCACAACTCAGTTTTCTCTGCAATGGAAGAACTATTTAGTCTCCCAATAGAAACAAAAAGGAGAAAAACCAGTGATAAGCCTAACCATGGCTACACTGGACAAGTATCTGCATCCCCTCTATTTGAATCTTTTGCAGTCGACAATCCATCGAATATTGAAGATTGTAAAAAATTCACACACATAATGTGGCCAGCAGGAAATGATCGTTTCTGGTATATATTGATTCCAACTTTTGCTTATATATATGTGTCTCATTTATTTATTCAGATATAGTGATAATATAGCATATAATTTAAAGAAGTATTCCTTTCTTGTTTTCCTAAATAGTGAAAGTGTCAATGCGTATGCAAAGCTGGTAAAGGAATTAGACCAAACCGTGAAGAAAATGGTATTTGACAGCTATGGCCTGGACAAGCAGAAATGTGAGTCTTTCCTTGAATCAACCTATTACGCGCTTCGAAGCTACAAATACAGGATACCTGAGATGGATGAGAGCAATGTGGGAGTGAATACTCATACGGACTCAACTTTCTTAACCATATTGCATCAGGAGGTAAATGGCTTGGAAGTTAAATCGAAGGATGGTGAATGGATTGGAGTTGATGCATCACCCTCCTTGTTTTGGGTCATGGCCGGTGATGCATTTATGGTAATTACATTAATCTCATAGAAAAATATGTGCAAAAGTTTAATCTCAAGTTGAGTTTTTCTTTTCTTTTTTCTTTTTGGACAGAAGTTTTCCATTACTTGGAAACATTTGACATTCAATTTCATGGCTTAGGTATGGAGTAGTGAAAGGATACGCGCATGTGAACACCGTGTCATCTTGAAATCAAAGGTAATCAGGTACTCCTTGGGACTACTTTCATACGGTACTAAGATGGTGCAGACATCAGAGGAGCTAGTTGATGAGGAACATCCTATGCGCTATAAACCATTCGACCATTATGGATACCTTGGTTTCCTTTTCACAGAAGAAGCCATAAAATCTGCTAGTCGAATCAAAGCATATTGTGGAATTTGAGACGCATATTATGTTTCATATGAAGGAAGTTTGTGTCATATCTCTATATGGAAAAAAATAATTGATATGTCAAAAGTTGAATGTTTTAGTTTGTTGCTTTCTTCTCCGCTGTAACTAATTGATGTATATCATAAATATGTCCGCAGCTTGTCGGGGAATGAATAATTCAGTGTTTTATTATATATCTCCTTCAGGATGAAATGAACAAAGGTTAATTTACACTAAATTTAATAACTGTTTATTGTGAAATTTGGTGAAGATAAACTTTAATGAACAAATACTTATTTATCAGTCAAATGTGAGTTTCGAATTATGTGGTAATCTCATTTTTCAATGTCTTTGTAAAAAGCAAACTGATGGTAAAAACTTGTAAAACATGGTGAAAGAAAAGAGAAATGAATTGAATTGCGTATAAACTATGAAATGTAATAAGAAGATAAAACACGAAATAACGTAAATTGCTAAAAACTAAAGAAAAGTAATAGCGCAATGAAAGATAAAGTAATTTAAAGAACAAAACTAAAAGAAAAGAAATTGTAGAACATTGCCTTAAAGTAAAGATCTTGAAATGAAAACGGAAGACATACTTGGATCAAATCTGTCAATCTGCTTGATTGAGATATTAGGATCATATATCCAATAACCATCCATTTTTACATTGTGAATCCTAATATTTATAAGCAAACTAAAGAAATAACTAACTCCTAAAAAATACTTCGTGAAAATCATAAAGATAATCATGAATCTTTTCGATAAAGACAGTCAACACTCACAGTCTCCAACACCTGGAAAAAATCATTAACTATCCACTTATCGAATACCCTTTCTTTTCTTCGTCAAAATTAGAACTTATCATTTTACCTTCAACAAATGCCCTTCAAAATCTTTCTTTCGACACTGTTGGAAGAAAGATAAATTTTAAAAACTTTTCATCTCCCAGTTCCAATTTCGACACTAGAATCTTACCACAATTCTCACAAAGGTATTTGAATTTTTATTTAAAATTTAAAAATTTAGAAAAATCCTCCATAAAATCCTTGGAAACCACAACCTCATCATTAAGTAGTCGCTTTCCTAATAAAATAAGGTATATTTCATCATTACCCCTTATCTTTAAAATAGTCTTTCGAACTCACGAAGCTTCACTTTTTTGCTCCTTTCTCTACAGTTCATCATCTTCAACCTCATTTCCATATTTCTCTGAAAACCTTCGGTCATGGAGGGACATAGGTATTTTTTATTGCATTTAGCTCTCTCGATATCCCATAAAAATGGATTCTTGTATGTTTGATGCATCATTTTTCTTATGGAACAAAACAACCAACTCTTTTCAATTCCCCTATGGCATGATGGGACCCACACTATTTGATGTAGCTGTAATAATTGGTCTTCAATCAGATGGAGAAGTTATAACACCTATCCTTCAACCCTCAAACACCATTGATGTCAAGCGCACCAACTTCTTTTTCAACTTTCATTGGTTTCTACTATAAAAACACAAGCCCATTTCCAACAAAGAACATATAGCTTTTCTCATTCTTTGGTTGTTGACTTATGCTCTCTGTACAAAATCAGTCCAAGTCTCTAAATCCTACCTCCAACTTGCCAATCTCCTTCATGAAGGTCAAAAATTAGCTCTTGGCCAATTTCTTCTTGCCAATCTTTACCTTAGCATTGGTGAGATTGTTCAAAGCATTCACCTTCAAGTGACGAAAACCAATTCTGGTGGCCTATACGGTTACTTCAGCTTTGGCTAAATGCTGTTCTAGGAGACTATTTGGTTGACACTTCACCTCCCACTATTTCTCTTGCTACTTATGGTATAAGGCTTTGTCATGTTAAACACAAGAGAATCCATAAACAAGATTCAGAAAATTTTATGCACTTCTTTTGCCTGTTTCATTCCATCTCCTTTAACACTGATGATATCTACTTTGCACCATTTGCTGATCAATCTCTCGGTTTTCAATGGTTCACTCGACCATTAATTTCAAATGACCCTTCCACCCAAGTCGGCAACAGACAAGTCATATCTACCAAACACGGTAGCTCGACAACTAGGATTTTGTTAGGCCATTCCAGCACCATTCTCTCAAAAAGCCAAGGAGCATGATAGCTATCTGGCAAGTGTACCAAATCGCACAAGTAATAAAGTGATGAGTAAATTATCGTCTCCACAGGGAATTGTGTTGTCAAGTATCAAATTACTAATTTAGATACTATTTAAACGATGCAAATTAATCAAGAGAATTTAGAAATAAAAGTAAAATTGTAACTATGTTAAATGGGGTTGAGCAAACAAAGAGTGAGATGCTAGAGATCTGACTTCACTTGATTTTCCGATTATTTGGATTCTTTCTTAATTTAAATTCCAATTCAAGAATTGATGGTGGGATATCTAATTTAATTAAAACTCAATTCCTTGGTAGATTAATTCTCTTCAACTATCTAGAATTAACTAATTCCTTAGTCTAATTCCAAATAGAACAAGGCATGAATGAACAAAATCCCAAGTAATACAACACAATCAACAATATCTATTCCTAGATTATTGCTTAATCATGGTGTTTATCTCAAGAAGCAACATCACACATGAATTTCCCAATCCTATGCATGACCATCAATTCAATTTATGGTTGATCAAGTCATAAAAGCATTAAGAATATAGATGAACACTCAATCATGAAAGGAAACTTAAATTAAGAATTATAAATCCAAATAAATTATCCATTCAAGTTACATCATCACTCTAGCTAGGAAGAGTTTAGAAAAATATCAAGAAATAGGAAAACAAAAGATAGGAAAATGTAAACTCCATTGAATCCAAGATAACAAGAATATGAAGATCTTGAATCCTTACTCCTTGATGATCTCCTTAGCTCTCCTAGGGCTAGAAGCCCTCTCCCCCAAAGACCCCCTCTGGCCCCTCTTCTAGGGCAGAATAAGTCCTTTTATAAGATTTAGGAAGTCCTAAAGCCATTGAATGTTGCTGCCACTTTTCCTCATAAAAGGCGTTAACTTGGGCTGGACATATCTCATCAAATCTGGTTGAATCAGTGATAGTGATCAACATAATATTCGTAGATCTTTTTCTTAACTCTCCATATCCACCGAAATCGTGTCATTTGAACTTCTGGAGTGAAAGTTATGCCCAAATTATTATAAAAGATTTGACAGCAAAAGTTTTCCTGATTTGCTTTTAATTAAGTTTCCTTGTTTCCTTGAATAGTCTTTGATTGAGCTCCTTTGATTAGCATCCCTTGAAGATTCTTTGCACAAATTACCATAATTACAGTAGATTTGTTCAAAGATCAACTTTCCTAAAATAAATAGCAAATAAACATCAATTAGGAGATAAAATCTCACAAAATATATGATAAAGATATGAAATATAAGTACCGAATAAGACTCATCAGAGCACATCATCAATGGCCACTTACAAGACACGGTGGACCTTGTTCGAGTGGCTACGAAGAATGAAAGAAATAAGCAATATTTTTTTATTTATGACTTTACCCGAATGAAAGAAATAAGCAATATTTTTTTATTTATGACTTTACCCTTTATAGGGGGTTTCAAAAGCTTTTGTCGAATGGTGGACCAAATATTATAGTCCTTAGCATGTCGACATTGAAGTTTGTCGAAATCGCATCACTGAAAAACTTGTTCCTGTCCAAGACCAAGAGCCTTCAACAAAAACAAAAGGTAAACATATTCAAGATATTAAGGCCTTTGAAAAGTACTACAAGATCAAATGGGACTACAAGTATCCTGGCTTAATTGTTCGACATTGCGAAGAAGTCGTGGCCAAGCTAAAACAAGCACACAAAGAAAAATGTTCTATTAATTTTCTTGCAGTTTCCCTGAAAAAAACTTTGGCACGACTTGAACCTTTTCAAGTCCTTTTTCCAAAACCAGTGCTCTTCCTTGCGCTCGTTTTGGTTTGGCCGACGAATTTCTAGGTAAACCTACCAAGGCTGGCAACTTCCCTATTTTTGATAGAATTTATACCACAAGTAACATCCTTTGGAAAAGACCTTTGGAATACAAGCAAACACAAGAAGGAGAAGAAGACAAAAAAGAAGAAGAAGTTCCTGCCTCAAAAAAGAAAAGAGATAGGAAAGCTTTGAATCTTCCTGTTCCAAAAACCAAATCGACAAAAACAACCTTCACGAAGAGTCCTGCCAAAGCCAAAGCTGCTGCTAAACCTTCAAAATCGAAGGTTCCTACGATAACTTCCGACAACAACCTCGCATTTAAATCCCTTCTTTTATATCATTAAAACTAACACTAGATGTCGGATATATGCTTGTGACTCGACGTCCGTTTCTTTTGTCGAGTTCTTTGAATCTCCAAGCCCATCTCCTGAGACCCCTTTAGTTGTATGTCCCCTATTACTTTCTTTTACATATCCTTCAATTAAATCTCATCTCTTTTTCTTTTTTAGAAGAAAAAGAAAAATACTCAAACTTCAAGTTCTAGCTTGAAACACGCTGCTAAACTTTGGATAGAAACCACTTCGACTCAATCAAAGGTAAATTCTAAATACCATAACTTTGCTTGTACTTTTTGCAACTTGAACTCCCTTCAAAACCTAACTCAGTGTCTACTTCAGGTCCTAGAAGCCGATTCTACTTCACTTTCCCTTGTGTTTACAGAAATCCACAAGTTTAGCTCCACTAGATAGACAAGTTGAGTAGGGTGACGAAGAGCCAATTCCAGAGGTTCAAGGTTTCGCAACTCCTTCCATGCCAATTATTTCTCCACTTCTTCCGATGGATATTCAAACTGCTCCCAATTTGGAGAAGGAAACTCTTATTCCTTTGACTGTCGAAAGCCCTCCTCAAGCGGACAAAGAAAACTAGCATAGCCAAATACTCTGTACCAACGCTAACCTGAAACTCACCAACCTCCTCCATGTGAAAAGCCATTTTTGTTGACTATTTCATCCAAGTTGTTTGAATTTTCTTAGCAGGTTGTTCATTTACAGGTTGTATCCAACTAAGGTTAGCTCACAGAAATGCTATAAATAGAGCCAAGAACCTCATGTACTCGATATCTTTAGTTTTATGAAATTGAAATTAAAGAATTGAGGAGACAAATCCAACAGTTACAAGAAACTATAAATGCACAGCAAACCCTATTGGAAGCCCATCACATACGATCAGACAATGACAACTCCAGCAGTGATTCATCATCGTTTAGAAGTCGTTGTACACAAAGACAACCGTTTAGAAACGATGACATTAGGGTAGAGATTCCAGACTTCGAAGGGAAGCTCCAACCAGATGAGTTTGTTGATTGGCTTCAAACTATTGAGCGAATATTTGAGTATAAGGTGATACCAGAAGAAAAGAAGGTGAAGATCATTGTTGTAAAGCTAAAGAAACATGCTTCCATATGGTGGGAAAATCTTAAAAATAAGCATGATCGTGAAAGGTAAAGCAAGATCAAGACATGGGAGAAAATGCGTCGAGAACTAACTTGGAAGTTCTTACCTTCTCGCTATTATCAAGATAATTTTATTCAACTGCAGAATCTTCGACAGAAGAACTTGTCTGTAGAAGAATACACTAGAGAATTTGAGAAGTTGATGATGAAGTGCAATATCCACGAAAGGGAGGAGCAAACAGTAGCTCGTTACCTTGGAGGATTAAACACTGATATTGCTCATCCAGTTCAGCTCCAACAATACTGGTTCTTAGATGATGTTATCTGTCTAGCCATCCGAGTGGAGAAACAATTACCCAAAAGGTCTTCTTACAGAAATTTTTCCTCCACTGAAAATTCTCCCTATACCCGCAAAACACCAACAGATCAACCCAGTACTTCAAACAAACCTCTTTCTAAGACCACCACAAAGAACAAACCTAGAGCCCCCAAGTGTTTCAAATGTCAAGGTTTTGGACATATAGCTTCAAACTATCCAACTCGGAGAACAATCACCATCATCAAAGGAGAAGCTTATGAAGCAATTGAAGAAGAAGAAGCTCGAGAAGAGCCTGAAAGAGAAGAGGAGTTAGAGTCAGTGTATGATGAAGAGTTCACTGTTGCTGATCATGGTGAATCATTAGTGATCAGACGAAGCCTACATACCATGACAACAAAGAAAGAACCTTGGTTAAGGCACAATATTTTCCACACTCATTGCACTTCTATTGGAAAAGTTTGTGATGTCATTATTGACAATGGAAGTTCTGAAAATGTAGTTTCCAACTACATGGTGGAGAAGTTAAAGCTACCAACCCAGATACATCCATATCCTTACAAATTGCATTGGCTCAGCAAAGGAAGTGAAGTGAAAGTTGATAAGCGTTGCCTTGTGACAGTTTCCATTAGCAAGAAATACCAGGATCAGGTTTGGTGTGATATTGTACCTATGGATGCTTGTCATCTCCTCCTTGGAAGGCCCTGGTAATATGATCGTCATGCACTATATGACGGTTATACCAACACCTACTCCTTTGTCAAAGATGGAGTAAAAGTCAAGCTAACTCCTTTACCACCAAGTGAGCTTGATAAAGGCAAGAAAGAAGCAAAGTCATTGGTGTCCTTAATCACGAAGGAACAACTTAAAGAAGCTACAGAGGAAGTTCAAACCATGAGTTTTATTCTACTGTTTGAGTCAAATGAGGAGACTATCATCCCAATAGAAATTAAAGAGCTACTTGCAGAATTTCTAGATGTCATACCAGAAGAAGTTCCACATGGACTACCACCAATGCGAGACATACAACATGCCATTGACTTCATTCCTAGAGCAGTCATTCCAAACAGACCAGCCTATAGAATGAGTCCCCAGGAGCATGCTGAAATCCAGCGCCAAGTTGAAGGATTATTAATGAAATGATTGATCCAGGAGAGCGTTAGTCCCTGTGCTGTTCCTGTCATCCTAGTACCTAAGAAAAACGGAAGCTGGAGAATGTGTGTTGATAGTAGAGCTGTCAATAAGATTACCATCAAGTATCAATTTCCGATTCCCAGACTTGATGATTTGATAGATTAGTTGCATGGTACCACTATATTCTCAAAGATTGATCTTCGTAGCGGTTACCATCAGATCAGGATGAGACCAAGAGATGAATAGAAGACATCTTTCAAAACCAGAGATGGTCTTTATGAATGGATTGTGATGCCTTTTGGGTTATCCAATGCTCCTAGCACTTTTATGCGCTTGATGACTCAAGTATTTTGTCCATTCATTGGGAGCTTTGTAGTTGTCTATTTTGATGATATTTTTTATCTACAACCAGAGTAAAGAAGAACATCTATAGCACCTTCATCAAGTGCTCCAGACCCTTCGTGAGCAGAAACCTTATGCCAATCTGAAGAAATGCTCATTTTTAACCAATGAAGTTACTTTTCTTGGTTACATCAGCACAACTGAAGGCATACGAGTTGATCCAAGAAAGATTGAAGCAATCAATAGCTGGCCAACACCAAATTCAATCCATGATATGAGAAGTTTTCATGGCTTAGCATCCTTTTACAGAAGGTTCATTAAGAACTTTAGCTCAATTGCTGCCCCACTCACAGATTGTATAAAAGGAGATAAGTTTCAATGGACCGAGTTAGCACAAAGAAGTTTTGACGAGCTTAAGAAACATTTGACTGAAGCGTCAGTGTTAGCCATTCCAAATTTTGACCAAGTGTTCGAAGTCAGCTGTGAAGCCTCCAACACTAGAATTGGTGCTGTTCTAAGTCAAGAAGGTTATCCTATAGCCTTCTTTAGTGAAAAGCTCAACAATGCTAAGTTCCGATATTCTACATATGACAAGAAGTTTTATGCAATTGTTCGTGCTTTGCAACATTGGAGCCATTACTTGTTGAATAAGGAATTCATTCTTTATTATGATCATGAAGCCCTAAAGCATTTGAACTCTTAACAGAAGATTAGTCGTAGACATGCTGCTTGGAGTGAGTTTCTGCAGCCTTACCCATTTTTTATTAAGCATAAGGCCAGAGTTCAAAATACTGTTGCAGATGCCCTCAGTAGGCGTCATACTCTACTTTCCACACTACAGGCGAAAGTACTTGGATTCGAGACTATCAAGGAATTATACCTAGATAATCCAGATTTTCAAAAGTTATGGAATGCTACTGAGTTACAATCCTTGCAAGATTACTACAGGCATGAAGGATTTTTATTTAAAAGAAAGACCCTATGTATTCCTCAATGCTCGTTGTGAGAAGCTATCATTTGGGAAGCACATGATGGAAGATTAGCAGGACATTTCAGACGAGATAAAACAGTGTCCTTAGTAAAGGAGATTTTTATTGGCCAAGACTTGAAATAGATGTCAATCGGCATATTCAAAGATGCAGAATTTGTCACTTGGCTAAAGCCAAAGGCCAAAATTCCAGGTTATATATGCCACTTCCAGTTCCAGAATCATCTTGGGAAGATGTTAGCATGGATTTTGTCCTTGGATTACCTAGGACTCAACGTCAGAAAGATTCCATTATGGTGGTCGTAGATAGATTTTCAAAGATGGCCCATTTCATTCCCTGTCAGAAGACCAATGATGCCATTCAAGTTGCTGACTTGTACTTCAAAGAAATTATGTGTCTTCATGGAATTCCTAAAACCATCACTTCCGATCGTGATGTGAAGTTCTTAAGCTACTTTTGGAGAACCTTATGGAAGAAGATAGGTACCAAACTTCAGTTAAGTAGTGCTAGTCATCCACAAACAGATGGGCAAACATAAGCAGTCAACCGACTTTTGGGAAATCTACTTCGAAGTTTTGTCGGTAAAAATTTAAAATAGTGGGATCTTATTCTGGCCCAGGTTGAATTTGCTTACAACAATTCAACTAATCAAGCCACTGGAAAATGTCCATTTGAAGTAGTCTATGACATTCGTCTACACAGTCCACTGGATTTAACCCCTTCATCTGACAAGCAACAATATAGTTCAGATGCTGATAGTCGAGCAAAGGAAATCAAAAAGTTGCATGAATAGGTTCGAGAGCAAATCAAGAAACAGAATTCAAGGTATAAAGCTCAATATGATAAGCACCGCAAGCAACAAATTTTTAAAGTTGAAGATTTGGTATGGATATATCTGCGTAAGGAAAGATTCCTAAAACAACCAAATGCCAAATTGTCTCCAAGAGCTAATGGACCTTTCAAAGTCATACAAAAGATCAACGACAATGGTTACAAGGTAGAACTACCAAGAACATATGGTGTCTCTGCAACTTTCAATGTCGCTGATCTTTCACCATATTTGGATGATGAGATAGAATTAAACTCGAGGGCGAGTTCTGTCCAACTCGGGGAGAATAGCACAGCCAAATACTCTTCACCAACACCAACCTCAAGCTCACCAACCTCCTCCATGTGAAGAGCCATTTTTGTTGACTATTCCATCTAAGTTGTTTGATTTTTCTTAGCAAGTTGTTCATTTACAGGTTGTATCCAACTAAGGCTAGCTCATAGAAATGCTATAAATAGAGCCAAGGACCTCATGTATTCGATATCTTGAGTTTTATGAAATTTTGAGTGTTTGAGTTCGAGAGCTTTTCTCTCTTGTTTTCTGAGCCAAAAACCCTGTCCAAATCTTCATGGAAGAGATCAACATGGATATTCTTCTAAGTGAAATCGCATCTATAAATCTGCCTCCACCTCTTCCATCAAATCCAATTGAAACTAAAATAGAGAAAAATGAAGGTATAGATGCAGACTTGGATGATTTAATTACTATGTTGTCAGGTGGCCACAAAAGCTCTCCACAATCAGCTTACTCTTCTAATCAGCATGGGCAAGATTCTAGTGATTCTCACATTGCTAGACTATTGGTGAGTTGAGGAACTCTTTTACTCATTCTTTTCAAGATTTAATTTCTGATCAACCTCATCTAGAAATGATGATGGTAATTGTGACTGAATTAGAGCCTATTTCTCAACAATTGCCAATAACTAGTCAAGTGCTTCCCATGACTTTCAAAGATTTTCTTTAGGACTTGGCACTAAAGATGCCCATTATTCGTCAAGTCATTCCTGCTTATGAAAAGGAAGCCAAAGAAAAATCCAAAATCCTTAAGCAGTTGACTGACGTAAAAGACAAAAATGCCAAGTTAAAAGATTCTCTTATCAAAGGAAAGAACAAAGTCGTTGAGCTGGACAAGGAAATTGAAGATTTGGAAAGGAAACTTGAAGAAGCTCGACATCGAAAGCAAAGGATTAACACTGCATTGCAACAAGGGGCTGCTAAGCAACAAAGCATTGCCACTAACCCCAAACAATGGGCTATCGAAGCTAGGGCAGTGCTAGCAAAGCTAAATTCCCTTGACGCAGAATATCAAACAGCTTGCTCGGATAATCAACTCTTAAAAGATTCCTGGGAGATTATACAAAAAACTTAATGTACTTAGTTCAACTTTTTAGCCATTTGTCGGATTACTAACCCGACAATTTTCTTTTTTGTATGGCCTTCTAGGCCCCCCTTTTAATCAATAAAAACATCATCGTTATCACTTTTCATTCCCAATTTCAACATGTTTTTCATCACTTTATTATTTTATATATAGAAATGTCCCTTTAACTCGTTATCTTTCAATGTTTCTCGTAACTTTGCATCATAACCACCTTAGTTAATAAAAAATACAAGTTACGAAACATCATTAATTGTGTAAATTTAATACCAAAACCCCATATAAATAGTGGTTTCTGGGGCACAATGTATCAAAGAAACAAATAATTCTCCTGTTCTCATTCCACAAAACTTCCACCTTGCTTTCAATTAACTCCCCTTTCTCTCCTTGGGAGAAATGGTGTAGTTGCAAATCATCAACATAAGGACATTGTTTTAACGGTGATGCTCACCTTGAGCTTCAGTAAGAATCTTAACATCTATTAGGATGAGGATGGTTCATCTAGGAGTAGACAACCAAAGATGGTTTAGATGGCCCTGGAGAACTCCTTGGACCTTGCTAATCATAACCTTGCAAGGAGATGCCCCCCTAGTTGCATCAATTTTGTGAAAGCCAAATCTATCAAAGGTTGTCTATCTTCATCCTTTTCTTCAGGTCCAACCCTAGGCATATGAAGCGAATGCATCTTGAGCTAGTTTTTGCCGAGGGAAACCTCTAACTTACTTGTAATAGATTTACTCTTCTCTGCAAGGTTCTAAATTAACGTGATTCAATTGTAATAAGTATTTTCTTAGACTTGACCTACTCAACAATGTAATTTGTAATTGTCAAGTATGAGAATGAATTTTATTTTAATCATTCTTTGTCAATATTTACTTCGCACATTGTCGACCTAAATGACTTCAAATATTTGCCATTAATAGACTTAATCCTTAAACTTGAATTAACTCCTACAAGTGCATAAGCATTTCCAGAAAATACTTGAGTAACTTTAAATGGTCCTTCCCATTTTGGAGACCACTTTCCATACTCTCAACAACTCCTATCCATGGGCAAAATTACTTTCCAAACTAAGTCGTCGACCATAAAAGACTTTTACTTAATTCGACTATCATAAAATTTGGCAATTCTTTCTTTCTGTTGAATCAAGTTTCCTAACGCAATTAATCTCTCATCACTTAATTCGTTTAACTCATCAAACATCAAGCCCCAGTAATGTTCAACCAGTAACTTATCTTGTTTTTGAATACAAACTAATTAGAGATTAATCTCGACTAGTAACACTGCGTCGTGACCATAAACCAACTTATATGGTGATGTGCCCGTCAATTCTCTTGGTGAATTTCTATATGCCCATAGAATTTGGTTAAGGGTATTATGTCAATTTCTAGGTTGTCAACCGATATGCTTCTTGATTAAATTTATGATTATTTTGTTCACGGCCTCCACTTGGCCATTTGCCTATGCATAATATGGAGTCGATGTAATCATTTTAATTTTCCTGGAATTGGCATATTTGACAACTTTCTTTTCGACAAAGACAGTCCATTGGTGGGTAGTCAAAGTTTGTGGTATTCCAAATAGACAAACTATATTATTTTCTATAAAGTCAATCACATCCTGTTGGGTTACATATTTTAAGGCTATAGCCTCAACCCACTAGTAAAGTAATCAACCCTTCTACGATGTAGGATGAATTTGGCCTATTAAATCCCAAGTCCATCCTCTAAAAGGCTAAGGTTTAACAATGGAATGTAATTCACTAGAGGGAACATTATGTATTTGGCCGTGTCTTTGACACTTTTCACAAGACTTGGCAAACATTATACAGTCCCTAACTAATGTAAGTCAATAATATCTTTGTCATCGAATAACCCATTCATTTTGTCACCTGCCTGATGAGCCCCACAAATTCCCTTGTGGACTTCTGCTAAGGCAATGTATGCCTCTGCTTCACTCAGGAAAATCTCCAAATTTTCATCGACAGATTTTCTGTACAATGTCCCTCCTAACACTACAAATTTTGATGTTTTGAGCTTAAACTTTCTATCTACATTTTGACTTGAATTTTCTAAATAGCTTAAAATTGATTGTCTCTAGTCATTAATTGTCGAAACATCATTTTGTAGCATATCTCTTTCTTCTAATGGATATAAAAGTTCCCTAATCTCCATTAGGTGCGTTAAAACCTTGGACGAAACTTTATATCCAAAGGCTAATTGTGCCAATTCATTGGCTTCTTCATTCAAATTTCTTGGGATGTGTTCAATAGTTACTTCATCAAATTTTCTCATTAAGTTGCTCGCCACAATACAATATTTGGTCAGATTATAACTCACACTTGTATTCTTGGGTGAGCTATTTAACGACTAGCTGTGAATCGCAAAAAATATGCACATTGTGTGCCTCTATCTTGATCAGTATTTCTAGCCTGACAATTAAGGCTTCATACTCGGCCTAATTGTTCGAACATGCATATTTTAGTTCAAACATGAACTTATTTGGAACACCTTGAGGAGAAATTATTAAAATTCCTACTCCAACTCCAACTTCATTATGATGTCTTGAACCATCAAAATATAAGCGCGAGGATTTTAACCCGACAACGTTTATACTTTCAACATCCAAACATGGATGATCGGCCAAGAAATCGGCAAGTGCCTGGCCTTTAACAGATTTCATTGGGACATATTGTAAAGAAAATTCTGACAAAGCAACAGTCCACTTACTAATACGTCCATTTAACACTGGCTTTGACAACATATATTTTATTACATCAGTCTTTGACATAACCAATACATTACAAGGCATCATATAATACTTAAGTTTAGTACATGAGAAATATAATGCTAAACAAACTTTCTCTATTGCACTATATCTCCTTCCAACATCATTTAAAACCCTACTGAGATAATAAACGACTCTCTTGATGCCATTTTCATCATCTTGAGCCAGCATACTCCCTGTGGTTTCGTTCGATGCTTATATATACAATTTCAACGGTCTACGAGGCACTGGAGGCATCATGACCGGTGGACTCATCAAGTATTGCTTTATCTGGTCGAAGGCTTCTTGGTGGTGAGACTCGCACACAAAGTCTTGTTCACACTTCAATTTAACCAATGGAGTGAAAACTTTGGTTCTTCCCCATAAATTTGATATGAATCTCTTGAAAAAATTTACCTTTCCTAAGAAAGATTGCAATTCTTTCTTATTTGTTGGTGGTGCGGCTTCCAAAACTGCATTGGCTTTATTTTTGTCCACTTCAATACCTTTCTTATGAACTAAGAAACCCAAGAATTTGGCAGCCGACATACCAAAACCACATTTCTCCAGATTCATCTTGAGGTTATGCTTTCTCATTCTGTTGAATGCTTGCCTTAGGTTTGCCAAATGGCTTTCCTTTGTTTCTAATTTGACAATAACATCATCAATGTACACTTCGATGAACTTCCCAATAACATCATGGAAAATAGTGCTCATTGCTCTTTGATAGGTGGCTCCTGCATTTTTCAAACCGAAAGGCATGACTATCCATTCATATGTCCCAATGGCTCACGAAATCTAAAGGAAGTTTTTGACACATCCTCTTTTAGCTGTGAAGATTTGATTATAACCTGCATGGCCATCCAAAAAAATTAACAATTCATGTCCAGATGCGGCATCAACTAACATATCAGCAATAGGCATGAGATATTCATCTTTAGGTGTGGCAGTGTTTAAATACTTAAAATATATGCGTACTCTCAACTTGCCATTTTTCTTAATCATAGGAACTACATTAGGGAGCCATTTCACTTACCCGGTCGTTCTAATGAACTTGGCTCTGAGCAACCTTTCAACCTCTTCTTTTATTTTCAAAACCACCTCTGGTATGAATCTCCTGTTGGCTTGTTTGACAGGTCTGCACCTTTCTTTTAATAGTAATCTATGTTTGACAAGGTCTCTGCTCAACCCAGGCATCTCATCATAATTCCATGTGAAACAATCTTTATAATCCTTAATCAAGTTAACAAGTTGTTCCTTAAACTCCTTTGGCAAAAATGAACTCACAAATATGGGCATTTTCTCTGTTTCAGTGCCCAAGTTTATGTCTTCCAAAACATCTTCAACCTCCACACTTCGCTTTTCATCAAAACTCCTCTCGAATCCCAAAGGACTATCATCTATTATACAATCTGACAGTACACCTTCAATGGTGTATATTGCTCTGTCAGCCAAGTAGGCCGACAGTCTATCCAAATAATCATCAACACTCATGGCTAGTGCTTGGCAGATCCATTTTGGCCTTATTCACTAGTCGAATGCCAAATTGATCCATTAAGCATGCATCAAGTGCATCTTTGTCTATAACTCCATTATTTGTCGTGACTGGTTTGACATTTGGAGTATAAATCTTAAAATCAACATGGAGTTGTTGCAAATAGCAAGGGCTATCATCTGCCTCTACTATTTCTAATTGATCCTCTACATCCCAAAGGATAAGTTTCTAATGGACTGTCGTCGGTATTGCACCAATCTCTTCCCAATAGTAAATTGTAACAGGATTTAGTCAGTATTACAACAAATAATGTTGTCTTTGCAACAGATCCAACTTGCACATTCAACATTACCACTCCATCTGAAAGAGAAGTCTTGCCACTAAAATCAGTGACAACCATGTTAATTGATAAACTGCAGTTTTATATACTTAAATGCTGGGAATTTGAGTTTGATTTGATATTTATTTGAAGATTTTATAAGGGAAACTTACACAATTTCCTTTGAATATTGCAGGTTGAAGATTTATAAGAATCAAGCTTTAAAGTGTTAAAATGGAAGCAATCTTGGGAAAGATACAAAGATATCATCAACATAATTATGAAAGATTTTGGCAAGATCCTACAAAGATATCATCAATCCCGTTGTGGAAGTTTCCTATTTTTATATTCTTTGAAGATTTTCCCTCTTATCTCACATTAATTAAGAATACTCAAAGCGGGAAAGCAATCTACTTTCCCTGTTATCCAAGAATTGTACATTAAATGAATTTGTGCACAATTAGGAAACCCTAGAAGAAAAGATTGTAGAGTTGTTGGGCCACTAAAATATTATAAAGGAGGAGTGGCAGCGCAAGGAGAATTATCCGGCATTCAGAGAAAGAAAGTAGCTATAGCCCTTTGCTTGATTAGAGAGTTGTAGCGGAGCTTGAGAGGTTTTTGAAGCTATCAAGTGAAGGACCGTCTCCCCAATTGTTCGTGAAGGACCTGTTTCACCACAAGGGGGTTTCCGGGTTTTAGTTTTTCTATTGTTCTTTTATGGATTTGAATTTGGTTTTAGTTTATGCTTTGTTCTCTTTGACTATGCGTAGCTAAATCCATAACTAGGGTTATGGTGGATCTTATGTTCAAAATCTTATAATATTTTCCTAATTCTAAATAATTTTGTGTTTCCCCAATTGATTGGATTTTTCCTAGCGCTTTGTTTTCCAATAAGGTTTGCGCACCCTTTAAAAAGTTAATTGATTGACTGGCGACCGTACCACAATTAGTTAACGGAACTCTAGGATTAATCGGATTTAGGGTTGTGTGGACCAAACTCAATCCTTTGTTTTCAATCAGTTATTTAATTAACAAATCTGCTGGTTCTTTATGCTTTTCTTGACTGTTTGCCTTGCATGACCATTGGGGGTTTCAGATTGAGAAAAAGAATATTAATATTGCATGACCATTGGGTATTAATAGCATTAGAGCAGGTGATTGGCAATCAATCGGAACACATATTATTGAGGAATTGGGTAATTTTATGAGTTTTGATATAAGTGAAACCAGACACCCTAGGCTTTCCATAATTGAATCTTTGCTTGATAATCTTTTATTTCCTCACTTTCTCCTAATTACTTGATAGTTTTTCCTTTCTCATTCGAATTTCATTGTCTAGATAACATAAGGGATTAATTAACTTAGTAATTGCCAACAATCCTTGTGGGTTCGATACTTGGAGTCCCAAATACTCCTTTATTACTTGTGCGACAGGGTGCACTTGCCCTTAAGTGTGATTTTAGCGTAACATTAATCGACATCAGATCAGACTTATTTTTTCTAAGCTTTTTAAACATTGCCCTTGGGATCAAATTAATAGTTGCCCCCCGTCTATCAAGACTATTTGTTGGTTTGCCTTCAATCATAGCCTTGATGTGTAGTGGTTAGAGGTGAACTTCTGCTCTTCTGTCGACTTCTCAAACTGTGTTGTGTTGTCGAACATTGTTACCAAATTATCCTGAAGGAAAAGCCAATGATTGCTGAGGTCACCCAGGCAATCTTCATCTTCCCCATTGTACTCAATCTCGTGATACCCTTCGAATTCAATAAGCAAAACTGAAATCAAGTTCACATTCATTGACTTTAAAAACTCCTCATCAGACAACTCCTTACCATTTCTACATTTCCCAATCCTAAAATACTCTTTGTCAATTGAGTCCGTCAACCCAAATTACTATCCATTGCCATAATAATGTCATATATATCCTTTTTTTCAAATTGAAATCTAGATCGAATTGATCATTATCATCGGAGCCTAAAAGATCATATGGATCATTCAAGGCAATGATAACTTCATCAGTAGTCAAGTCTATGCCTGTGAATGGGCAATCAGACTTCTCCAAATTTCTTTTTTCTTTGATCATGGCAAACATCTTCTTCCTCCACTCGAAATCCTAGTGAAGATCTCTTAAGACTTTTATGATTTGTGCCTTTGACCAATCTTCAGCAGCTTCATCATTCCCAGGTTCAATTTCAAGGCCCTTAGCCTCGTTTATCTTCATTATCATCTTTTCAACTTTCAATCTATCCATTTCCTTGCTTTGCTTACTTTGCTTTGCTTCTTTATTTGCTACTACTAGTCCCATTGGCCATTTCTTTACAATTTTCTTTGGAAAAAGGCCTTGAACCTGCTTTCCTTTCTTTATATCCGCCAACTTTTCTTGTCGGAGACTATCACTTTCATCTAGTTGTTTAACTACACTTGTTGTTGGCACAACTAGAGTTGACCTCTTTTTGTCAACAGGTTCTTTCCTGACGATACTCTTCAATTTCCTATCACCTTGATTTTCATCTGGTGATGGCTTGATTCCAACTACTAAACATCCCTTTTCATTAGGTTGTTCCTTAATAACCAAGCCCTCATCCATGTTTCTTCTCTTTTGGGATTGTTTCAATCTCTGTAGCCTCTACTTTCAACTCTTTGACATCGATACTGGCCTTGATGGCCCCGCCACATTTTCTTGGTTAATTCAACCATACCTGTAATCTTCATTCTAGAATGATCAATCTCTATGAAACCTATTCATCATGGCAACCATTTCTCGTTGAAGTTGTGGGTGCATAGCCATTACAGAATTTTTAACCCACTTGTCCACAACAACATTGGTGGTGGTACTCTAGTCCTGGTTGACTCAACGTAGGCCCTGGGAATAGAATTGCTTCCTACCGACTCACCAGGTTTCTCAACCAACTAACCATTCATGTTGGGCTTGGGCAAATAACCTGGCCTTGGTCTTGGAGTGTAAAACGGCTAATACAGTTTCCAAGCTTTTCTGTCGAAAAACTTCCTCTTACCTTGTGAAATATTTTGTTGCCCTTTAAACTCCTTCTTCGCAGCTAATTCATCATACACTGCATTGTATCTTGGACATAACCTCACCTTGCCTTTCTCCTTCTTCCTCTCAAGGAACTCGTCTAGAGATTCTCTCGACTTCGGATAAGTGTCCATTGCATCTTTCATGTCGATGTCAGATTCCTACAAATTCCTTATGTCTATCATACCAATATTCAAAGGAATCTGCTGGTCAACATAGGAAACACCAGCCTGAAACAAATCTATATCAACTTTCATATCCACCTTAGGCTTGTCAGCAAACTTCAAACATCCATCAATCCATTAGTGCTTTCTAAATTAAATCCCCGAAACAAATACATCCACTAGTAACATGACCGAAATTGTTATGAAACTTACAATAATTTCGGTCTTTTATTTCATCAAGTTTTAAAAGTTATGACCTTCCAATAGTTTAACCTGATTATCTTTTAACTAAATCAAAGATCCTGTTAGTTTTTGTTACGTCAAATGTATATGTTTTCCTAGTGAAATACTTCATTTTCTCCTTATTTCTCGTAGTTTGTGGAGCTTGGCATACATAAGGAGGACCTATCTGAAGTTTAGTAATGTTGACCTCAAATTCATCATTGTTATCCTCAGTCTCATTATTGGATTCTTCTAATCCAACAAATGCCACTTTCTCTCTGTTTAGGAATCTCTTTTGTTTCTGAACCTTTTCAACTTTTAGTTGTTCTATTTGCCTAACCTTTTCGCCTAATTGGGCAACATATCAACTAAATGTTACTTCACTAACTTCTTCCTTATGTAATAGTCTAAACCTCATGCGACAATTTTCACTACTTCTACCTCAAGTATGGGGGTAAAATACCTACTCCTCATCTGTCGAAACCTGGCAAGATAATCGTCCATGGTTTTATTATACATTCTCTTGATATTAAAGAGATCTGTAAGTCCCCACTTTCAAATATCCCCTAAAGAATTGGTCATGAAAACTCCCTTCTAATTTAGTCCAAGAATGGACAGAATTTGGCCTGAATGTCAAGAACCAAGAAAATGCACTTTTAGTTAGGGAACTTGGGAAAAATCTCATTTTAAGGCCTTCAATAGTGGCCAACTCCCCCATTTCTATAGTATATCGTGTAATATGCTCGATGGTTGATTCCCCACTTTCACCTGCAAACTTAGAAAGTTTAGGAATTTTAACACCTCTTGGCAACTCTGCTTGTTGCACCCAGTCAGGAAAGGCTAAAACAAAATTGGGTTGGTTGGCATAACCAATGTTGAACCCAAACCTATTCAGCACTTGTTCCACTACTTGGTTTATAGTTTGTTCAATCGTCTGTTGCCCCTCGAGATTTCGTCGAAGCAATCTCATGGCTAAATCATTTCTAGCCATTTGATCATCATCACCCCGACGGAGCACATGGACATTACCATGTTTCATGCATGGTTGATCATTTTGACCCGGTTGTCCAAGATTTTGCTGGTTTTGTTTGATGTCTGCTTGGAGTGCATTTACTTCTGTATTTACCCCCAAGGCGGGCTCTTTGAGAATTTTCATTGGCCGAACCTTCTATTCCCAAGGCTTGATTTAGCCTTGCCATTTGTTGGGCTAATGCGTTACAAGTATTATTTATGGTTTCCATGATTGGTGTTATGACAGTACCCATTTGCTGGTTGAACATATGCACAATTTCATGGTTGCTCTTATCCATTTGTTGTCGAAAACTGGCCAAAGAATTCACAGTCGGCCCCGTTACATTCTGAGGATTATCCCTCGACATATTTGGGAACACTGGTCCCAAATTCAATCTTTCTTCTCGAAAAGGGATTGGATTACTTAAAACTCACTAAGGTTGAACTTATATTCGATTAACCTTGTGAAGCCGCCGTTTGGCCTATAGTATTAGCCAAAGCATTGCCAAGTCCCATGTGTGCCATTACAGGAGGAACATAATTAGGTGGCAAACCATATTGTGGTACAAACCTTGGGTTTTTATTTATAACACTCCGGTTTCTTGGTTGACTCGATGATGCCGGAGTCACACCAGGCATCACTTATTCTAACATTGGGTTACCTCGGAGAGTATTAGTTGCTATTTCATCAACCACATGACCCGTACCAACAACGTTTGAGGGAGGCGCAATAACGTCCATCGCTGTTGCATTCGACACCTGATTATTTGCGTTACTCATGATTCGCGCATTTTGAGAAGGGGAAATGGATAAACCTTCCACTTCTTAAACGCATAAAATAATCTCTCGTGAGAGAAAGAATCCGTAACACTACGAGTTACTCTGAACTCGTCCCACCGGGCATGCCAATTTCTTTATTGAGAAATTTGGTGAAGACAAACTTCAATGTGTAACAGCCTGTGTTCCAGGTTTGACGATTGTCCCCACACACCAACTCAAATCTTTTCAGCGCGCTCCCTCACTCACACGCACCCTGAGAAATTCCCAGGGGGTCACCTATCCCAAAATTTCTTTGGGCTAAGCACGCTTAACCTTGAAGTTTCTAAGTTATGGGCTCCCGAAAAGGGTTGAAGAGGGCAGGGTGTGATCGCCGGTGCAAGAGACACAGACAATGAGCGACTCCTAGAGGGCTTCTAGGCGGAGGGGTGACATGAATGAACCGAGCCCATACCAGAAACATAGGGGAATTCCGAAATTATGCAGGTATGGGACTGTACAATTAAGGAAAAGCTCATATAAGATTATATAGGTATTACCCATATCAACAAGGTGCATCTCATTTTCGAGAGCCTATAACTTAGAAACTCCAAGGTTAAGCGTGCTTGGCCTAGAGATATTCTGGGATGGGTGACCCCTTTGGAAGTTCTCAGAGTGTGTGTGAGTGAGGATATAAGCACGCTGAAAAGACTCGTGTAGGTGTGTGGGGACAATCGTGAAATCTGGAGCACGAGCTGTGATAAATGGCATCAAAGCCAAGAACCTATGCTAGTACGGCGTGTTGTTTGGCGATGAACCAAGTGGAAGCTGGTGGGAATATAATACCCAGGGCTGAAGAGGGCGGGGAGTGAATGCCGGTGGAACAGGCACAGACAATGAGCGTCTCGTGGAAGGCTTCTAGGCGAATGGGTGACAAGAGGTTGTCGAGACCCGTCAAAATAATAAAATTTACTAGTTCACAAACTAATTTGTAGTATAGAGCATGAACTGAATCGTCTCTCAAGGATCCAAAAACAAAGATTCAATTAGATCAAGATAATAAAAATGGGGGGTTTTGATGATTTGTAAGACAATACAGGGGTTGAATTAAAAGAAAAGTAATTAACAAATTAACCAATTCAAGGAAATTTACCGATCTTGAGTTTAATCCATCATTGATCACAAGGAATTCTCTTAATTGCTAACCATGTTCTTGGCCTTAGATCACATCAAGAAGCCTCAACATGATCCAAGAATCCTCTACTAGATAAGCATCTAGGATTTGATTAACCAAGGTTAGATAAAGTAAGCATCATCCAACATAGATTAACTTAAGATCCGAAATTTAATTAAGCTAAACAATCCATCAAAAAGCTTTGATATATTGTTTAGTTTTTGTGATCCTATTTGAATACATGATAATAAAGCTATTATCACATCAACATCTAAATTAAATTAAGCAATTCAATCTAGATAAACATCAAAAGAGGATGAAGAGAAACTTGAATAACAATTAAGCAATATGAACTAGCGAAACAAGATCTCCAAATTAAACTTCAAGATGGTTAATCCCTTGGATTGATTATAAGAGCCTAGTCTTCCATGAATGGGAAGGAAGAACTCATAAAATAAAGAACAAAAACGAAATTCTAAAAAGAATGGAGAAGAAGAGAAAGAAAACTCTCACAAATACTCAAACTTTCTTCAAACTTACTTAAAATTGAATGATTATAATACAAAGAGATGGCTCTATTTATACTAATCTTCGAAGCCAATTTGTAATTGAAAATAATCTGAATGCAAGCTGTAAAAACATGAAAATTGTCAAATATAGAAGCTTGATGCATAGTTGGTGGGTTGGTGCATGGTAGGTGGGTTGGTGTATGGTTGGTGGCTTCAAGTCAGCAACTCTACTCCGACTTCCATCCTGCTTTTCATGCCATAAACGATGTATTTTGGCTTGGAGGTCTTCATGACAGTTGTAGACCATTGTCTCCTTGAACTTTTGGTGTTAGTTTCATGCCATTTGAATTTTTATAACTCTAGATATTCTAAAAACACTGCACCTACCTCAAGTTAGAATGGCAGAACGTGTTTCCAAATTCAAACCAACTTGTAGCTTCATAATCATGCCTAAAATGACATCTATTGACTAAATGGTCTTCAATGAAGTTGGAGATATGGGTCTTATATTTTTAATGGTCGAGTTTCAGCTCAAAAAGAGGCCTATAGCCCACGATATGGTCCAGTATGTGCACACTGCTCAAATTCCAGTGACAACAAACCCACTCCTTAAGGGTTCTATTATTCATGTTATTAGCCATATTAAAACAACAAAAACAATTATCACAAGATGCAAAACTCTAAGAAACAGATTCAGAATTATGCTCAACAGATGAAGAACAATGAGCTACAAAGTTAGAATTATGCTTAACAAGACCAGGCTCACTACAAGTACCAATATCTACTGAAGATGTAATTCTTTCACTAAGCCTACGAGCCCTATTAAGCGTGTGCAAAGTCCTCTCAATCTCCGGATCTATATCTAGTATGTTATGGGGATTGGAAGGCCTAGTCATATACTAATAAGTACTAGTATAGCTCAAATGAACTCAAACCACAAAAGCACAAACACAAGTTTAAAAATCACACAAAACAACTTCAGAAAACCTATCTAGAGATTTTTAAAAAATATAAGACCACCATAAGGTGAAAACTACTCAAAAATGCTATTGAACAGTGTAATAAAAAAGATTCAAAAAATGAAAAAGGAGGCTCAAACAGTGGATTTTGGGGCTAGGACACCTTAGATCAGGGCAAAGCCCTATGTTCTAAGGAGAAGGCCATTTCCTTCCACCTGACCAAGTCTCAACTCCATATGAGCATGTTTGTCTGTATAATTTCAAGGATTTTGAGCCAAATTCCACCTCAAAACCACCAAAACTAAGCACACAGGAGGGTTAATGGTTAGAAAAGGTCTTTTACCTTTAATGTAATAATTAAAAAAAAAGACATATTTGTTCATAAATAATGTGATATAAATGAATGGAGCCCAATAGTTAATGTGAATATATATATGGGATATTCAAAACTATATATGGGGATATTTGAATTTGTATTTGATCTTATATTTAAAATGATTCACGAAATAATATGAAGATTTTGAATATCTTAGATTTGCTTAATAATAGGATTCCAAAAACCAAATGTCGGCATTTAATAGGCACGGTAAAATGAAAAGATAAAATAAAATTCTCCCAAACTTTCAATCCCATGACATTTATATACTAGTTTTCAAAAGAAAAATGATACTTGCACACCCATTTTTTACATCATTTTTATACCTGATTAACAATGAGTAAATTTTTTGTTAATACAGTATATCGTTTGGTTAATGGGTTTTAGTAATCAATTACTTACAAACTTATCAATTACTTACAGACTTGGTTAACGATGAACAAATTCTCAGTTAATTCAGTATATCGTTTGGTTAATAGATTATCATCTTGTAATTAATTGGTTACCAAAACTCATTAACCAAATGATATACTATATTAACCAAGAATTTGCTTATCATTAACTAAGTATAAAAATGGTGTAAAAGTTTAGTGTGAAAATATCATTGTTATTTTCAAAAATTGTTAAAGGACTCGTTCATTCTTTATTAAATTTAAAATAACACCTTCTTCCAATGAACATACATCTTACAAATAGAAATGGCCATGTTACCACGTAAAACGCTATCTACACAAGAACAAAATCTTAGAATCTGAAACTGGAAACTGGAAACTGGTTGGGGTGTTACCGACTTGCCGCATTTGTTTGCTTTCAAAGTTGGGTGACTTGGGTCACTTGATAGGATGGGTGTTGCCCCAATTCGGCGCTAAGTAGTTTGCCTGCCAATCTCTAGTTGGCTAGTAGTGGTTGATGATAACACAAGTAGTGGTTGACTTTAGTATTGAAATGCAATGTCTTCTTCCATTATAGATATGCACAAAACTAATGGCTGGGAGCTATGAAGATCCAAAGACTTTATGATCGATGGAGGAGGAGGATCTGTTCAGAGAAGTACCAAGAAGGATATAACGAGGGAAGGTTCTGACTTATCTGATGACGTATGCAACATCTTCTTTTTAATATTAATTTTTATTAATTAATATTTATTTATGTGTTATTTATTCCTTTATGATTTTATTTTCACACTATTATGTCCTAGAATTCTGATTTTTGTTAACCATAAATTAGAGGGTAGAAAAATTTAATTAGGACATATTTTTATTTATTTAATTACAGTCAGTTGCTATTTTGAGTATATCAGTAAAAATAATTGGTCAAAACAGATTATTGTTAGTATTATTTTCTATTTCTCTTTGATTTAGGTTAATAATATTTTAGAAACTATTTTTTACAATGAATATTTATTAAAATAGTCAGTGTAACTTATTTAATTGAACGAGACATTTTGTATAGTAGAGTTTGTGGTAAGTATTCCTGTTTGTCAAGCGGGTGACCCGGGTTCGATCCCTGGCAACGGCGCCAATTTGATAGCTCTGTCGAGTCACTATAAAAAACAACTAGATTATCCCCAAATTTTGCAGTATAATGACTAACCTAGGTCATTCTTCTCGAGGACACAAATTTATGGATTCTGATCTTAATCATGCACAAGAACAAGGGGGAGGTTTGATTGCAATCATGCAGAAACGAAGATAGGGACTCAAAAATCAATGAAACAGTAACGAAATTCAAATGCAACACTATCAATTCAAGGATTCAAACATGCAGTAGAAGAATTATCACAGTTATCAAAAGAATATGAATTCTTACACATTCTTACCAACCTGATTCAATTAGATAATCATCTAACATATATTCACGAAAATTGAAATCACAATCACAATTCCTAATTAACGCGAATTCAAGCACAATGAATCGGTTGATTTAAGCAATTCATCGACCACCTAACCTCAATCAAAATGTTAACCCTAACCTAATTCAATTCTTATCAGAATCAAAATTCAGAACATAAATGAGATGAAGAAGATGTATTCGAATTCACAAAACTAAAAACAGAAACTTAAATCCTAACCGCAATAGTTGAATTCCTTGAATTGATTGAGAAGTTTAGCCTTCCATGGTGATCACCATTGAAGATCCAAGAAGATGAGAGAGAGAGAGAACTTGCACAGAGAAAACGAATATGGAGGGAAAAGAAAAAAAACTGAATCTGCTAATTAAAACTGAAAAAGAAAATCAAATGTTTCCAAGTCAAAATCCTCTCTCGTTTCCCTCCATTTTCTAATTATAACAGTGCTAAATTTTCAAAATTCATGAGCCCTTCCTAGCTCAAATAATTGCACTATGAATAAGCTTTCCAATGGGCCAAAGAACACCCAAATCCGACATCTGTAGCTTCAGATATGCTCTCTGCAAGACAGCAATGTTAAAAGCTGAATAAAATCCGAAAATTAAGGTTTATGCCCAATTAAGCCCATATATCAAAAACTCAGCCAATGTATCAAAAATCAATCACAAACATAGATCAATTAAGTCCAAGATAAGTCACAATTGAATGCCTAAAAATTGCTCTATCAACCAGGACATATGTGTAATTAAAAATTTATTATGCATTAAAATAAAGGCAAAATTGTCATTTAGAATTATTAGTAGGAAGAAGTCAAAATAGGAGTATCTAGATTAAATCTAGTTGGCATTTAGTTGGAATAAAATTATAATTTAGTTAGAAACTAACCAAATAGTAAGATTCAACTAGATAACAAATAAAAAAGTAATTTTCCTAAGGCTTCTTCAAGAAACCAACTAATAAATTTTTAATTTTTAATTAAATATTAATTCTTAATAAATATCTTCCTAATAAAATATTAATTCTTAATAAATATCAAGAGCATAAAAAAAGAAAATTAAGAGATAAATAGGGAGAATGTCAGCCATGAAGAGAAGAGAAGAGAGAATGAAGAAAGAAGAGAATAGAGAGAAAGAGAGATAGAAAAGGAGAGAAAAATTAAAAAAAAATTCCAAAAAATTAGTGAAGTGCTAGAAATTGAATCTTCACTCAAGAATTTATCAAGAATCAAGAATTAAGAGTTTTTAAGTTGTTTTCAAGCTCAAAGTTTCTTTAGAAGAAGAGTAAGAGGTAGGAGTTCAAAGCTCATTACAAATGTATAATACTGACAACATAATATTTTTTAGTGTATTTAAATTTGTTTCTTACAAGTATTATTTATTATTTATGTAGGAACAATAAAATTCATTCCATCTGAAATAAAAATGACATTTCATGATTTTTTCAAAGATAACTTTTCTACGACATAAAGTTGTTGTATACAATGGATATTAAGCTGCTTCATCTAAGACATGAAACTTATATCCAATGATTAATTATTATGTTTTATTTCATGTTATATATTCTTATTATCAATATTGATGTCATATCAACATTGATGTCATAAAAATAAATAAATAATTTTTTATTTATAACTTCTTTAATAAAATTTATACTAATTAGCCCGTGCATTGCACGGGTAGAAAACACTAGTTGAATCTCCATTCAAGAATCAAGAAGTTAGAGTTTTTAAGTTGTTTTCATGCTCAAAGTTTCTTTGGAAGAAGAGTAAGAGGTACGAGTTCAAGTGTTCTTCATCTTTTAGCTTTTAAACTTGAAGTTTCGATTGGATTTTAATTCTTTATTAAGTTTTATCAAGAATATAAACACATAATACTTGAATATGGATGATGGTTGGAGACTTTGGCTCCATGAAGATTTCGAAATTCATGGGTTCATGGTGATTGAATGATGGTTTTGATTAAATACTAAGTAGTTATGCTATATTTTGATGTTATATAGTTGTTTGGATTGAAGAACCTTAGGAACCTTGACCATGTATGCTTTGGCCAAGTGAGTAAGTTAGGGTTTCAATGTGTTTAATTATGTAAATAAGTGTTTATGGTGTAAATGAAAGATTTGATGGGAGTAGAAGAATATATTACAAACCCTAGTCTTAGATAGGGTCAGCCAAGCTTAATACTTTAGGATTTAATGTGTAAATTGTTAAATTAATAGTTAGAGGAATGAATCAAGAGTTAGTTTAATTGTAGAACAAAATTCAAGTATAGTTGTGCTAGTTACTAAAGAGAATCAACCTAAGCATGAATAAATACAGAAAGAATAGAAAGAAAGAAAAAGGGTCGGTCGGCCATCGGCTGATACATAACAAGGGGTTGGTCAAATGTCAAATCACCTAAGGTAAGGTTAAATAGAAGAGACCGATCAATTATAGATAAAGAGAGTAACCAAGCATGTTCTGGTTGCAAGGAGATATAATATATTGATATCCGATCGGTATACAATTTGGATAGGTTCTAGTAGATATATCCGATCGATATTCAATGTATAATGGTTTTAGGAGATTATGTCCGATCAATGTGTATTTTAGGATGTTAAGTTCAATCGGTATTCAAATATATATGTATGTTAAAGTATTTTGTTTGATCGATACTCAATGAAGTTTATCCAGAATGATAAATCTGATCGATCTCCAAGCATGTAACATTATGCTGAAATGTTAAAATCGATCGGTAACCAAGTATGCTATATTTCACCGTAGTATCTGATCAGCTCCGAGCAATAGGATACCGAGTACATTATCCCTTAGTGGTGAAATGGGTTAAGAAAAATATAACCGATAGGCATCGGTAATGTATAACCAATCGCATTCGTAATACATATATGTTGTATGACCAATCGAAAATGACTAGAGAATTTGAAGACCGATCAGTAACAACCAAAAACTTAAAAAATGATATTACATGCTCATTTAATGATATGAAAGATGAATTAAAAGACAAGGATATGATCCTCGGTAAGGAAGGTGACACTGAAAAATGATCCTCAATAAGGGAGGTAATCCATAAAAGTCTTACATGTATTTAGAGATGAATAATCTACAACTGAATAGTGGAATTATCTGAGGACCAAATGGAATCAACCCTAGACGTGTGGTATATATGGCCATTTGATTTAGGGGACGCCCTATGCCAAGGAAGTGCTCTTATTACTATTTCATAGTAATTTTATTATGTTGACCATGTAAGCACAGATTATGGGGCTATGCCCATAGATAAAAGATAAGTATGAGCATGTAATTGTCCCAACAAAAAATAGAAGATCAAATTCTTATATGTTTTCTATTGTTAAATGTTCTAAGATGTAAGATATGAAGTGCAATGTCTAGAGTATATATACTATTCGCTTATTTGATTGTATTCTGTATAGTACCTCATCCATGAAAATGTTTCTGTAGCTGGAAATATTATAGTTATTGTTTACTATTTTCATTTGCTTTAATTGCTATTGATAATTAAATTTTCATTCCTAAGCCTAACATATCCAGAGGAATCGGGAGATTGAGAAGATGTTTCATATTACTATTATGATAGATTTTGATGTTACACTGCTTCACAACCCGGAGGACTATACTTACATATTAGATATCAAGGGTTTTCATGCCCGTTATTTCCTTATCATTGTATAATTATGTAGGTTGTACTGTATAATAGACAATGTAAAAAGAAAGGCTTCATCTATCAGGTTAGAATGCGCTTTTTGAGTTTTGATGTAATTATGTATATAGTTGTAAGATGAGGCATATGTAAATAAATAAGTTTTAATAATAAACAATAGTAGTAATTTGGTGTGTTACATTGTTATTGTAGCAAAGATTAAATTAATTTCTTACTACAATTAACAATAGAAATAAATTAGTAAACATCTTGATTAATTAAATTATCATATCGAATTAAAAGAACATTACAGACTATTAGAGTAAGAGCATTTAGAACGTATTTAAGAAGGAAGTCTTACAACATGTCGATGGTCTTGGAATCACAGGAGGTACCAGAGGTACAAAGGGATACGGAGGATATGGTGATATTGAATGAAGGGGTGGACGCAAAGAATCTAGAGTTGGAAGGGATACCAGAAGCAAAGCAATCCTATAAGGATTCTCTCCTGAGTAAGGAGATAGGTCAAATTCAAGAGGACCCCATGGACGAGGTTGAGATGGTGGTGGAGGATAAATGGTTTGCTGACCAAGTAGATGAGGAACATGAGGATGGTGGTGATGCTTTTGACCCTAATCCCTCAATTCCTGTAACTCGAGGAGTTTGAGGAGCGGTGTCAGCCCTGGAAAAGAACCCTAATAGTGAAGCTTCTAGGGGGAAAGAGTAGGTCAGTAGGGTATAAGCCTCTAACAGCGTGTCTGGAGAAGTTATGGGTGCAGAAGGGGCCGTGACATGTTTTGGATTTAAATAATGACTTCTTTCTGGTTAATGGTTATCTTCTGTAATGAGGAGGATTTTAAACATGCCTTGTTTGAAGGCCTATGGTTAGTCTCAGATCACTATTTGATGGTTCAAAGATGGAGACCACTGTTTAGGTCCGGCGATACTGAATTAAAAAAGCTTGTTGTTTGGGTTATTCCAAACCTCCCAGAGCTGTACAACAAGAAATTCCTTCGGCGACTTGGGTCCAGACTTGGCACTATGTTAAAAATAGGCAACATGACCTCCATCCATACCAGAAGCCAGTTCACTAGAATATGTGTGGAAATTGACTTGTGGAAACGGTTGATGCCTAAGTTCACAACCTTTAATCAGCAGCTGCATTTGGAATATGAGGGCTTGCAGATAACTGTTGCGAGTTCCACCACCTGGTGGTCCCATCGTGGGCAGCGATGATGCAGCCAGAAACGGCCACTGATGGTAAGGAGCAAAGGGGGGAATAAATCGTTTACAAGCAGGTCGACGTGATGGCCCAGACTAATTAGGAGTAGAAAACAGTTGTAGAGAATCTGGATTCTGATCATCCTTCCCATTTTGGGCCTTGGATGCTTGTGAAACGCCCCCAAAGAAGACGCCAATTTGTCTAGGAGCATAGTAATGGTGGTGCAAGCCACGTGGATAACCGAAGTTATAGGAAGAGTAATGATATGTGCACATTATTTTTTTCATACTATTTTTATATTTGGTTAACAATGAGTAAATATTTGGTTAATACAACATATCATTTGATTAATGAGTTTTACTAACTTGTAAGTGATTGGTTACCAAAACTCATTAACCAAACAATATACTGTATTAACAAAAAATTTACTCATCGTTAATCAAGTGTAAAAGTGGTATAAAAAAAATGGTCTCCAAGAATATTATTGTTATATGAAGGAATTAAATCCAACTTCTGATCATGCAGGATCATGTTATGAGGTATTGGCGAATAACATGGAATCGGCGCATGAGGATTTGATTGGGCAATAAATATTCAAATGGAGCCTACTCGTGGGGCAAAAGCATCGGTTTCTACTGATCACATAACCAAAGTTTCTCCTGCGAGGTAACACAATCCACTAGGCCCCATCAAGGCATCCAGCCCAATGAGCAAGGCAACATAGGCAGGCCCAAGTATGTTCCACCCAAAAAGAGAGAAAATGGCCTAAGTTCTTCTATAGTGGCGGTTAAAGGTAACCCAGAAAAACAACACCAGAAACTTGTTGATCAGATTGAAACCTTACCAATGTGGAAGGATGAGAATATGCAGGATACATGGATAGTCATGCAGTATATGAGATAGGTCCAGAAGGAGGCATGGAATAACCTCAGGGATGACAAACGCGATGCAGAATTCCTTGCTCTGCACCAAGTAGACAACACAGCTGAAGCATAGGAGTACCTTCATCGATGAATTCTGCGTGCCAATGTCTCCTTAAGCCGCCAGACCCGCTTGATACTAATGGGGGGCCTAGTTCCATGTAGGTGGTGGAGAACAAAACTTCTGAAGCAAGCCCTAGTTTGGCTACGGTCGCTATGCAGGTGGATGGGACATCCACATTACAAGGTTCCTAGGTCTTTTAACCTCTATCGTATCTTCGTACTTATAATTATGAATAATATTATTGCATGGAACTGTCGTGGAACAAGTGCTAGGAGTTTCATGGTCTGATGAAGGACCTCAAAAGAAACCATCGATCTTGTTTCTTTATATTAGTTGAAAACATATGTGTAGTGCAAAGTGTCAGAAGATTATTCACAAGCTTGGCTTTAGTGGGTGGTCATGCAGCAGATTATTCAGAAGATTATATTAATTGAAAACATGTGTGTCATGAAGCAGATTATTCACAAGCCCAAAGCACTACCAAACGGTCTGATATGCCTTTGCAAAGCTGCAACTCAAAGTCAGAGGAATGTTGGTTGTGTTGACAAACACCCAACAAACTAACAAATAAAAAGAACTTTTTAGATAAAGTGTTGTACTTGCTGCAATAGCTTTTGGACTACTCTCAAAATGTCAAATCTTCCTTATTTGCTATATAGTCATTGCTGCATAAAGAATTGAAGACATTAAAACATCAAGAAATCAAGTGACTAACCTCTGCATGGCTAAAAGGAAATCTAGCTAGGTAAGCTTTAGGTTCGTGAGTGACTTGTTAAGCAGTATAAAGGTGCTACTTGCTTGTATCCAGCTTGGAGAGGCTATGGTGGATCAAAAAACACTCAGATTGATAGTGAAAAATCTTAGCTTGGCTGAGGACTATATGTAGGTTCCATATTAGGGCTGAACCAGTATAAATCTTCTTATGCAATCTTTCTTAACCTTACTCTTTTATATTATATTGCATATCTGCTCTATGTGTTAAGTTGTGATTGCCTAAGCAATTAAGCTTTAATTTTATTAGTTTTTACTGATATAAGCTATCTCTTAAGCTGCCTCATCTCTACACTAGTTTCCTTGTTTGAATATTTTTCAGAAATTGAGTTTGTAGGTAACTTGATTCAACTCCTACTTCTTAAGTTTTCTTTTACCATCATTTCCTTCATCGTTTGGAATATCCTCTGCAATACTCCAAGTGTTTTGTAATAAATGAAACAAATAAAACAACGAAATACAAAATGACACAATGTTTAGAGTAGACGTATATAAAATAAAGGATCTTTCTTTCAATGAAAATGAAAGATTTTTTATTTTGGTTTCTAGGAGTATCCCTAATCATACGGGCGGAACATTAATCTCCTGGGGTATTGTTAGGCACAAAGCAGGGATCCCTCCCAAGAATGTTTGCTCCATTCAGAATCGAACATTTACTACTGAGGTCGATCCTTATTAAAGAAGGGAAAAACTCCCTAAATATGGAGATCCCTACGGAGACTGTCTTATTTGAGAACCCGAATTCGGGGATTTTTCACTTATGGGGATGAGGATGGGAGAGAAAATCCCCCCGAGATCAATTTGGGAACGAGGACGGGGATCATATTTCCCACCTCGCGGGGACCCGTCCACGTCTAAATACAAAATTATCCTTATCATATATATATATATATATATTAACAAATTTGTCCTTTTTAGTCATTTCATTTTTATTAATATTTATATTAATTTAAAATAAAAAATCAAAATAAACCCTAAGGGAGTGGCCCTAGGAGTACATTAAATTTGGACCAGAAATAAAATTTAACAAGTTGCTATCAATTAATCTTTAATTATAGGTGTATTTATTTATCTTCAATTATGGGTGTATTTATAAATAAACCACATATCGTTTTACGAAAAATGAATAGAAATACTATTTCTGAAATAGAAACAGAAACGTAGAATAATGTGGTCCTAAAAGCAAATAAAACCGTAAAGTAAGTTAATGGCCAAGTCATACCAATTATACTAAAGGGGAATTAGTTTTTTGGGGGAGAGGAAGTTGTCAATTCCAAAGTTGGGACATATTACAAGTTTCAATGAGAGCTTATATTGAATAATATGAAGTAAACAAATGAAACATAAGAAGGGGGGTTGAATTATGTTTTTTAACCTTTTTGAAAAACTTTTTACAAAGGAAACAAACAGGCAATGGACGAAGAAAAATTCTTAGTCCAACAATTTTGTGAATGATAACTTTAAACGAATGAAACAGTTCTAAGAGTTATCTCAACACTTTAGTTAAGAAAACAATGGCAATCCCCAGATGTTAGTGAAAAATTAAAACACAAGAGGGGGAAGAAAAGCTTACACTAGATGTTTATCTTGGTTCACTCCCACAAACCGAGAGCTACGTCCAGTCCCTTCACCAGAAGGATTTTCTACTAATCTTATACAAAGATTACAAGTATTGTCCACCTTTTCAGGTATACAAGTATTCTCAACCTCTTCAGGTTTTACTATCCAAGTATTCTTTTATACACAGCCTCTTCAGGCTTAAACACCAAATTGAATAAATAAAAAGGTATAAAAGTGCTTGATTTTTTAACTCACTACAGGTGAAGATTGAAAATAAATCTCAAGACTTAATCTCTTTATAAGAGTTTGAATACAAAGAAGAATGAAAGTTTTAATCCTTTTTCACTTTTGATTTACTCATAAAGTTGTCACTCATTCTCTTCTTCGAAGACAATTGTATTTATAGGTGAGAGCAATTAGAGCAGTCTTCATAAGCTTCTTCGTCCAACGGAAACATTTATTACCGTTCTGAGTAGTATTAAATGCATAAGGTGAAAATGTGTAAAGCTTCTTCTGAAAAGACACTTTGATTATCAGGAATGTTCAAGAATATGATAGCTTACTCCTGACTTGTTTAAGCGCGTAGAAAGTTCCTTATTCATAGGTCTTTGTAGTTGTTAGCAATGTCAGCTAAGCGGCTCAGTTGACTTCTTTTTGAAGTGTGTGCTGTCAGAGTCCTTCTCAGCATTTAATGAAGAACAGTTTCTTCATATTTGAAATTTGGCATTGGACGAATACTTTGAATCCTGAGCTTAGTAAGAAAAACATTGGACGATCCAATATAATAAAACTTGTGAAACAGTTCAAAAGGCTTTGGACGCATACTTAGTTTCCTTTAACTCAAATAAAAATGGACGCACATATAAGTAACTGTTTGTTAACACTTTGTTTTCTTTTAGAAATAGTTACAAAACAAGTTACGTGAGTCTTTTACTTATTCAATCTAAATTAAAACTTACGTTATCTTCAAAACTTTTATGGGATAATAATTCTTTAAAAAAAATAGTTCCAAACTTAATTTCATCAGGTTCTTTGGTTCTAACATAATACTTATAGAAAACCTACTAAGGATTATCTCAAGATATTTAAACCGACGTTATTTAATCTTACTAGTTAAGTCTCTCATCGAGTACTACGTACAAAATTATTTATAAAAGAAACTACATAAAAATGCCCATAAAATTAAAATCCTTTTACTTCATCAAATTAAACACTTGAATTAATATGTACCAAAATAAATAAATACTTGAATTAATTTATGAAGAAATCTGATGCGATTTGGAAAGGGAAACAAGAATTTTCTTTGGGGTTGAATTAAGACACCGAATAATACAAGAGGGTCACGAAGAAAATGATTAAAAGAAATAACAAGACAATACTTCTCGATATCTTCCTCGTTTTATATTATATTATGCAATAATGATTACCTAATCAACATTATAAATATATATATATATAGGTGGGGATCCACTTACACCAAGTATAAGTCTTGACACATTTACACCACTTAATATTCTACATTCTACAAAAAAATATTGAGTGGTGTAAGTGTGTCAAGACTTACACTTGGTGTAAGTGGATCCCCACCCTATATATATATATATGGGGATCTACTTATTTTAGGAGTAAATTTTGGCACACTTACTTCATTGAATACCTTTTTATAAACGTTAAACTTTATCAATCCATCAATGGGTTGAAACTTCTTATGAAGTAGATCAAGTTTATAAAATTTCATAGGATTTAAAAATTAATTGTTACGTCATTTAACTACTTTATTTTAACTTATCATATGCTTTTCAAAATACAAATTAATGTCGATTATAAAATTAGATACCTATGAATATCTGATTTATCTTAAATTTGGTATGCACAATCCTTACGATAATATTACATGATTTAACGATTGAATTGGTAAAATTAGACTTTTATGAATGGTTATTCAATAGTGTAAGTTTACAAGACTTTTAGAGTAAGTAGTATATAATCAACATAATACATATGTATATACATTAATCTTATAAAAAAAATGTCTATAAATTAAATATATATGATGGCTGATATGTGATTATAAGAATTTTAAAAATTTATCAAGCAACTTTATTTTATAATTATTTGGCTAAAATGGAAGGAACTCTCTTCTAACTATGGGTCAAGTTTAGAAAACCTCATTGTGCTTCCAAAATTACTAACACGACTCCTTAAAGTAACAAAACAGTGTATAATAACCCTTTTGTTAATCTTCCATTTAAATCACTAACAAAAAAGTAGTCACGTATTAATTTTTTTCACTAATCTTACCTTAAATCATTAATATTAAAAATATATTAAGCAATTTTATTTTATATTTATTTGACTAAAATGCAAGGAACCCCCTCCAACTATAGGTCAAGTTTAGAAAACCCCCTTATGCTTTAAAAATTACTAACAAGACTCTCTAAAGTAATAAAATAGTGTATAATAACCATTCTATTAATCTTTCATTTAAATCATTGATGGAAAAGTAGTCACGTGTTAATTTATTTTTCACTAATCTCACCTTAAATCATTAATATTTATCCCTCAAATCATATTTAGGTCTCTTTTTCTAGGCATTCATTAACCTCACATTACCGTTTGAGCGGTACCTGAAAATCTCAAACGATGGTGTGAGATTTATGAATGCTTAGAAAAAGAAGTCTAGATATGATTTTTAGAATAAATATTAATTATTTAATGTGAGATTAGTAAAAAATCTAACACGTATAGTCACATGACTACTTTTCCATCAATGATTTAAATAAAAGATAAACAGAATGATTACTATACACTGTTTTATTAGTTCAGGAAGTCGTATTGGTAAGTTTGAAAGCACATAGAAATTTTTTAAACTTGACCTATAGTTGAAAGAGTTTTCTTACATTTTGACCTCTTTATTCTTTATGTTTTATTCGTAAAGATTATAGTTAAATTCATATAAGATGATACTGAAATATTTTTATACAAATTTATATCCAATTTAAGAAGGTTATACAAACTTTTAAAATTATCATTTCTTCTAAACAAATATCATATACACAATTTTTTATAAATATCATTTTCGATGATGGTTACTCTCCACAGGTAAGTACTATAATAAGCAGGGCTGATGCCTAAAGGTTGCCATTCTCAAATATAGCAAGGCCAGTTTACGCTGTTGCAATTTTTGTTTCCCTTTTTCTTAACTTTCACCTTTATGTTTTATTTGGGAATAAATTGAGAGAAATAAATTAAAAAAATAAAGGAAAAAGTAAGATAGAATATAAATTTTTGGTTTTTATTTGGATATAGTTAAATTTATAGAAATAAAATAAAATAAAATGATTTTTTTTATTTTTTGGGAATAATAAAATAAAAATATTAATAATAAAGTAATAAATAGGCCATAAATCTTTAGATAGATTTCATTATTTATATGGGTAGATATGTACGTAAAATACTAAAATTGCATGTCCACGATTAATTTTTCTTTCACTTGAAAAAGTAAAGAGAGAGATAGAGAGAATAATATGAAATATATTTTCGCTAATAAAACTCTGAAACAACTAATTCTTTCTTTTATTTTATTGGCGTATTGCATAATTCTACATTTAATTTTCTACCGCTAAACTAATGACGTTCCTTTTCAAAATCATTCCTTTGATCACTTTCTATTTGTGTTCCAAACGATAAAAATATTATTTTTTTCACCTTTCCCTCCAGATTGCTTCAGTCCCCTCAAAATCACATTATACAAACACATCGTTAATAATTAAAATCGATTTTGTGTCTTTATATAGTTTTCTAAAACAATTTGTTTTCATTTCTATGTTTAATTTCTTAATCTAGTAAAATTTTTTATTATTGAATATATTTTTCATTATAACTTCCTTAATTACTATGCTACCCACTACATTATAAAACAAGAAATAAATATTTAAAATAGAGTTTAATTTTGATCAATTATCAGTATAAAAAAACTTTACACTTTCATTTAATGATGTATTGACACATCATTAAAAGAACTAGACTTTCTAAATAGTTGTTGTGATAGTTAAACTCATTTAATGATTTGTAAACACATTTGGATGACATTGTAAATTTTCTTTATACTAAGAGTGAATTAAAATATGTTTAAGCCTAGTTACTATACAGAATTTTATTATTAAATTGTGTGTAAAAGATTATTATAAAAGGATTTGGATACTCTAAAGTCATGTGTGTACTTTAGAGACTAAGGTGCAAAATGATAATCGTTGATTAAAATATTAATGGTTAAGAATGTTATAAAATAGAAGTACATGTACAACAAATCATGCATATGTGAGAATCTACTCCTTTGATTTTCTAAGCAACGATTATCATTTTGAACTTCATTCTAAATTTGGATTCTCTAAAATAAGATGTGCACATTAGAGAGTAAAGTTCAGAATGATAATAGTTGATTAAAAAATCAAGGGAGTAGATTCTCGCATATACATGATTTGTTGATTTGAGTGTAGCTTTTTAATTTGAGTATGAGTATGAATCATTATATATTTTATAAATATCTGTTTAGACAAATATTGCACGCAAAATTTTTTTACATAAAAATTGAAATAAATTTATTTTATTTTATTTTGTTTGTATAAGTATTTGAAAAAGAGATTCTTTTGGTACCCTTTATTTTTATGAAGGTATCGATATCTTTAATAATTAACGATTAATATTTAGTCATGTATTACATGTAATTGAAATATAATTACAAATATAACTTGTTGTATTTATATTTCAAGTAAGTCGAATATATATACAAACATTAACTACTAATTGTTAAGGGGTAGTGATAACCTCACAAAAAAAATGATACCGACAAAACCTCAGTTGAATTACAAGTACATGGGAAAAAAAGGAACATACCGTTATAGGTATGACTAGGGGCGGAGGGAGGGGGACCAGCAAATGCCGTGGTCCCCCAAGATTATATATCAAATTTTGTTTTTATAGGGAATGGTAGTTAATTTATTTAATTTATTTACCATTTCATGTTATGTATGCTTACAAGTACATGGGAAAAAAGGAACATACCATTATAGGTATGACCAGGGGCGGAGGGAGGGGGACCTGCAAATGCCATGGTCCCCCCAAGATTATATATCAAATTTTGTTTTTATATGGAATGGTAGCTAATTTATTTAATTTATTTACCATTTGATGTTATGTATGCTTAGTTTTAGCCCCCTCAAATCTTGGTCACCCCCAGCTTCGGTTTCTAGCTCCGCCCCTGGGTATGAATATGGGAGATATTTTCTTATTCAAGTTCAAGTTGCAGTATGGGTGAGGCCACCCTCAACATATTCTCGAATGGTGGATCTCATCCCTAGCTAAAATCAGTGATAAGAAAACCGAATCGAATTGATCGGTTTAATTGGGATCTAGTCACGGCCTGGTTCACCCCAAAAACCCATTTAGCCCAAAAACCAATTAAGAACTGGTGAATCGGTCAAAAGTCGGTGAGTTGGTTGACCCGGACCGGTCCAATTAGGTTTAATCGGTATTTTTTTGTTAAATTTTTTTTGCTAATTCAAATGATGTCATTTTGATCTAAAAGTTGAATGTAAGCCAATTTAAAAAGAATTTTATATGAAATATTTAAACTTAAATTATACAGAAGCTTGGAAACTGAAATTGAAAATTTTTTAAACAAAAATAGACAATAATACTGTTACTGAATGCTTTGGACTCTCAAAAAATAAAATATAAACTATTTTTTATCATTTGTGTTGTTTTTTATAATTTTTTATTTGTTTAATTAGTATATAATATATATATATATTTATATATATAAATATATTTAAATTATCTAATTATACTCCAGTTCGATTACGGTTCAACCATTGAACCTTGAATTAGTTCCCTGACCAGTTCAATGACCGATTTGGTTTTCTGAACCTTGGCTAAAATAAAATCATGGGAGAATTATACGGAAAAAAAAACTTAATTGTGATCCTTACAAAAATAAGGATCTAAATGCACAGTAATACTTGCATGAGTTACCATTCATAAAATTTATACAAAAATTATATAAGTGACCATCTAAGTTTATGTAGCACATGACAAGTGAAAACAAAACATGACATCCTGAAAAGGAATTAATTTTGATCACCGGTACCGTGAGTGTATAAGTTTCATTCATTGCCCACATCATTAAAAAAAGGTTTGACGATGCCAACAATTACATAAAAATTCAAACTCTCTTATTTGTCAACACATGATTTTGAGCGAGACAAATACAAAGTATACAACATTTCAGCATGACATATACAGGACGGAAAAGAGGTCATTTACTCACAAATATGCAAGGAATTTACATTTTACAAAAGCACTAACACAAGCCAAATTTAGAACAACGAACAACCCACATAATTAAACATCACATATCAGAATTAAAATCTACTGATGATACTGCAAAAGACATAGTATGGAATACGTATCACACAGTTTGTTTAAACCTTGAAAAGCTTTTCACACGCCACAATAGGCTTTAATATTAGCACTGTAAGCGAAGTTCAATAATGCAAGATGATCAAACGGCTTATACTGCAATGGGTGTTCTTCATCAACTAGCTCTACAGGAACTTGTAGAATCCCTCTGCAGAAGGCAAACATACCAAGAGAGTACCTTGTTTCATTCCCATTCATGACAACTTTATGATTAGGAGACTTTATTCTGTCGTTGCTCCAAGCCTGCATATATAAAACCAAACAAGACAAGCAACTATCAGCAATATGAAAACAACTTGAGTCTTTTGTAATTCATAAATTTTATAAATTATAAACTCTTGTATTTTCATTTCATTTTTTAGTGGATGATGCATCAGGTTTTTTTCCTTTTTCATTTATAGAGAATGAAATTAAAAGTACATAAAAATAGTTGTTAAAATAAGTACTTCTATCAAAGTGCATATATTTCAAATAAACACTTCAACCCATCCAAAATAATGATAAAAATAACTTATTCTAAGCCCCTTATGGCATAAGTTGTTTTCACTTAAATTTCGTTAAGTTATAAAGTTTGAGCTCAATTATAAAAGTAATTAGTAAAAACAAGCTCTTCGTTCATATAAGCTCTTTCCAAACATTAAGCCTTAAATTAATGGAAATTATTTTTCACCATGAGTGCATCGCCTGCCATGACAACAAAGGAAGTAGGTGAAGAGAAATCAACGTCGATCCAATTCCCATCCTTTGTCTCCACCATGAGTGCATTGACATGATTCTGATGAAGAATGGTTGTGAAGCTCTTGTCAGTGTGAGACACAAAACCCAGTTGAGGCTCGAGCTCTCCCGGGCCCTTGTGTGCCAAGAGCCGAAGGAGATAAGAAGTTGACCCTATGTATGAGTCATAGTACTCCTCCAGACCATAACTTTCAAATATCATTCTGGCCACCATCCGATCCAATTCTTCTGCTAGCTTTGCATACTTAAGCAAATTCTTACTAGGTAAATCGACAATAACAAAATAGGGAATTAAAAAGTGTTGATGAAATAATAAATTTATGAATTTATGATCCTGTAAAAGAGTTCAGAAGCAACAAATTATATGGTATGTACCAGAATTGATCATTTCCATCAGGCCACATTTTATGAACGAAACTTTGAATCCCCTCAAGCGTATTTCCTTCATCTATTCCCATGCTTTCATGGAGGGGAATCTTGGGATGCTGTCCTACGTAACCTTTTAAGGGCTTGCCCTCATATATGTTTCTCACTTTGGTTTCTGTTGGGAGATCGAACAGCTCCTTCAGGGAACTGAATACGCCATTTTGAAGTTCATCAGATGCCTTGTCATACACAACCACAAAACAGCCACACTCTTCAAATGCCTGGCGCACACTTTCGCATGCTGATAGCCAGGAAGAGGTGCCTCGCTTCAAATCTCCCTTGGTGAAATCTAGAACAGGAAGCTTGGGCTGTCCTTCAGAACCCATTGATTATGTTGTCTATCTCTCCAAATTATTTGTTTTCTTGCTAGTTTTGAATACCTTTGAAGGGAAATGGGAAACAAATATATAGAACTATTGAGTGGGGCTGCTCCTGTGTTTGTTTCTGTGAAACCTCTGACAGCAACAACAGCATTAGTATAAAGTTATTTACGAGCCTTCGTCTAAAAGTTTAAACTTTTGGCCATAGTTGGGTCCTAACATGGTAGAGAGCCTTTATGATGACCAAGTGGTGATTAGGAGTTCAATCATTACCACTCATTATTTTTAATAAAGTTAAATTTTAGGTTAAGGTAAAATAGACTTATATATTATCTACATTTTAAACCTAAAAAACTTTTGTGTGAGAAGACGTTTTTGAATTAGGCTTCACTTAAGAACTTAAGATTTTAAGAAAGTTCGTCCTTAACAAACATAACATGCTAGTAAAAAAATTCTTTGAACAATCTGAAATATATAGATGCAATCATTGGTGGAAAAAACGAAAGGACAACTTCTCTATTAAGGCATAATTAATTTGTGCAAATATGACTTAACGCCCGACAATGCGGCCTAATCAAGAAGTAAGAAATACTATCCAAGACATTATTATTGTTGTCATTTTTTGGATTTGGATCTTTCCATTTTGTTTCAAAACATGATAACGTTATATTATGAGAGAGAAGAAAAAATTAATATTTTTTAGGATTTGGGATCTTTCCCCCACAATGATGTTTATGTTTTTCTGTTATTTTATTTAATACATTTTTTTAAACCACTCAGCTGTAGCTCATTATCTCCACTAATATATCAGAATTTCGTATGCTTAAATTGTCTTATTATTATGGCCTGACGATGTGTTTTGCAGCTCAATGATGTTGGTGTGGGAGTTGAACTTCAATCCCAATCCTTAAACCCTTATATACACGAACTGATATATTAAAAAAATAAATTTAATATCATGTGAGCCAATGGCCCACGTATCAGATATTAAACGGAGAGGAGACTATAGAAAATAGAGGAGATTCTATTGCTTTGGCACACAAACTACATGAATTGGTACTTTATTTATAGTAGAGTAACCCATAACTATTACATGACTTTTTAATTAACGCACTAAATAGACATAATATCAATAACCCTTCAAATACTTAGTGGTTACATAAGAATATAATGTCCCTTAATGCATATTGACAAGAGATTGTCGAGACCCATCAAATAAATAAAATTTACCGGTTCACAAACTAATTTGTAGTATAGAGAATGAACCGAATCGTCTCTCAATGATTCAAAAAATAAAGATTTAATTAGATCAAGATAAATAAAAAGGAGGGTTTTGATGATTTGTAAAGTAAATAAACTAGTTGAATTAAAGAAACGCAATTAACAAATTAACCAATCAAATGAAATTTACCGATCTTGAGTTTAATCTATCATTGATTACAAGGAATTCACTTAATTGCTAACCATGTTCTTAGCCTTAGATCACATCAAGAAGCCTTAACATGATCCAAGAATCCTCTACTAGATAAACATCTAGGATTTAGTTAACCAAGGTTAGATAAAATAAGCACCATCCAAACATAAATTAACTTAAGATCCGGAATTTTACCAAGCTAAACAATCCATAAAAAAACTTTGATATATTGTTTAGTATTTGTGATCCTCTTTGAATACATGATAATAAAGCTATTATCACATCAACATCTAAATCAAATTAAGCAATTAATCTAGATAAAAATCAAAAAAGGAAGAAGAGAAACTTGAATAACAACTAAGCAATATGAACAAACGAAACAAGATCTCTAAATTAAACATCAAGATGGCTAATCCTTTGGATTAATTATAAGAGCCTAGCCTTCCATGGATGGGAAGGAAGAACTCATAAAATAAAGAACAAAAACGAAATTCTAAAGAGAATGGAGAAGAAGAGAAAGAAAACCCTCACAAATACTCAAAATTTCTTCAAACAAATACTCAAACTTACTTCAAATTTAATTATGTATAATACAAAGAGATTGGCTCTATTTATACTAATCCTAGAAGCCAGTATGTAATTGAAAATAATATGAATGCAAGCTGTAAAAACATGGAAATTGTCAAATATGGTAGCTTAATGCATGGTTGGTGGGTTGGTGTATGGTTGGTGGCTTCTAGTCAGCAACTCTTCTTCGACTTCCAACTTGATTTTCATGCCCTAAACAATGTATTTTGACTTGGAGGTCTTCATGAGAGTTTACCAGGATGATACCCACATACATGTAATACTTTATTTAATCAATTCAACTAATTTTTAAATACAAGCATTGTATCAAATATAAACCATAATTAATAAGTCAAGTATGCTTAACAGAGAATAGTTGAATCAAACCAATTGAGAATAAAGTATAGCATAATCATGCTTTAATCAGAAATAGGTATGTACAAATTGAGTAAAATTCCTCACAAGTGACACTCAAATCACATAAGGTGTTTAGGTTAACTGTTTGCGCTCAACTCAGTCAAATTATGAAAGTATTTTACCATAGGCTTGCATATATGTCAATTCTTCACTACTTAGATCAAATAAATTGCAAAAATCAAGAGGTCTTTCAAAATGGTTGTAATGAGGCTATAAGGTGAAGGAAGGGAACAATATGGATAATAGCGGGTTAAAACCAAAGAGAATAAAAGAGCATTGGGGAGTAACTCAAGTAGAAAATAGAAAATTTTACCCAAAACCATAAAATGCTCATTCTCTTCACACATTCCTTCCTTTTTCTATTCTTTTCTTTTACAACCTTTTGGCTTTATTTTCTTTTTATTATTATTTTTGTATCAAACATTTCACATCAGCACATCAATTCCGCCACACTTGAATCATTGCAAGCAAAAGAGTTCCTCCAATAGGAAAATCAATGCTTGCATATTCCCTAAGGTGAGGTAAAACATGATTTTTCACTCAAGGCTTGTAATGAGCTAAGAACAAAGAATAGGCAAGTAGGTTCAGAAGGGGGTTAACAATGGGATAAATGCAAGGTAGGTTTATTTGGCCAAAGCAGCTAAGTCAAGAAAAATGCCTCTGTCATTTTCATGCAACATATAGACCAATGAAATCTCAAATCGATTCAATGCAAGTTCTAGAAAATAAATTCATAATTGACATCACTCATGAAAGAAAATAAACCAAGTGTAAGTATTAAACTTGGAAAAGCCCAAAACTCACAAAGGTATGGAATATTCACTCAATTCAACTATGCTTTCTTCCTAATATCCATAGTCATATATACATGTATATCATGAAAATGATTCGACTATAAACTGTTTTGCATACTGTTATCATTAATTAAGCTCAAATTCAACACATGCTTGCATCAAAATTAATTGAAAAGATCAAAAAAAAATTATATGCAAGAACAAAATGATTTAAGACCTACTATAAAATGCAAGTTAAGATGCGTTTCAAGGGCAAAACTACTCCTTACTCTACCATCATACATCTAATAAGTTAGTAACAATAAAGATTAGCTGGTTAGTTTTTTTTTTTACTAAACTATGTACATGGCAATGTCAACTATCCCTCCCCCCAACTAATTTATGACTTTGTCCCCAATGTCAAAATAAAGATAGGTAGAGTGTAAAAGATCTTACCAGAAAACTGCAAATCGAGCCTGAAATAAGAAAAATTACAAAAAACTAAAATCATAAGAGAAAACAAAAATTCTCAAGGATAAAGTCAAATTAAGTTTTCGCTTTTTGCTGTTGCTGCCTTGTTCCCAATTCAGTAGAGTCATTGCTAGACGACGTTGTGTTACAAATTCGTGTAGTTGATCGAGCAATTGTTCAGGAGTTGCAGCAGTTACAAGAATTTGACGTGTCGCTTGTGAGATGAACCTTTGTTCCACAACATGATGAAGAAAACAAAACAAACTGTCATAAAAACCATTAACATTTAATATACCTATGAGTTTTTTGGTGAAAGTGCAGCTATGACCAGGATGCAATTTGGAAAATCTCTTCCAAAGTTCCAAAACCACTAGGTAGGGCAATAAAGGCATCAGCATTTGCTATCATAATATTCATGTGTTGGTGCATGCAAGATACCATTACTTCATCCCCTACTGTTTTTCTAGTGGGATTGCCAATAGCTAAAGGACTAGGAATGACACCAAGGACTTTGCCACCTCCTACATGTGCAGCAGTTGCTACACAACCTATTAACCCAAGACTACTTCCTCCGTAAACTAAATGGATTTCTCTCTCAGCTAGCACTCGACCAATATGGTTTGCAATATTTACAAACTCTTTATCCTTTCCAGGATTAGATCCACAAAAGACACAAATACTTTTGATCTGACGAACTGAAGTTACTTCCATTATTATTATTATTTTTGTACTCTCACCTTATCAACGATCTGAAGAGAGCAAAGTATATTATTTAAAGGAATCAGAACTCAAATCTAATAATTACACCTATAAAAAAGGGATAGATCTGTGTGTCAGGTAAGTTTGAAAATAAGCACAGCAATGATAATAGCTATATGACAAGGATAAGAGATTAATCTATATGTGTCAGAAGAAGTCTGAAAATACGCAACGCATATTTCAAAAAAATACGGCTAAATTTTTTATTTTTTAAAATTTTTTTTGAAATTTTTTTATGAACAAGAAGAAAAATAAAAATAAAAATAAAAATAAAAATAATATTTAGAGGAGGGGTGATTATGGCTCACATTTTCCTTTAGTTTTACGTCCAGTAACAGCTTGAGTGCTCTCTATGGGCCGATAGTCGGCTTCCCATCTAATTTTCTTAAAAATTGGCAAACAGGGTCTTTTTGAGTTAGATTCCCGAGACTATAACGCTCATGTTTATCTTGGAATATTGGCCATAAATCAAGAAGTACTCTCTGCACATCTCCATTAGGATGCGTCTCAAGAGTCAATAGAATGTTATCTAAAGACTCCTTACTCATGTCATCCTTAATGAAGTGAATTTTATCAAGTCGATTTATACACGTCATTCCAATTGATTTGCATTTTGTGTTACAGGTCCATCTTGCATATTTATAGCAGACTCGTAACCTTTTTGCTCTTCTTTTCTTTGCATATGAACTTTTGCCTAGCCTAACATATATGAAACAAGAGCATCAGAAAATTCCCCTGTTATTCGGACCTTTGCTTCGATTAACCAGCGTATATCCCCAAGGATGCCTTTGTGCATAAGAATCCTTAATCTCTCAAACCTTGCACAATAAATGTTAGTTAAAGCATTTTGAGGGAGAGAAGGGAATCGCTTGCGGAGGTTAATAAACTGATTATCCATTTTGAATGAAAGAAAGAAGAAGAGAAAAAAAATGAGTAAAATTTTATACATATTTTAGTGTTTGTGGGTAACTGAAGGGACCGAAAAAGATTTTCACAGAGTACCGTTATTCGCCATTTAACCGGTGAAAAATCACCTGTCAATGAAAAACAAACAAGATGATAGAGTTAGAAAACTTGGGTTGCCTCCAAAGAAGCTACTTTTAATGTCATCAGCCAGCGTGATTGAAGATTTTGCACAATCGATGGGTCCTCCACAATAATGATTCAATCTTTGACCATTGACCTTAAACGTGGCTTGAGTTTTTTTTTTTCAACAAAGTAGTTATTAATCATGGTAGAGGGCCTCCTGTAGCTGAACCTCCTCCACGAGGTTGTCTTGAGCTCCTTCATAAAAATTCTTGAGGCGATGACCATTGACTTTGAACACTTTGTTGGTGGTTTCACTCTTAATTTCTACTGCACCATGAGGAAAAACATTAATAACAATAAAAGGATCAAGCCACCTAGAACGAAGCTTACCGGGCATAAGTTTGAGGCGAGAGTTGTAGAGAAGGACTTTTTGACCAAGGTTGAACTCTTTTCGTACCAACATTTTGTCATGAAGGAGTTTAGTCTTCTCCTTGTAAATTTGGGAGTTCTCATATGCCTCTAATCGAAGCTCCTCAAGTTCATGAAGTTGGAGCTTCCTTTGGGATTAGGTTTAACTCAAATATGGTAGCTTGATGCATGGTTGGTGGGTTGGTGTATGGTTTGTGGCTTCTAGTTAGCAACTCTTCTCTGACTTCCAATTTGAATTTCATGCCCTAAACGATGTATTTTGGCTTGGAGGTCTTCATGACAGTTGTAGACAATTGTCTCCTTGAACGTTTGGTGTTAGTTTCATGCCAATTGGACTTTTACAACTCTAGATATTCGAAAAACACCGCACCTACCTCAAGTCAGGTTAGCAGAGCGTGTTTCCAAATTCAAACCAACTTGTAGCTTCATAATCACGCCTAAAACGACATCTATTGACTAAATGGTCTTTAGAGAAGTTGGAAATATGGGTCTTATCTTTCCAATCGCTCAGTTTCAGCTCAAAAAGAGGCCTATAGCCCATGATATGGTCCAATATGTGCACACTACTCTGATTCCAGTAACAACAAATCCACTCTAAATTGTAAGGCTATTTTGGACCCTTAGAAGATCGATCCAATTCTTGAGTTCTTCACGAAACTTGTAGATCCCTGTCTTAGCTTTCAAAGACACCAAGATTACCTCAAATGGATCACCGAGTCCCAAGTTATGGCCTAACTAAGGAGGAAAGGTCAACATGCATCAAAATCCAAGAATTATTCACAATTTGCATTAAAGCCCAATGAGGCCCAACAATATTAAACTCATCTAAAATACTAATATTGGGCACAATAAACATCTAATAAAGCCTAGTACAAAGCTAACATAAGTGTCTCAAATTGATTGATCACATATTAACTCACAACCTTTCATCTTCTAACACTAACTCACAACTCTTCATTTTCTAATTATTATTTCTAACATCCCCCTTAATTAGAAAGTTCTCAATAAAATTTTTACATGCCAAGTCTTGCTCTCAATCTTCTAAAATCTTCAAACTTGAGGGGCTTAGTGAAAATATCTGCAACTTGATCTTGTGTCTTCACATGAACTAGCTCCACCTCTTTTTTGGCAATGCATTCTCTAATGAAATGATACCTTGTGTCTATGTGTTTGCTTTGTTCATGAATCTTTGTACTATCCTCTTGGTTCATGTTAAACTCCTTCAACAATCTTCTTACCCAAATAGCATGGCATGTGCAAGAAGTCGCAACCATATACTCGGCTTCACAAGTAGAAAGTGTAACAATGGCTTGCTTCTTAAAGTTCCAAGTAAAAGCACAATTACCCATAAAAAAGGACAAAGCTAGTAGTGTTTTTTCTAACATCAATGTCTCCTGCAAAATCACTATCACAAAATCCCATAAGCTTGAACTCATTAGGAGAGTAAAACAAGCCAAAATGAAGTGTACCTTTTAGGTAACAAAGAATTCTCTTTGCTGCCTTCATATGAGTAGAGGTAGGAGACTCCATAAAGCGGCAAACAACACCAACCGCATACATAATATCCGGCCTTATACTTGTTAAGTACCTCAAGCTTCCTACAAGACTCTTGAACAAAGTAGGATCTTCCTTCTCTCTACCATCGAGCTTTGACAATTTCAAGTTACCTTCCATGGGTGTGTTTCACAAGATTGCAATCAAGCATTTTAAATTTCTCCAACACCTTTGCATAGCTCTCTTGAGAAACAAAAAATGCCATTCTCCATTTGGTTCACTTCCAATCCCAAGTAATAAGATATGAGCCCCATATCTGTCATCTCAAATTCACAAGACATAGCTTTCTTGAAGTCTTCAAACAAATTTGGCTTATTGCCGGTAAAAATAAAATCATCCACATGAAGACAAACAAGGAGAATATGACCATTATAAAAAAAATTTAACAGAAAGAGCATACTTGTGTTGGCAGCAAACAAACCCATTGTCTTGAAAGTACTTGTCAATGCGGCTACTCCATGCCTTTGGTGCTTGCTTTAGGCCATACAATGCCTTCTTCAATTTTAAGACTTTCTCCTCTTGCCCTTTGACAGCAAAACCCATTGGTTGCTCAACATAGACATATTCCTTAAGATAGCCATTTAGAAAAGCTGATTTGACATCAAGTTGGAAAATTCTCCATCCCATTTGAGTAACTAAAGAGATAAAAAGACGAATTGTCTCCATAAGAGCAACTGGTGCTAACACTTCATCATAATCAACTCCATGTTGTTGCTTGTATCCTTTAGCAACAAGCCTTGCTTTGTATCTTTCCACTTCTCCTTTGGCATTCTTCTTAATCTTGAATATCCACTTGACTCCAATTGCTTTATGACCCTTAGGAAGTTTTGATAACTCCCAAGTGTCATTCTTCTTAATGGCTTTGATTTCTTCCTCCATGGCTTGTCTCCACCTTTTGTATTCCATAGCTTCATCAAAAGTTAGAGGTTCACTGTCAACAAAAAGAAAAAACAAATCATTTATAATTTCAGTTTCATCATATATTTCTTAAATGCTTCTCATTTTTCTTGGCCTTTCACTTGAACTCCCTTCGGAAGATGAGGCTTCATGAATTGAAGGAGTTGGTGAAGGAGGTGGAGTAGAAAACTCATTTGGTGCTACAACTTCTTGATTACTTTCTTCAAAATATGGAAAGAAATCATAGGTCCCTTATTCTTTCTCCCAATTCCACGCCTCTTCTTCATCAAATTCTACATCTCTGCTTACAATAATCTTCCCATTATTATTTTTTTAAAGTAAAAAAGGCATGCAATGGCATCACAATAGGGAAAGGAATCCCAACTAGGTTGAAGATAAAAAAAAAATACAAAAAAACATGGTGGGACCAAACCAAAACCCATGAAAGGAATGCAAAACTACTTGAACCTATAATTGGGAAGCCAAAACCTATTGCGGTTAAAGTCTTCCAAAATAAATTAGGAACAAGATCCCACAAGCTATATCTATGATTATGAATACCATAATTAGCAAGCCTATCAACACAATGTTTACCCTCCCTATATATATAGGAAACAATAAAACACATTTGATTAGAGAGGAAAATGCAGTTCTTCCATCTTGCTTTAAGCTTCCAAGGCACTAAATCCAGAGATTTGAAAGCAGCCACCACTAACTGTGAATCACACTTAAGCCATAGCTTATGCCAATCTTTACGATAAGCAATTTCAATGGCAAGCATGGCTACACATAACTCAACATAAAGAGAGGAGGCTATTCCAATATAATTCGAAAAACAACCAAGGATGGCAGCTGTGCTATCCCTAAAAATTCCTCCACAAGCCGCAATATCAGGATTACCCTTAGCAGCACCATCAGTATTGCATTTGATCCAGCCACAAAGAGGAGGGTGCCAGTCAACCTGAATAATGACAGGAGCCTTAGGAGCATGAACTTCAATGTTAAAAGCCTTCATAACATTAAAATCAGCAATAGAGGCCCTCATTGTACCAAAAGACAATCTGCCAAAAAGAGAGGTTGCTGAAAAGATCAAATTCAAAGTTGTATTGAGAGGAACTCAATGATTTTGAAATCTTAATTGATTTCTACAAAACCAAATTATATTGAGCACATTAATAATCCCAGCCAACTTGACATCTCTTAATTGATCATGTAAAGGCCCAACACAAATCTGTAAGATAGAGGAAAAAGGAGATGTGTCTATCGGGCAATTCAATTTTGCAGCTAACCAACTCCAAATTTTCATAGCAAATGGACAATCCATAAAAAAAGATGATGTGAAGACTCAGAAGACTTGCAACATAAACTGCACATTGAGACTAAAATGCAACCTCTCATAACCAAGTTCTCATCAGTTGGAACTTTATTATGAAAAAGTCTCCTCACAAGAAAAGACTTAGAGGGAGGGATAACATTACTCTAGATTAGCTTCCCCTAAGAGATTGTTTGAGCAGTATCATTAAAAAACAAATAAGCTTTTTTAAAAGAAAACTTACCATTATCAGACCCTTTCCAAACCAGCATGTCTTCATCCTAAGAAAATGGAATAATATGATTATGAATTTCTAAGGCCAATGCTGGAAACAATGCTTAATAAGTTTTGGTAGGGACCAAGCATTATCATAAATGAAGTTTGCAACCTTAGCATGAAAGGATTTTATGGTATCTTCAGGAATGTTGAGAATCTAAGAAACTAAATTTGATAACCACCTATCACACCAAAAGTTATTTGAATTATACAGCTTGTAGCCTTTTGAATTTGCATCATAGCCTATGCTTCACAATCCTATCTTCAAGCTTGGATCTTCCTTGGTCGGGCACATGAGCATATGCAATGCTCCCAAAGACTCTTAGATGGTCAACTCTTGGCTTCACTCCACTCCATGCTTCTTGAGGTGTTTGGCCTTTGACATTCCTTGTAGGAGAGTGGTTAGACAAATAAACTACACATGAAACAGCTTCGGCCCAAAATTCCTTGGGCATAGATTTAGCTTTCAACATACATCTAGCCAAATTAAGAATGATTCTATTTTTTCTCTCTGTTATCCCATTTTGTTATGGAGTTCTAGGAACCATTAGAGGGCGATGAATCCCATTATTTTCACAAAATTCATTGAACTCTTTTGATGTGAATTCTCCACCTCTATCGGATCTTAGAGCCTTGATTACATAACCACTCTCCTTTTCTACAAGAGCTTTAAAATTTTTAAAAATTACAAATGCCTCAGATTTTTGCTTCAAGAAATATACTCAAGTCTTCCTACTAAAATAATCAATAAAGAGCAAAAAAGATTTATTTTTACCAAATAAACGAGGATCAATTGGACCACACACGTCGCTGTGCACAAGTTGGAGAGGCTCCCTTGCTCTTGATTCAGCTTCTTTGGGAAAACTTCTTCTTGCATGCTTGCCAAGGAGACATGCTTCACACAATTGATTAGGATGATTGATGTGAGGCATCCCCTTTACCATCTTCTCATCTCCTAAGGTCTTGAGTGCTCCAAAATTCAAGTGCCCAAACCTCATATGCCAACACCATGCTTCATCTTTTATGCTAGCCTTTAAGCATTTTGCCTCATGGGTCTTAATGCTCAAAGTGAACATTCTATTTCGTGACATAAACACCTTAGCAATCAAAATAGAATTTTGATCTTTAAGCCACAAGCAACTATCTTTCATGAGAACTTCATACCCCTTCTCAACAAATTGTCCTAAACTCAAAATATTACTACTTAATTTAGGAACATAATAAACATCCTTGATTAATTTGTGAGTACCATCTTTTAAGGAAATTAAAATAGTACCTTTCCCTTGGATTTGCACCTTGGAAGAATCACCAAAGGAAATATTTCCCTTCACCTTCTCTTCAAGCTCCACAAATTTCTCCTTATAACCACACATGTGATTGCTTGCTCCATTGTCAAGATACCATAAGCACTTATCATCATTCTCTTCATTATTAAGTGGTAGCAATAGTGTTGGCTCTTCACCTTCTTCTTTGTCACCAGCAAGATTGGCCTTTTCTTCAACATTAGTTCTACACTCCCAAGAAAAATGACCATACTTATGGCAACTATAACATTCAACATTAGATTTATCATACCTCCTTTCATTTGTTCTACCAAAATTGCCTCTACCTCTTCCTCTTCCACGACCTCTTATGGGTTGATTACTCCTTTTATTATGATCAAAATTGTTATGATCTCCTCTTCCTTGGCCATGTCCACGTCCTCTTCCATGGCCACGACCACGACCACGACCACGACCACGTCCTCTTTTTCTTTTTTCTCCTCCATTTTCTTTCAAAGAAGCAGAATCAAGAGCAAGGGAGCCTTTCCAACTTATGCACATTGATGTGTGTGGTCCAATTGATCCTTCTTCATTTGGTAAAAATAAATATTTTTTGCTCTTTATTGATGATTTTTGTACGAAGACTTGGATGTATTTCTCGAAGCAAAAGTTTGAGGCATTTGCAATTTTAAAAAATTTTAAAGCTCTTGTAGAAAAGAAGAGTGGTTATGTAATCAAGGCTCTAAGATCCGATAGAGGTGGCGAATTCACATCAAAAGAGTTCAATGAATTTTGTGAAAATAATGGGATTCGTCGCCCTCTAACAGTTCCTAGAACCCCACAACAAAGTGGGGTAGCGGAGAAAAAAAATAGAACCATTCTTAATATGACTAGATATATGTTGAAAGCTAAATCTATGCCCAAGGAATTTTGGGCAAGTTGTTTCATGTGCAGTTTATTTCTCTATCCACTCTCCTACAAGGAATGTCAAAGGCCAAACACCTCAAGAAGCATGGAGTGGAGTGAAGCCAAGAGTTGACAATCTAAGAGTCTTTGGGAGCATTGCATATGCTCATGTGCCCGACCAAGGAAGATCCAAGCTTGAAGATAGGAGTGTGAAGCATGTATTCATTGGCTATGATGCAATTTCAAAAGGCTACAAGCTGTATAATCCAAATTATGGGAAGATTATTGTAAGCAAAGATGTAGAATTTGATGAAGAAGAGGCATGAAATTGGGAAAAAGAAGAAGAGACCTATGATTTCTTTCCATATTTTCAAGAAAGTGATCAAGAAGTTGAAGCACTAAATGAGTTTTCTACTCCACCTCCTTCACCAACTCGTTCAATTCATAAAGCCTCATCTTCCGAAGGGAGTTCAAGTGAAAGGCCAAGAAAAATGAGAAGCATTCAAGAAATACATGATGAAATTGAAATTATAAATGATTTGTTTTGTCTTTTTGTTGACAGTGAACATCTAACTTTTGATGAAGCTATGGAAGAAAAAAGATGGAGACAAGCCATGGATGAAGAATTCAAAGCCATTAAGAAGAATGACACTTGGGAGTTATCAAAACTTCCTAAGGGTCATGAAGCACTTGGAGTCAATTGGGTATTCAAGATTAAGAAGAATGTCAAAGGAGAAGTGGAAAGATACAAAGCAAGGCTTGTCGCTAAAGGATACAAGCAACGACATGGAGTTGATTATGATGAAGTGTTTGCACCAGTTGCTCGTATGGAGACAATTCATTTTCTTATCTCTTTAGCTGCTCAAATGGGATGGAGAATTTTCCAACTTGACATCAAATCAGCTTTTCTAAATGGCTATCTTAAGTAATATGTCTATGTTGAGCAACCAATGGGTTTTGCTGTCAAAGGGAAAGAGGAGAAAGTCTTAAAATTGAAGAAGACATTGTATGGCCTAAAGCAAGCACCAAGGGCATGGAGTAGCCGCATTGACAAGTACTTTCAAGTCAATGGGTTTGTTCGCTGCCAACACGAGTATTATCTTTATGTTAAAATTTGTTATAATGGTGATATTCTCCTTGTTTATCTTTATGTGGATGATCTTATTTTTACCGACAATAACCCAAATTTGTTTGAAGACTTCAAGAAGGCTATGTCTTGTGAATTTGAGATGACAGATATGGGGCTTATGTCTTATTACTTGGGATTGGAAGTGAAGCAAATGGAGAATGACATTTTTTGTTTCTCAAGAGAGCTATGCAAAGAAGGTGTTGGAGAAATTTAAAATGCTTGATTGCAATCCTGTGAACACACCTATGGAAGGTAACTTGAAATTGTCAAATTTTGATGGTGGAGAGAAGGAAGATCCTACTTTGTTCAAGAGTCTTGTAGGAAGCTTGAGGTACTTAACAAGTACAAGGCCAGATATTATGTATGCGGTTGGTGTTGTTTGCCGCTTTATGGAGTCTCCTACCTCTACTCATATGAAGGCAGCAAAGAAAATTTTATGTTACCTAAAAGGTACACTTGATTTTAGCTTGTTTTACTCTCCTTCTAATGAGTTCAAGCTTATGTGTTTTTGTGATAGTGATTTTGCGAGAGATGTTGATGATAGAGAAAGCACTATTGGCTTTGTGTTTTTTTAAGGGTAATTGTGCTTTTACTTGGAACTCTAAGAAGCAAGCCATTGTTACACTTTCTACTTGTGAAGCCGAGTATATGGCTGCAACTTCTTGCACATGCCATGTTATTTGGCTAAGAAGATTGTTGAAGGAGTTTAACATAATCCAAGAGGATAGTACAAAGATTCATATTGATAATAAATCTGCATAAGTTCTTGCTATGAATCTGGTGTTTCATGAACGAAGCAAACACATAGACACAAGGTATCATTTCATTAGAGAATGCATTGCCAAAAAAGAGGAGGAGCTAGTTCATGTGAAGATACAAGATCAAGTTGTAGATATTTTCACTAAGCCCCTCAAGTTTGAAGATTTTAGAAGATTGAAAGCAAGACTTGGCATGCAAAATTTTTATTAAGGGTTTTCTAATTAAAGGGGGATGTTACAAAATAATAATTAGAAAATAAAGAGTAGTGAGTTAGTGTTAGAAGATGGAAGGTTGTGAGTTAATATGCATTAAGGTACATTATTCTTATGTAACCACTAAGTATTTGAAGGGTTATTGATATTATGTCTATTTAGTGTGTTAATTAAAAAGTCATGTGATGGTTATGGGTTACTCTACTATAAATAGAGTACCAATCCATGTAGTTTGTGTGCCAAAGCAATAGAATCTCCTTTATTTTCTATAGACTCCTCTCCATTTTTCTAACAATAAAAACTAAGGCTGAGAAAGGTATGTATGGTAATTGAGCTTATCTTTGATCTTATAGTTGGCTTGTACTTTGCTGCTTTTCTTAATTGCATCCTCCATGTGGAACTTATGATGGGAAGGGATTAACAACATAGCAACGACATACCACTTCTATGTGAACCTAGCAATTAGTGTTTCTGTTAACCATTTCAACCTCTCCCTTAATCCTAGGACAGCAGTAGTGTTCAAGCCATAGAAATTGTTGACTGCACTGGGCTCTGTCTCTGAACAGCCAAATCCATCATGAACGCACACATAGATCATCAGCTCGTGTTTTGCTGTGTCAATAACAATAATATGGTCAACACAATGTTTTCTTGGACAGGCTATGAACAAAGCAACTTATTGAGAGAAGAAGGGGTTGAAGAAGCAAAAAGAAGAAAAGCTCTTACCACACTCAATTGTGACCTCTGCTACGACGGGCCCAAGGGTCATTTCGTATTGTATAGGTGACATCCAGTGTGACAACATCATGTTGTTTATTATGTGGGAACTATTAATATAAAAAATAGATATTTTGAAATAACTTTAATAAATTTATTAATAAAAATTATATGCATGGCTCCAACTGTCATGAACTTTGATATTCAGAGAAATAATTTAAATCGCGTAATATTGGCAATCTATTTCCCAATGCAGAGAAGTTAGGTGATTTGTGGGTTGGAACTCTTCCAATCAAAATAAAGCCTAGCCCAGCCAATTTAATATTTGTCGTGTTTTTTTATTTTTTATTTTAGGATGTATTATCACCTTTTATTGAGATTTTTAAAATTTTATAATAATTAGTTCCTTGAGAATTTTTTAATTAAAATTACTATTGAATATGTCATGGGTATTATCAAATCTTGATTTCTAAATGTTTTAGTGTTTGAGAAAAAATCACACAATGAAAAAGATAATTATTTAACAAAAGGAATGTCAAGTAAGATAAAATCTAGAGCAAAATCTCTTATTCCATAATTTAAAATAAATATGTACGCGCCATTATTATATTTGAAGCATTAACAAAAACTCGTCAATTATATTAAGTTCTAACATTGAGTAAATTTAACAATTCACTCAAATATTATAAGTTTATATTAAAATATTTTATAAAATTATATTAATGAGTAAATGCTCAATTTGGTCCTACAAAGATATATGTGACATCAAGTTAGTATTCTATTTTTAAAGGACATAAATTTGGTCTTGATAACCCCTCAGCAAGTGTACCAAATCGTTCTAGTAATAAAAAAGTGAGTGAGTACATATCGTCCCACAAGGATTGAGTTTACCAAGCACCAATTCACTAGATTTAATACTATTTAGACTAATGTACTTTTGGATTGAAGGGGACTCTATGGCTAAGAAGTAATGCAGAGCCTAGTTGGTTTTCTTTTTTATTTTATTTATTGTTGTGGTGAGTGAGTTGGCATGGCTACTGTTGTGATGATTTGACAAAACAATTTGGAAACAGATGAGTATTAGGTTAATTAATCGATTTGAACAGTCAGTTTGCTTGTTGATTTTGTGTACCCAAATCAATGTTTGCTTGTACATACACAGATTCGCATGCAAATTAGAATTTCAGGGCCTTAATGCATGACTGATAAATTGACATAATGTTGTTCGGGTTGCGTATTTGCTATATGGGGGAGTCTGGATCATTGAAATATGTCAGAACTTTGTGGTTTGGTGGTGACTGGATTATGTTCGTGTTAGCCTATGCATTGCATGAAAAAATGCTTAAAATTACTTGATATATGGAGAATTAAATGGCATGTGAATATGCCCAGATAACTGCTCGCTTGACCCCATAACCTGATTTTATAATGTTTGGTTATACTGAGTGAATTGCATGACTCTTTCTTTAGATGATTGATTTGGTTCATGCACCTCTTTTATTTGGGATTGTTGGATGTATCTGTCACTTAGTATAGAATTTTTAGCAAGTTAGAATTTGAAAGTTTACCAGTTCATTTGATTAGTATGCTGAAATTGTAAATGTGATTTTGACTCATGGTTTCCTTGAATTGTTTTTGAAGATTCTATGACACTGGATTGTGTTTGGTTTCCTTGTTGTTTGGGTTCCTTACTGATCTATTTTGAAGTTTAAGTTTAAAGCAATCTCTTTTGAGTTTTCAATGGGGATCATAAGGTGTCAGATATGAGCTCTTGCATTTTTTGGGGTTGGTTTCATTTATACAAAATTATTTGATGATTTGATTCAGACCATAAATCAGCTCGGAGTCTGGTTTGGGCATTTGGGGATTAAGGTTTCTCTTGCTAACATGAAATTGAAACTTCCGGGGCTGTAAGCACGCAACTAAACTGATATAATGATATGTTCTATTTTTGTTCATTATTTTTGAGATGAGTAGTTGGCTAGAGGTCTCAGCTTTTTGAATTCATTTGGATATCAGCTTAGTATTTAGGTTCCTTATTGTTTTTCTTACCCTCTACTTGGAAAAGGATTGATGTCATGTCAGCTGTTAAAATGCCCTATCTTTGAACAGCATTTGAAGATTTTATTACTCTGGATTGTGTTTGGTTTCCTTGTTGTTTGGGTTCCTTGCGGGTCTTGTTTTGAAGTTTAAGTTTAAAGCAATCTCTTTTGAGTTTTTAATAGGGGTCATAAGATGTCAGATTAGAGCTCTTGCATTTTTTGGGGTTGGTTTCATTTATACAAAACTATTTAATAATTTGATTCAGACCATAAATCAGTTGGGAGTCTGGTTTGGGCATTTGGGGATTAAGGTTTCTCTTGCTAACATGAAATTGAAACTTTGGGGGCTGTAAGCGCGCAACTAAACTGATATAATGATATGTTCTATTTCTGTTCATTATTTTTGTGATGATTAGTTGTCTTAGGGTCTCAGTTTTTTCAATTCATTTGGATATCAGCTTAGTATTTAGGTTCCCTACTGTTTTTCATACCCTCTGCTTGGAAAAGGATTGATGTCATGTCAGCAGTTAAAATGCCCAATCTTTGAACTGTTTTTGATGATTCATTGACTCTGGATTGTGTTTGGTTTCCTTGTTGTTTGGGTTGTTTACGGGTCTTGTTTTGAAGTTTAAGTTTAAAGCAATCTCTTTTGAGTTTTCAATGGGGGTCATAAGGTGTTAGATATGAGCTCTTGCATTTTTTGGGGTTGGTTTCATTTATACAAAACTATTTGATGATTTGATTCAGACCATAAATTAGTTTGTAGTCTGGTTTGGGCATTTGGGGATTAAGGTTTCTCTTGCTAACATCAAATTGAAACTTCGGGGGCTGTAAGCGCGCAACTAAACTGATATAATGATGTCCTATTTCTGTTCATTATTTTTGAGATGATTAGTTGGCTTGAGGTCTCAGTTTTTTGAATTCATTTGGATATCGGCTTAGTATTTAGGTTCCCTACTATTTTTCTTACCCTTTACTTGGAAAAGGATTGATGTCATGTCAGCTGTTAAAATGTCCAATCTTTGTACTATTTTTGAAGATTCTATGACTCTGGATTATGTTTGGTTTCCTTGTTGATTGGGTTGCTTGCGGGTTGATGAGTCTTAGTCAGTACTTATATTTCCTATCTTTATCATATGATTTTTTGGGATTTTATCTCCTAATTGATGTTTATTTGCTATTTATTTTAGGAAAGTTGATCTTTGAACAAATCTACTGTAGTTATGGTAATTTGTGCAAAGAATCTTCAAGGGATGCTAATCAAGGAGACTCAATCAAAGGCTATTCAAGGAAACAAGGAAACTTAATTAAAGGCAAATCAGGAAAACTTTTGCTGTCAAATCTTTTGTAATAATTTGGGCATAACTTTCACTCCAAAAGTTCAAATGACATGATTCCGGTGGATATGGAGAGTTAAGAAAAAGATCTACGAATATTATGTTGACCACTATCACTGATTCAACCAGATTTGATGAGATATGTCCAGCCCAAGTTAACGCCTTTTATGAGGAAAAATGGCAGCAACATTCAATTGCTTTAGGATTTCCTAAATCTTATAAAAGGACTTATTCTGCCCTAGAAGAACCAGGGGGACTTTGGGGGAGAGGGCTTCCAGCCCTATGAGAGCTAAGGAGATCATCAAGGAGCAAGGATTCGAGATCTTCATATGCTTGTTGTCTTGAATTCAATGGAGTTTACATTTTCCTATCTTTTGTTTTCCTATTTCTTGATGTTTTTCTAAACTCTTCCTAGCTAGAGTATGATGTAACTTGAATGGATGATTTGTTTGGATTTATTGTTCTTAATATAAGTTTCCTTTCATGATTGAGTGTTCATCTCTATTCTTAATGCTTTTATGACTTGATCAACCATAAATTGAACTGATGGTCATGCATAGAATTGGGAAATTCATGTGTGATGTTGCTTCTTAAGATAAACACCATGATTAAGCAATAGTCTAGGAATAGATATTGTTGATTGTGTGGTATTACTTGGGATTTTGTTCATTCATGCCTTGTTCTATTTGGAATTAGATTAAGGAATTAGTTAATTCTAGATAGTTAAAGAGAATTAATCTACCAAGAAATTGGGTTTTAATTAAATTAGATATCCCACCATCAATTCTTGAATTGGAATTTAAATTAAGATAGAATCCAAAAAATCGAAAAATCAAGTGAAATTGGATCTTTAGCATCTCACTCTTTGTTTGCTCAACCCCATTTAACATAGTTACAATTTTACTTTTATTTCTAAATTCTCTTGATTAATTTGCATCGTTTAAATAGTATCTAAATTAGTAATTTGATACTTGACAACACAATTCCCTGTGGAGACGATAATTTACTCATCACTTTATTACTTGTGCGATTTGGTACACTTGCCAAATAAGCTATCACGGGTCTTGTTTTGAAGTTTAAGTTTAAAGCAATCTCTTTTGCGTTTTCAATGGGGGTCATAAGGTGTCAGATTAGAGCTCTTGCATTTTTTGGGGTTGGTTTCATTTATACAAAACTATTTGATGATTTGATTCAGACCATAAATCAGTTGGGAGTCTGGTTTGGGCATTTGGGGATTAAGGTTTCTCTTGCTAACATCAAATTGAAACTTCGGGGGCTGTAAGCGCACAACTAAACTGATATAATGATATGTTCTATTTCTGTTCTTTATTTTTGAGATGATTAGTTGCCTTGAGGTCTCAGTTTTTTGAATTCATTTGGATATCAGCTTAGTATTTAGGTTCCCTACTATTTTTCTTACCCTCTACTTGGAAAAGGATTGATGTCATGTCAGCTGTTAAAATGCCCAATCTTTGAACTGTTTTTGAAGATTCTATAACTCTGGATTGTGTTTGGTTTCCTTGTTGTTTGGGTTGCTCGCGGGTCTTGTTTTGAAATTTAAGTTTAAAGCAATCTCTTTTGAGTTTTCATTGGGGGTCATAAGGTGTCAGATATGAGCTCTTGCATTTTTTGGGGTTGGTTTCATTTATACAAAACTATTTGATGATTGATTCAGACCATAAATTAGTTTGTAGTCTGGTTTGGGCATTTGGGGATTAAGGTTTCTCTTGCTAACATGAAATTGAAACTTCGGGGGCTGTAAGAGCGCAACTAAACTGATATAATGATATGTCCTATTTCTGTTCATTATTTTTGAGATGATTAGTTGGCTTGAGGTCTCAGTTTTTTGAATGCATTTGGATATTAGCTTAGTATTTAGGTTCCCTACTGTTTTTCTTACCCTCCACTTGGAAAAGGATTGATGTCATGTCAGCTATTAAAATGTCCAATCTTTGAGCATAAGATATGGCTACCAAGTGATATTGTTGAGTGCTTTGTTCTAATATCTCTTGGGTCCAGTTAATTTGGTTGTTTACATTGTTAGAAAAATGCTTGTGGTTTGATTTTATGTATGAGTTTTAGTCTAATGATCAATTGATGAGTGAGTTATTTTTATTTCATTGGTTTTATGTTAGCTATATGTACTCATTGCATTTAAACTTGTTTGACACTTACTCATGGCACCTTTGAATTATGATTTACAACTCTAGAATGAATTTTGAATCATTCTCAATTTTTCGCCCCATGGTGTTAAGTTGTAACAATATTATGCTTGTTGGATGCTAAGCTCACATTTGATGATTGAGAAAATTCTGCTCATGGTTTCTTTGAAAGAATTGGTTTTTGTGTTGACTTGATGAAAGTTGGATTAGGTATTGGATGTTTCTTTTCCTATGTGGTTTGAGAATGTTTGAATTTTGTTATGTACCTAATGATGTTGGGTTTTATGGCAGGATAAATGTTTATTTGCCTTAAAGTTTGTGTGGGTTTTTGAAGCATATAGGCTCATGAATGTTTACTTGATGATTCATTGAATTACATATGCATGCATTCTCATTTTGCACTTTCTACCATGTTCGATTCTCATTAGCTGAAATGAAAATTTAATTATGCCTTTGAGTCTTACTCTGTTGCGTGGTTGATCTTTTTATCTTTCATTTATGTTAGTGTGGGTCATGCGATGCTCATTTGATGTTTTCTTCAAGGGTTAGGTAGACCGTTTTTAATGTGAAGAGTATCATATTTTTTAAGGTGTGAATACCATTGGGTTTTCTTTTCCCTATTTGCCATTATCAAGATGAATATACTTGGTGAAAATTAGTGGTTCTGTGGTTGAGCATATATAGGAATGGTAGAGTAGCTTGGGGTTTACACACATATTTGGGTCTCTGGTTTAATCTTCAGGTTATGTGATAATTATCTAGCAGGGCCTTTCAGGGATAGTTAATTTAGATATCCAGGGTCTTTTGTTTTTACTTTTGATAGTTTCCTATGCTTTAAAGCCTTTCCGTTAAAATAAAATAAAGTAAAATAAAATATTAAATTGTTTTTGTATCAATGGTTATTGTTTGTTAACTTAGTTGTTATCTGTCTTTTCTTTGGATCCTAATTGTATGTCATTTTGTTTATTTCTCATCATCATATTCATAATTCTTGTCTTCTCATTTATTGTCCAATATGTAATGGATTAGTGAGATAGATTATGTAGTTTTATTGTTCTTTGAAAATTGAATCTTATGTTTTTAATCCATTACGCACACTTTCTAATATAAGTTAAATGGTTCAATGCTACAAATCGCATTAGTTGTCTTCAGATATCAAGTATCCACTAGACAATCTCTTTGGGGTGGATCAGTGGATTTAGTATCATTTTTCATCCCGCTTAGGACACGTTAAGAGAAGTATTTTTTAAAAAGAAAATAAGTGGTCAAATGCCACAAATCGCATTTGTCAGCACCCAATTTTGTCCAGCCTTTAAAATAAATAAAATAAAAAATAATAATTAATAATTAATAATTAATAATTAAAATTGAAATTTCCAACCCATTCAACCTATTTTTTTAAACCCATTTATTGACTTATTAGGCCCAGCCTAGATCTCACCTTAGCCCAACTCCCTTTTAATCCACTTCCTACCCAAGCCCTTTACCCATTACCCCATCTTCTCCCCCTTGGACAAAACAACCACCCGACCACACTTTGCATGCACAGACACGCACAAACCCATGTCCCCCCAACGTTGCTTTGTGCGCACACCCATCACACTAGCACACACACAACGACCCACACATCACACCACTCTACACCACCACCCTTCACACACAAATACTCTCTGTAATATTTTTTTTGTTTGCTCCTCACAGATAAAAGGAAGAGGAAGAGAGAGAGAAGGGGGAGGTTGGCTAGGGTTTTTTTTGGAGAACCAAGAGAGAGGAAGAAGCCAAGAGAAAAGAGGAGAGGGAAAGGGTGAAAGTGAGAGAGAGAAGGAAATATTTTCATTTTTGTTCTCCAACAGGTAAGTTTCCAAATTTTCCTCTATGTTTGTTTTTGCTCTATTGCCAATGTTTTTAAATATGGTATATATGTGATATGATGATGAGTTTGTTTCTGGGCAGTTTTGGTTGATTCACTTTTGACCCTTTTTCTTATCCATTTATCACCAAATCCAAATCCACACTTATATACAACCTCCATAATCCCCAAAACAACATCTACATAATCACCTAGCCACTTCACTCACCTTTCTCTGCACTTTCCAGTCCAAAAACAGAGCCAATCTCCCTTTCCTTAAAATTTCATCCAAGGACACCCATTAACACCCAAAGCCACCATAAAATCCCCTAATTTGCCTCTAAACACAGCACCAATACCTACCCCAATATCCATCAAACCATGTCCTAAATATGTGAAAAACCAGAAAATAGAGTCTGCGCCCATGTCCGACCCACCACCACCTCCCAGACCATTTTCTGACCGACCACATAGCCCCAGGACCATTAGCCGATCGACCCCCATAGCCCAGTACCTACACCGACCGACTACATTCCCTTAGGATGTTTTCCCGACTTGATCACATGCACTGCAGGCCCATGACTGACCAAGCACTTCCAAACAACATTACACATGCCCGATCGATACTTACCGATTCGACCCCCTAGCTTTTGCACAAACCACTCAAACCCGTTTCTGACCCGATCTTCCTAATTTGCCCATCAGCTCATGCCTCCAAGCCGAGCTCACACTTTACCGATCTACAAACGGACCGAGCCGAACCTCTAGCCTTTAAACCCCTCAGATCACCCAACCAAACCGATCCGACCTAGTCTTAGCCTATAACCCATCAGACCACTTCTTCGATCCGAGCAAACCCAACCTTAGCCTTAACCCCATCAGCTCTCTAAACTGACCGACCTGAGTTATCCTTCACCGATCCGACCCTTTAAACAAATGTTCCCCTCTTTAGACTGAGCCGAGCTCTTCAAACACTTCCCCCATCACTAGACCGAGTCGAGCTTAACTTTGCCCCCAAACTCCTCAGATCACCCCTCTAAGTCGAGATCACCATTACTCGATCAACCTCTCCTTAACCGATCACTTCTCTTAACTGACCGATCAGACCTTGTCCTTAACCAATTTACCCTTTAGCTCACCAAATCGATCTATTCATCCCTAAATTTGTGCCTCCGATCTGAGCCTACCTTACTAATCACCACCTTAACATTAATCAATCGAAGACAACAATTTGTGTTCCCAGCACTTCTCCTTTAACCTCAGCTTTGGAGACAGAAGCATTATTCCAGAAAATTTTTAACAGTTTCGAATGAACTTCCACGGGTTCCTTGAAGTAATTGTCCCAACCAGCACCCTGAAGAGTATCTCGGATATCAATCCCACACTCTGTTAGCACATAGGTCTGAAACATATACTCCATTGAGACTTCAGCTTCACTCACATTGAAGGTCTTTCGTCCGGCCATTTCTCAGTGATTTGTGAAGAGGTTTAAGGTTTTTGAGAAGAAAGGGGATTTGATTGTAGGAGATTTTTCAAAGACTAGTTTTTGAAAAGTTTGGTAGCGTAAAAATTTGATCTTGAAGCAGAAGGAGATATTTATAGAGAAAACCTTGATAATGAAAGGTTTCTGAGTGAAAAGTGAAGCGTTTTGAAAAACAATCACAATAAATATTTATTAAAAGTAACTGTCACGTCTGTAGTAAAAAGTAACTTCTATGACCTTTTGAAAACAGACACAGAGTGGGAAATTTGAAAATAGTCAAATGAGATAAAGATATTCTATAATAAATGTGAATATTATAAGTCCATTTACTTATCAGAAAATATGCAAAATACATAACAAGTGCAAGATTCATTGGACGCAAACTATCAATGGACGAATAGATATCAGTTCTTCACAAAGTGCATACTTAGATGTTTTCTAATAAAGTTGAATCTATCCTCAACAAGGGGTTTAGTAAAGATATCAGCCCATTGATGATCTGTATCCACAAATTGAATATCAAGCACCACCTTTTTGAATGTAATCTCTTATAAAGTGATGTTTTATTTCAATGTGCTTTGCTCTTGAATGTAAGATGAGATTTTTTGATAAGTTAATGAATGCAGTATTATCACCAAGTAAAGGAATCTTACTTTCAACGATGTTGTTTGTAACACTCCGAAATTTTTGTTTTTAATTGACATAATGATTTTCTCAATTTTTGTGATTTATGATGATTTATGGAAATTTTTATGAGCTTCATTTAAATTAGGTTATTTTTCATAAATGTTATATGTCAGTTTGGGTCTGTTTCAGAAAATAAAAATAAATAACTTAAATTATCGACCTGCAAATACCTTGACCATTTATTAGGGCCGGGGAAAGTTACGAAACTCGATTCTAAGACCAGATTCTTAAGTTTTCCACTTTTGGGAATTTCTAGTTTATGTTGACTTTTGGTGTTAAATCGGGATTATTTCGAATAATAAAATAATAATTTTAAAATTTTGGCCCGTAAATGATTTGACTATTTATTAGGAATAGGAGAGTTTACGAAACTTAAATCTGGGAACAGATTTAGAAGTCTTCCATTTTAAGGAATTTTATTATGAAACAAAATTTAGGCGTAATTTATTTTCCATTTGATGATACATACTAGTATTTATACGTAGAATACACATTCTTCTCCAAGCTTATCCAAACTTCTACAAGCTTCAAGGTGGATGGCCAAACAAGTGGGGAGGGATAAAAATGTCTTTTCCTATAAACTTTTTAATTACCAAATTATCCAACACTTTGCCTATAAATAGACATTCAAGCATCACTTGAAAAACTCACCAATTCCTCTCCATTCTCTCTCAAATCCCACAGCCAAACCCTTGAGTTTTTCTTTTCAAAGTTTGTGATCCAAGTTTCATCCAGTTTTACAACCCAAACATCATTTTAGGAATATCTTGTGTAGAAAGTTTCTAGTGAAGAAATCATTCTCAAAACGTTTTCTTGAGAAAATCCCAAAGTTGAAGAATCAAAAGGATATTTGTTGGTGGAAGAACAAAGAACTTTCACAAAGTTTTCTTGAGGAATTTTTAAACCAAGGTAGGGGGAGCTTTCTTTATCAACCAATCTTGTGGTAGGAAAATAGGATTTATGGTTCACGTTCTTAAAATTTCGTGTGAGTAGTTATAATTGATATTTAATTTGTTTATGCTTTATGTTTCTTGATTTATGATTTGTGCTTTGTGTTTATATGCTTTATTTAGCCTATGTGTTTCTATGACTTTGGAATATTGCATATATGGTAATATTAGAAGCATAATATTTCTTAAGCATATATATGGTTGGTTGATTTTACAAAAAAATCAGGGTGGGAAAATGATGGATTTTGATCCAAAGATCTTTGAACATTTTAATCACTCTATAGTTACAAAGGAATTTATTTTATTAATTGTTTAACTTAATTAATTAGGGGATATTTAATTAAGTTAATGATTTTTGTAAATAAATAGAAAAAGAGCGGAATTATTAAACAAAGCCGAAATAATGCTTTAATTTATACTTATGTTGTTTTAATTTATCTTTAGCAATAATACTGATAATATATTGGGGAATAATTCAATAAGCTCAAAATAGCTTCGTTTTTATGAAAAACACTTTACCTGATTTGGAGTTTATAGAAAATCCTTTCGTGGTTGAAAAGTGATTTTTAAAGCTCTATGCGATTAAAATGGACAGAAAACACTTTACCCGATTTGGTGTTTACAGAAAACCCTTTCGCAGATGAAAAGTGATTTATTTATGCCTTATGTATTTAAAATTTACAGAAAACATTTTACTCGATTTGGTGTTTACAGAAAACCTTTTCGGGGTTAAAAAGTGATTTATTTATGCCTTATGTATTAAAAAATTACATAATATGTTTTACGCGATTTGGAGTTTACAGAAAACCCTTTCGCGGTTAAAAAATGAATCTTTAAGCCTAAAGCGATTAAAATATGATATTTCTGTCTTATGCGATTAGGAATTTACAAAAATAGTTTTACGTGATTGAAAAACGTAACAGAAATGTTACGCGATTTATAAAAACGTAACAGAAGTGTTACGTGACAGAATAACTATAACCGGAGAGTTATATGTTTGAAAAACCATAACTGTATTGTTACGTAATTTTTGAAATCCCGAGGGGATTGTTTTATTCTGTTTATAAATAAATTGCATTTTTTTGTGTGTTGCATTAAGAAAAGTATGTAAAGACTTGTGGTCAAGGCTTTAATGCCGAGGAGATTGAGTTACACCTTAGTACGAGTGCGAATTGTGTAGTGAAGATCTATGAATGATCTTGGGGTCTTCGAGGTGCGGAAACTCCACAGGGGGCCAGTTGGAAGCACCGCTGTGCCGTGGTAATATGATTGCAACACACCGACCGATCCCGACCAGACACTATCCTATTCCCGATTGGTGGAGAGTGTTCTCGTGAGCTAAGTTGCGCAATTGAGGTTATATTGCACTTTTTGGGCTAATGAGATACGAAACATGTACTCCCAATCACTCTCTCCGACTGTTGTGTATAGCTCCATGGAGTATGGGTCAATCATTGAGTATGTGCATAGTCAGTTGTTATACTCTTGCTTTATCTTGGTGTATATCAAACTTGATTACTCATTGATGTGATAATATGTATAACTGTTAAAAAGTTATTATGTTGTGTAGATTGGTTGTACTATCTTTTCTATACTGCTTGATTGGTTTATGATGATATTAGAATCTCACCTGTTCTATTATATTATTATATTTGTGATATGGTTATGAAGACCAAGATGGGCGACAGGTGTGAATTCTTGGGATTCATCCAAGTCCAATTCCACGGAGGTCCGCAGGCATGGCGCGTACATTTAGAAACGGAATGCGTAGAGTATGTTGGAGACATATCTCTCACACTCCGTAGGACCCATCATGGGAATCCTATTAGTTCATTTACTATTACATGCTTTGTAGAATTATTTATGCCCATTAGGGATTTGTGGGGTTTTGGCGCTGAGTATACTCCCCAGGAAGACTCTGAAGTTTCTTCCGCTAGAGCTCCTGGGCGTAGAACTGCTAGAATTTCTGTAAGGAGGCCTACTAACTTCGGATGGCTTGCACCTGAAAGGCCTATATCGGAGGAAGATCTCGAGGAGGACCCTTCTCCGTAGGTAGACTTTGATGGCCAGATAGGTAATAATATATTAGTATTGTACGTTTATTTATCTTCTTGTCAGTACTTATGATTTGTATTATGTATTACAGATAAACTTAACAGTAAGTAATATAAAGTATGTGTATTGTTCATATCTCGATATGTACATTATTACTATTCTGTTTGATTAATGTTATATCCGCGAAAAGAAATTTTGGAACTCATATTTTATATGCAAATATTATAAAAGTATTTTTTTTAAACTTAATTTAATATTTCATTAAATGTGACATCCTACCAAGGGTGTTACATTGTTGTCTTCTAATTGATGTTTGATACATAGAAGTTGAGAGTAGCAACTTGATGCTGATATATCAAATTAGAAAAATCCTTGCAAAAAGATTCATCAGTAGCTCCAAAAATAATATCCTCTACATAAATTTGGACTATAATAAAATGTGAGTTTTTTGTCTCTGCAAAAAAGAGTGGTGCTAACTTTTCCTTTAGAAAATCCATTTTCTATTAGAAAAGTGCTTAATATCTCATACCATGCTCGAGGAGCTTGTTTTAATCCATATAGAGCTTTTTTCAGTTTAAAAACATGCTATAGGTGGTTTTGATCTTCAAAACCAGGTGGTTGCATAACATAAACTTCTTCATTTATTATACCATTTAGAAAAGCACTTTTTACGTCCATTTGATAAAGTCTCATATTATTATGAGAAGCAAATGAAAGTTAAATGCAAATGACTTCTAATCTAGCTACAGGGGCAAAAGTTTCAGTGAAATCAATACCTTCTTATTGTGAGTAACCTTAGGCAACAAACCTTGCCTTGTTCCTCATAACCTTACCATCTTCGTCCAATTTGGTTCTGAATACCCATTTAGTGCCCATGATGGTCTTGCCTTTAGGCTTTCGAACCAGCGTCCAAACGTCTTCGTCCAGCGAAAACATTTATTACCGTTCTAAGCAGCAATAAATGCATAAGCAGATATCGTGTTGAGCTTCTTTATGAAAAGTGACTATGATCATCAGAGACTACTAAGAATATGATATCTTAGTTCTGATTTCAGAAAGTTCCTTATTTGTTGGTCTTTGTAGCTGTTAGCAGTGTCAGCATAACAACTTAGTTGACTTCTCTTTGCCATGTACTTTGTTAGAAGTCTCTTCAGCATTTAATGATGAACAGTTCTTGTTATTTGAATTCAAGCTTTGGATGGATGTTTGAAATTGAGTTTATTCAAGGAAGCTATGGACGATCCAATATAATATAATAAAGTAATTGAGAGTATATTGGATGCATACCAATTGCAGTCAAAACAGGAGTCGAATTGGACACTCGCTAATAAAGATTAGTTACAACTATGTTTCCTTATCAGAGTATTATCAACATATTCTTAAGCCAAATAAACATTATTGAATTATCTATTATGTTACACACTGGTTAAATGAAACTTTACTTGTTCGTTCTTATTTCATACCTTTGTTATCTTCAAAACTTTGAGGAGTTCAATTTCTTTGAACTACTTTGGTTCCAAAAACAATTTTTCAATTTATCTTTGGTTCCAACATCAAGTACCCACTAAACAGTTTTCTTAGGATTGATCAATGGGTCTGGTACCGCATTCCACCATGCTTAGGACGCGCTAATAAAATCTTCTTTTAATAAAATCATTTCCCTTTCTTTTAATCAATTAATTCTTTCCTTAATTAAAATCAATCAACCCACAATCATTTTTTGGAAAGAACTACGTGGCTTTGAATTCCCAATTGTACTAGGGGATACGTAGGAGGGCAAGTCAAGCCAAACTTTTAATTTTCGTAATTTAGTTTTCTTTTTATCTATAAATAATTATTTACGCTTGTTTAATTTCTCTACTTGCTAAAAGGGGTAAAATAGATACCACTTAGGTTATAATGTTTGCACATTTAGCTTAAGGTAACCGTCTTAGGACGGACGTATCAGGGGTGCTGTGGGATTAAGTTTTCACCATTTCCTGTGCATAATCGACTCCTAAACCTTACCTGGTTTTCATAGACATTTCTTTTTGTGTTTTTATTTCAAATACATTTTTAAAGGGTTTTGCCAATCATTTTCCTTACCCAATAAACAATTGGTGGCGACTCCATGGTTTAAATATTTTTCTCTCGCTATTCCCAGTCGCGATTTTCCCGGTCGCGACAGCTTTAGTTGTCTTCAAGGATCAAGTATCCACTAGACAATCTCTTTGGGGTAGATCAGTAGGTTTAGTACCGCCCTCCATCCTATTTAGGATGCGTTAATAAAGTTCTCTTTTTAATCAAATCAAATATTTATCTTTTAATTAATTAATTCAAACCAATTTTTTTAATTAAATCAATCAACCCACAATCATTTTTTACTAGAGAACTACATGGCTTTGAGTTCCCCATTGCACCAGGGGAATCGTAGGCACACAAGTCAAGTCAAACTTGTAAACTTTTTGTAATTTAGTTTCTTTTATAATTTGTAAATTTTCGTTTTTTTCCTTTATCTTGTTTTTAAGGGGTAAAATAGATATTGTTTAGGTTATCAAATTTGCACAACTAACTTAAGATAGCCGTCTCAAGACGGATGGATTAGGGGTGTTGCAAGATTAAGTTCCTGCCCTTCCCTATATATAAGCGACTCCCGAACCTTACCTGATTCATAGACCACACTTTTCTTTGTTTTGTTTTTAGTTTTATTTTTAAATTCAATTTTTTAAAAGGGTTTTGTCAATCATTTTTCCTACCCAATAAACAATAGGTGGCGACTCCATTTTTTATAAATTTTCCTGCCATCTTGTTTGCGATCCTAGTCGTGACAATCTCCTTTCAAATTTTTCTTCTTAATTTTCAATTTAAACATTAGTAAAATGTGTGCAGAGTTTGAGTGGTGGGTTTCCACCGCTTAATTGGTGGCTATCCAAGGAATGTGACTTGTTAGGGCTTGGGCGCTCAAGCGATGGTTTCCCACCGTTCAAACGGTGGTTATCTAGTGTGCATTAAGCTGCTCTTTGTTGCTTGAATTCTTTTCCAAGTGATCAAGATCTAGTCCCCTTTATTCCATCACGTAAGAATGACAAGAACAAAAAGTAAAAATTACACTTCTCAGTAAGAAACATAACAAAACACTAAACAAAGAGGTTATCAGATATAAGCAAAACAAAGCTTAAAACAATGAGAAAAACTCCAGCAAAGTTGGTTTTAGGAAGAATTTGTCAAATAAATGTGACGAGAACCTATCCATTCAACACGATTATCAAGTCCCTCAGTCTTTAATATAACATCAATCTGGTCTAACTATGATGATCCATCTAGGATCTATTAGACTTCGTCCTACATGTCACGTTATCATCTAGATGGATCATTTTCTCTATACTTGATGTCCAATGTGGTTATTGGCACTGAGATGGCTGTTATGTGGTTATTGAAGTAGATACCAACATTTGAAATCCCCAAATTTATAAACTCTTATAAACCCTAAAGCCCTAAATTATAATCCCTTATAAACCTTAAAGCCCCAAATTCATAAACCTCTCTAAGTCAAATTTAACCAAAAAAAAATAAATTCATTCTGCTACTCTCTCATAATGTCCTCTCCAACGCTATGGGACAATGTCCCCCGACAACACCTGTGTCGTCGCTCGCTAGATTGAGGATAAGGCTTTCACTGCTACCAGTTGCTTTGTTGTTGTCAAGGATGACAACATTGAGATCCTCTAGGTCTACTCCAATGAGCACAGAAAGCACATGCTCGACATCGTTAAGGCCAGAGCTCTGACAGGTTCTTCCTTCCATAATGGTGCAACTCACAAGCCCACCTCTGACGTCCCTCATTCATCTTCCCTCGTCGCATAGGGTGTCCCTACCGCAAAGGGCTTCATTTGTGTTCAACTCATTTTCATATATGCAATTAACCTTACACAAAAGACATGGTGGTAAAGTCACCTTGAAAATGTTTTTCAAAATGCTTAGACCAAATTTTTATCATTTAGCTTTTCAAAAAATTGTTACCTTAGTCAAAATATGAATTTGGGGCTAGTTTTTGCATTTAACGCACCCTAACTACCACCAGCATCTATTTTTTACTTGGGGTTATTGATCAATCAATTTGAGACACTCATGTTAGCTTTGTATTAGGCTTCATTAGATGTTTATTGTGCCCAATATTAGTATTTTAGATGAGTTTAATGTTGTTGGGCTTCATTGGGTTTTAATGTAAATATTGGATAATTTTCGGATTTTGATGCATTTTGACCTTTCTTCCTTGGTTAGGCCATAACTTGGGATCATTGATCCAATTGAGGTGATCTAGGTGTCTTTGGAAAGCTAAGACAAGGATCTACAAGTTTCATGAAGAACTCAAGAGTTGGATCGGACTTATAAGGGCCCAAAATAGCCTTGCAATACAGAGTGAGTTTGCTGTCACGGAACCATCTGGGCAGTATGCACATATTGGACTATATAGTGGGTTATAGGCCTCCTCTTGGGCTGAAACTTGGTCATTTGAAAGATAAGACCCATATCTCCAACTTCACTGAAGACCATTTTGTCAATAGATGTCGTTTTAGGCATGCTTCTGAAGCTACAAGTTGATCTGAATTTGGAAACACATTCTTCCAACCTAACTTGAGGTAGGTGCAGTGTTTTTGGCATTTCTGGAGTTCTAAAAGTCCAAATGACATAATTCAAATTGGAGATTTTCAAGGAGACAACTGGCTACAACTTTCATGAAGAGATCCAAGCCAAAATACACCGTCTAGGTGATGAATTTGAAGCCAGAAGTCGGATAAGAGTTGTTGACTAAAAGCCACCAACCATACACCAACCCACCTACCATGCACCAACCCACCAACCATGCATCAAGCTTCCATTTTTGACAATTTTCATATTCTTATAGCTTGTATTCAGATTATGTACATGTACAAATTGGCTTCTAGGATTAGTATAAATAGACCCAACCTCTTTGTATTAGAGGAATTCAATTTTGAAGCTTTTTGATGGATTGTTTAGCTTGGTTAAATCCCCGATCTTAAGTTAATCTATGTTTGGATGGTGCTTACTTTATCTAACCTTGGTTAATTAAATCCTAGATGCTTATCTAGTAGAGGATTCTTGGATCATGTTGAGGCGTCTTGATATGATCTAAGGCCAAGAACATGGTTAGCAATTAAGTGAATTCCTTGTGATCAATGATGAGTTAAACTCAAGATCGGTAAATTTCCTTGGATTGGTTGTTTCTTTTAATTTGTTAATTACTTTCCTTTACTTCAATTAGTGTATTATCTTTTCAAATCATCAAAACCCCTTTTCTAATTATCTTGATCTGATTAAATATTTGTTCTTTTTGGATCCTTGAGAGACGATTCGGTTCATGTTCTATACTACAAATTAGTTTGTGAATCGGTAATTTTTATTATTTGACGGGGTCTCGACAACCTTTTGTCAGTTATAAATATAAACACTGGGAGAGTTAATGCACATCTTTTAGCACTTCCAAACTTTTAAGCTATATTAATTTCATACATTAGGTCTTCCCAAAGTGTAAGTGAGAAGCTCTTACACAAGGGTGAAGGATCCCAAAGGTGTGAAAAATACTTTATATGTTATTATAAAGGTCACTCAAGCGCCTAAGTTGCAAGCTCGAAGATTAGTGAAAAATCTTAAGTAGATAATCTTGAGGACTGAACGTAGATCACAAGGAATGGTTGAACCAGTATAAATCATTGTTTACAAAGCTTCTCTCACTACTTCAGTAACTTAATTGCTTTGATATATTGTTGACTTCTCCTATACTCTTATTTATCATTTACATAATCTTATGTGAGCCTAAGATGATCTTTAATCACTTCATTTCTATAAGCAAATTGCTTTAATAGTCATAAGAAAACATTTGAAAGACAAGTCATTTGTGAAAAAAATTTGAAACTCAATTCACCACCTCTTGAGTGTTGAAGCCACTTGGAAATAAAACTGTGTGAAAAGTTTATGAATTTGGGGGATTCAGATGTTATCCATTTCAACACCCATATGACAGCCACATCATCACAAATGACCATGTAGGACAGCCAAGTGAGTAGAAAACGACCCACATAGGATAATAACGTGACAGGTATGACTAATAAATTATTTTTGAGATACTTATTTTGGCTTTGTACTTGGCATTATTGAATGTTTATTGTGCCCAATATTAGTATATTAGCTGATTTTTGTGTTGTTGGGCCTCATTGGGCTTTAATGCAAATTTTGATTAACTCTCGGATTCTGATGCATTTTGACCTCTCCTCCTTGATTAAGCCATAACTTGGGCTTCAGTGATCCGTTTGAGCTGTTCTTGGTGTCTGTGGAAAGCTAAGACAAATATCTACAAGTTTCATAGAGAACTCAAGAGTTGGATCGGCTTCTAATGGTACAAAATATGCCTGAAAGTTAGAATGGGCTTGCTGTCGCTGGAATCATAGCAGTGTGCACATATTGGACCATATTGTGGGCTATAGCCTTCGTTTGAGCTGAAACCGGTGCCATTGGAAAGATAACATGCATAGCTCCAACTTACGTAGTACATTTAATCAATAGATGTCGTTGTCGGCATGATTATGAAGCTGCAATTTGGTTTGAATTTGAAAACACGTTCTGCCAACGTGACTTCAGGTAGGTGCAGTGCTTTTAGAATATCTTGTGTTGTAAAAGTTCTATTGACATGAAACCAGCGCCAAAAGTTCAAGGAGACAATTGTCTACAACTGTCATTAAGACACCTAAAGTCAATTCGATGGGATGAAGGGTCATACAGATCATGGGATTGGGAGGAGGCACACGAAATCTAGCAGAATATCAACTTTGCTTTTCTTTTGTAATTGTTTATCATTTGGTTAGTTAACATGGACCACTATATTTGACAATCTCCATTTTTTAATGCTTGCATTCATTTTATTTTCAGTTACAAATTGGCTTCTAGGATTAGTATAAATAGGGTCAATCTCTTTGTATTAAGCATGAATAAAATTTGAAGTAAGTTTGAGTATTTGTGAGATTTTTCTTTATCTTCGTCTCCTTTCTCTTTAGAATTTCGCTTTTATTCTTTATTTTCTAAGTTCTTCCTTCCCATCCATGGAAGGCTAGGCTCTTATAATCAATTCAAGGGATTAACCGTCTTGATGTTTAATTTGGAGATCTTGTTTTGCTTGTTCATATTACTTAATTGTTATTCAAGTTTTTCTTCTTCATCTTTTGATTTTAATCTAGATTGAATTGCTTAATTTGATTTACATGTTTATGTGATAATAGCTTTATTATCATATATTCAAAGAGGATCACAAAGACTAAACAATATATCAAAACTTTTTGATGGATTGTTTAGCTTGTTTAAATTTCGGATCGTAAGTTAATTTATGTTTGGATGATGCTTACTTTCTCTAACCTTAGTTAACTAAATCCTAGATGTTTATCTAGTAGAGGATTCTTGGATCATGTTAAGGCTTCTTGATGTGATCTAAGGCGAAGAACATGGTTAGCAATTAAGTGGATTCCTTGTGATCAATGATGGATTAAACTCAAGATCGGTAAATTTCCTTGGATTGGTTAATTTGTTAATTGATTTTCTTTAAATTCAACTAGTGTATTTTCTTTACAAATCATCAAAATCCCCCTTTTTAATTATATTGATCTAATTGAATCTTTGTTTTTGGATCCTTGAGAGACAATTCGATTCATTCTCTATACTACAAATTAGTTTGTGAACCAGTAATTTTTATTATTTTGACGAGTCTCGACAACTTGTCAAATTTGGCGCCGTTGCCGGGGATCCAAGGCAACTATTTGATTATTTCAAGACCTCGTCTAACTCAAACAATTGTGTTTATTTTGTTTTTGAAGCTTTTTCAAGTGGAATTCGGCTAAAATTAGGTAAAAGGCATCCTATCAAGATTTTGGTTCGGTAAAGTATCTTTAATCGACCTGAATTTTGGCAGACTAATGGAAAACGTGATTTTGGGAAAGGCTCATTATTTATAGTAAAGTCACCTGTATTTTAGCCAAATTCCATTGTTTAGACCACTTTTTTAATGTTTTAAGATTTTTTACTATTTTGTTGGATAGCATTTTTGTGTAGATTTCACTCTGTGGTGGTCCCATATTTTTTTAAAAAAATCTCTAGCTAGGTTTTCGATAGTTGTTTTGTGTATTTTTACACTTGTTTTTGTGTTTTTATGTTTGGTCACTTATCTGATGGAGCATATAGTTGATGAGCTGTCTTATCTGGTGAGGTAGCTGGCAATGAGACAACATCGATTACCTGTGCAAGAACCTGCAAGAGTTTGTAGCATATGTTCAAATTCCTCTCATCCCACAGATTTGTGCCCCACATTGCAAGATGATTCTGAGTTTCAAGACCAAGCTGTGGCTGCAGCTGGTATATTTCTTGGGAAACCACAGTTCCATCAGCAGCAACAACAAAAATATGATTCATTCTCCAACACTTACAACCCTGGTTGGAGGGACCATCCCAATCTGAGATATGGGAATGCATGCAATCAACAACCACCAAACCAGTATAGACCACCATTCCAGCAGCAAGCAAGGCCAAATCAGTTTCAGCCACATGCTGGACCAAGTAGACCACCATTCCAACAACAAGGTCCTGTAGCCATGAAATTTGAGCCCTCATTGGAGGATTTGGTGAAACAGTTGGTCACCAATAACATCCACTTTCAACAGAGAACTGAAACCACCATTTAGAACTTGGAGACTCAAATTGGTCAACTTACCACATCTATTAACAAATTAAAGTCACAGGGTTCTGGCTAATTACTCTCTCAAACCACTCAAAACCCTATAGGCAATGTCAGTGCTATAGCTTTGCGAAGTGGTAAGCAACTCAATGGACCCTTGTAGCAGATAATTCCAAATTCTGCCCTTGACCCAGAAAAACAAGATTCTACAGCAAATTCAGATTCTGTAGCATATTTAGCAGCAAATTCAAATTCTTCAACAACAAATAATCCTACAACAACCAAGCAGAAAACAAGATCTCCCCAGAAGTTGACAGAAAATTATGTGCAACAGAACAGTGAACATCCACAAAAGTCAATTTCCAACATTCCTCTTCCTTTTCCTAATCGAATAACTTGGATAAGGAAATTATGGAAACTTTTCAGAAAGTTGAGGTGAATATACCTCTCTTGAAGGCAATTAAACAAATCCCCAAGTATGCCAAGTTTTTGAAAGAGATGTGCACCCATAAGAAGAAGCTAAAGGGGACTGAAAAAGTGAGTATGGGGAAGAATGTCTCTACTTTGATTCAACCTAACTTGCCCCTCAAATGCAAAGACCCAGGCACTTTTACCATCCCTTGCACCATAGGGCACCAACAGTTCACTCATGCCTTGCTAGACTTGGGAGCCTCCATCAATGTAATGCCAAAGTCAATTTACACTTCCTTGCATATGGGAGAGCTAAAGCCTACCGGTATTGTCATTCAGTTAGCAAACTAGAGCATGGCTCAACCTGCAGGAGTGTTGGAGGATATTTTGGTTAGGGTAAACAAATTAATATTCCCAGCTAATTTTTATGTGTTGAATATTAAGATGAATCTGCCTCTTCCTCACCCCCATTAATCTTAGGTAGGCCATTTTTTAAAACTGCTAAAACTAAGATTGATGTGCATGCTGGTACCCTTTCCATGGAATTTGGTGATTATATAATTCAGTTTAGCATTTTTTATGCCATGAAATACCCTTTAGAGGATCATTCTGTCTTTGATTTACTGGTTGATGATATGTATGCTGATATGTTGGCATAGTTTCCTGAAATTGTAGGATACACTAATAGCATTGCTTGTGATACGTGTTCTGCCTGTTTCGGACTTTCTCGTTGTAAACCCATTGCAATGTGTGCAGCCTGTGCTAAGATTTCTACATACTTGTCATGTGCTATCATTGATTCTGTTGTCATTGGTGATTCTGTTTCTGTTGTTAATTGCAATGATACTGTTATTAATGATGTTGTCATTTATCCTGCTGCTAAGTATGATTCTTTTGATTCCATAGAATATGATAATTTTGTTTTGCAAGATTGTGCACAGCTTGCAGGTGTAGGTGCAACAGGTATAACTATTGAGAATTTGGTAGATTTGGTTTCGGTTCCAAAACTAGTACCATCAGTCCAGCAACCACCCTCCATTGAACTTAAGCCCTTGCTCGAGCATCTAAAGTATGCATTCTTGGAGGAGGATGAGAAGCTCCTGGTCATAGTGGCCAAACACCTCCAACCTGAGCAAGAAACTAGATTATTAGAGGTCTTGAAGTAACACAAAAAGGCAATTTGTTGGACACTTGCAGACATTCCTGGTATTAGCCCCTCCACATGCATGCACAGGATATTACTTGAGGAGGAAACTAAACCAATGAGACAGCCCCAGAGGAGATTGAATCCTCTCATTCTGGATGTGAAGAAAGAGGTGACCAAGCTACAATAGGCTAACATTATCTATCTCATCTCTAACAACAAGTGGGTGAGCCCCGTGCAAGTAGTTCCAAAGAAATCTAGGGTGACTGTTGTGGCCAACCAGAAGAATGAGCTCATTCCAACCTGAGTACAGAATAGCTGGAGAGTCTGCATTAACTACAAACGCCTCAACCAAGCCACTCGGAAAGATCATTACCCACTTCCGTTCATTGATCAAATGTTGGAACGGTTGGCTGGTAATTCCCATTACTACTTTTTGGATGGTTACACTAGATACTTCCAGATCCACATTGCACCAGAGGATCAGGAGAAGACCACATTTACTTATCCCTTCAGCACCTTTGCTTACAGACGGATGCCCTTCAGCCTCTGCAATGCCCCTGGTACCTTCCAGCGGTGCATGGTGAGCATATTTTCTGATTTCTTAGAGGACTGCATGGAGGTATTTATGGATGAATTCACTGTCTATGGTTCTTCTTTTGATTCATGTTTAGCTAGCCTATCTAGGGTGCTGCATAGATGCATTGAGACAAACCTTGTGCTAAATTTTGAGAAATGCCATTTTATGGTAGACTAGGGTATAGTTTTAGGCCATGTAGTATCTAGTAAGGACATTGAGGTAGATCCTGCTAAGATCGATGTGATTACTTGTTTTTCTTACCCCACATGCGCGTCATTGCAGACTTCAGCAAGATTGCCCTTCCATTTTCTCACTTGCTGCATAAAGATGTAGAGTTCCGTTTTGATGACAAGGGCAAGGCAGCTTTCAACCACTTGAAGCAAGCCTTGACCAGTACCCCTATCATCCAGCCACCTGACTGGACATTACCATTTGAGCTTATGTGTGAGGCTTCTAACTATGCAGTAGGAATAGTCTTGTCACAGAGAGTGGGAAGAGCTTCTCATGTGATATACTATGCTTCCAGAACTCTGGATGCTGCTCAGGCCAACTATACTACAACCGAAAAAGAGCTTTTAGCCATTGTTTTTGCTTTGAATAAGTTTAGATCATATTTGCTTGGTTCTAATGTTGTTGTGTTTACTGATCATGCAGCTCTAAAGTTCCTTTTGAAGAAGCCAGAGGCAAAGCCTTGACTAATAAGGTGGATGCTACTGCTCCAAGAGTTTCACATAGAGATCTGTGACAAGAGTGGAGCAAAGAACCTAGTGGCAAATCACTTGAGTCGCATTGAGAGGGCTTCAAATCCCTTCCCTGTACAGGACTCCTTCCCAAATGAGCAGCTTCTGCAGCTGTAAGGTAAGAACACCCCCCATTGGTTTGCAGATATGGTTAATTTCCAAGTTGCTGGTGTTCTTCCTGCATGTTTTACTAGAGCTCAATCTGATAAATTGAAAAGTGAGTCTAAGTACTATGTATGAGATGATCCTTATCTGTGGAGGCTTTGTAGTGACCAGATTATGAAGAGGTGTGTCTCTGATTATGAATTTCATTTAATTCTTAGCTTTTGTCATACATTTGCATGTGGTGGGCACTTTGGCTCCTAACGTACAACTAGGAAGGTTTTGGACTCTGGGTTGTATTGCCCTACCCTATTTCATGATGCATATCTATTTTGTAAGTCTTGTGAACAATGCCAGAGAACAGGGACAATTTCACGCAGAAATGAGATGCCTCAGCAGCCTCTGCTGTCTTGTGTTGTCTTTGATGTTTGGGATATTGATTTCATGGGCCATTTCTCTGTTTCCTTAGGTGTTATTTATATTTTGTTGGCTGTTGATTATGTATCCAAATGGGTGGAGACAAAAGCCACTCAGACTGATAATTCGAAAGTTGTTGTGGACTTTGTTAGATCACAGATTTTCTGCAGGTTTGGAATCCTGATGGCCATTATCAGTGATCAGGGTTCACACTTTTGTAACCGGAGAATAGAGACTTTGATGAGAAAGTACAACTTGTTGCACAAGGTTTCTACACGTTATCACCCCCAGAAAAACGGGCAAGCCGAGGTCTCCAACCGAGAGATCAAGCACATACTTGAGAAGACAATCCAGCCTAATAGGAAGGACTGGAGCCTGAGACTTGAGGATGCTTTGTGGGCTTACCGAACTGCCTACAAGACACCGATAGGGATGTCCCTGTACCGAATTGTCTTTGGGAAGGCGTGCCACCTTCCGGTAGAAATTGAGCATAAATCCTATTGGGCAGTAAAATAATGTAACCTTAACTTGATTCAAGCTGGATCTCAAAGGAAGAAGTTCTTCTCTACAACTCTCGCCTCAAACTTATGCCCGGTAAGCTTAGTTCTAGGTGGCTTGGACCTTTTATTGTTATTAATGTTTTTAAGTTATAATAATTTTAGGTTGAATTTTCAATAAATTTGGTTAAAGTGACCATAGTTTTGATAAAATTTACAATAAATTTGTCAAAATATTTTTGACAAAAAGTATATTAGATAAAATTTATAAAAGACAATAGTTTTAGATAATAAATACAACAAATTTATATTAAGTTATATAAATATGGAAAAAATTTATAATGTATCTAGACAAAGTTACAATAAATTTAGAAATATTTTACAATAAATCTAAACAAAGTTACATTATTTTTAGATAATAGTTACAACAAATTTGAATTAAGTTATAATAACTTTAGATAAAATTTACAACAAAATCTAAACAAAAGTTATAATAGTTTTTGTTAATAGTTACAACAAATTTGAATTAAGTTACAATAATTTTAGATTGAATTTTTAATAAATTTGAATAAAGTGACAATAATTTTGATAAAAGTTACATTAAATCTGTCAAAAAAATTTTGACAACAGTCTTAAATAAATTTTACAATATATCTTAATAAAGTTACAATATTTTTAGATATAGTTACAATAAATTTGAATTAATTAAGCTACATTAATATGGGTAAAATTTACAATGTATTTATATAAAGTTACAATAAGTTTGGATAAAATTTACAATAAATCTAAACAAAGTTACAATATTTTTTTAAAAAAATAATTAGAACAATTTTGAATTAAGTTATAAAAAATTTAGATAAAATTGCAATAAATATGAACAATGTTACAATACTTTTTATAATAGTTACAACAAATTTGAATTAAGTTACAATAATTTTAGATTCTATTTATTATAAATTTGATTAAAGTGACAATAATTTTGATAAAAGGTACAATAAATTTGTCAAAAGTTATAATAATCTTAGATAAATTTACAATAGATCTAAATAAAGTGAAAATAATTTTAGATAACTAATTTATATTAATTCGTGTAGAAGGACTCGGTCACCTTAAAGTTACAATAATAATAGAGTAAATTTATAATAAATCTATGTAAAGTTACAATATTCTTAGATAAGGTTTAAAATAAATTTGAATAAAGTAACAATAGTTTCGATAAAATTTACAATAACTTTGACAAGACAAAATTCACAATAAATCTAAATAAAGTAATATATATATATATATAATGTAACCATAAATATTTATTTTAAACATTTATGTAATGCCACATTTTATAACATCCAAGTTATGAAAGATAAATTTTGAACATAAAATAATAATAACATTATCAACAACAAATTTTTTTAGATATTTTAAAAAAAATTGGTGCAATTTAATTTTAATATTTAAGCCCCGTTTAGGGTGGTTTTTGGTTTTATGTTTTGAAATTTTCAAAATCTAAATCTAATTTTAGTTCTGAGTTTTGAGTTTCAGATTTTTTTGTTTTTTGAGTCAAGCCACTCTCTTTACCTTGCCTCACTGTGAATTCACCCAATATAAAAAAACATTGACACATAAAAATAATTAAAAATAAAAATAAAAAAGTTAAGTCTGAAAAAATACTTAAAAAATTTAATATATATATATATATATCAATTTTAACAAAAAATAAATATTATAAAACTATAAAAATAATAAAAACAGTAATCATAAGTAGTAGGACAACCACAATAACAACAATAATAATAAAAATAATTATAATGCTTATATAAATATCCATTATACACATGTTTTAATCCAAACATAAACATAAATATTCATGTCTTAATCTAAGCATAAACATAAATTTTTAGAGATTAATGACAATATTTTTTTTCCGCTCATCTGATAATGCCAAAAACATGTCCCTCCATAGAGAGTCTTCTCCAGCATCTTTATTGTCTTTGTAAAAGGAGCAGCATCAATGCCTTCAAGTTTGTCAAGGATGCCCAAACAAGTCATTAATTTCTTATTTGCTTCATTGTCTTCCCTCGTAGCATTAGAAGATGACTCTACAACTTAGCTAATGCTCATCTTCTCCAAAATATCAGCTTTTCACAACTACGTCATCTCTACTCGCTTCATTCTCATTTGCCATATAATAAAATTGTCTTAAAAATGTGAGTTATTTTTATATCTAACAAACTAATTGGCATGAAAGCACTTCATGAAATGAAAATTGTAGCATAAACATCATAAACCAACCAATAATTACGAAACAAAAATGTTAAACGAACTAATAATATTCCTAACTACTGCAGAATAAGTAATTTCACAATTTGCTAGAAAATGTAAGAAAGGTGAATGAAACCACAATTACTAGAACTAATATTATTATCTCGTGAGTCATTTTATATCAACAGAATTAGAAATCAAAACTTATTGGTGAATGAAACTTAACTGAAATTATATTGTGAATCATTAACATCATTAGAAATCAACAAAATCAAAACCATAACTGTAACAACATTAACCTTGTTGAGAAGGGGATGGAGAAATGATGAGAATGGTTTGTAAAGAAAATGAAAGAGTGGAAAACAAAACAACAAAGACAAAAAAATAAAAAAGAAAATAGCTAGAGAAGAGAAGAGAAGAGAGGGAAGAATGAGAGAAAATACCTTCACAAAAACAAGAGAGTCAAGAGCAAAAGAGTCACCAACAAGAGAAGAATAATGAAGGGCACGAGAGACCTGAAGGGGTACGAGAGCGACAACATAATTTTAAGATAAAAACTAAAACAAAAATCATAAAACTTATTTTTATGATTTTATGCCTTAGAAAACATTTATTTTAAAATTAAGTAAAAATCAATTTGAACCCAATTTTACCCGAACACGTTTCATTGTCAAATTTAACTTTGAAAATTAAAAATAAAAAACTGACAACCACTCTAAACAGAACATTAACTTCTTGCTTTTTATTCACCCAAAAATTAAAAGAAAAATATAAAATACCTGAAACAAAGTCGTTAGCCTCCTTATAGGAAACTAATTTCATCGCCATCTCCACGTTGAAGAGATCCCAAAATAGCCAGCACTTTGTTAAATTCATTTATTTTGTATTTTACTTCTTCTTTCTTATATATCTTTTTAATTGACATTTAATTCTCTATCTAATATTAAAAAAAGAATAATCACTCATCTTGATTTTTTAAAGAGATAAATGTCATGAGTTTATTCTTTTAATATTTTTTTACATTAAATTAAACATTTTAAGTGACTAATTTAATATCAAAAAATATATTAAATTATCAATTTAAAGTTTAAAATTGACATTAAAAAATAATTTTGATATATTTATTATTAAAATACAATATTTGTATCTAAAAGAACAAAATTAATACGTACTCAAAAAAATATATCAAATAGTAAAGGAATGAGCCGAACAGGGGAGGAAGGACTGATTTGCAATTTAAAAAAGAACATATTAGATGATTAGTATAACTTTTCTCTTTTTACCTCTTTAACTGCTACTTACTACTTGCTTTCTTTTTTGTACTTTCCATATGTCCTGTGGCTCTTCTTTATCTATGCAACGCAAGCTAGAAATCTCTTGTTTTAATAGTTATTTGATTAAGAAATTAAAATATTATTTTAAAAAATTAATAAAATAAAATTAATTATAATTTAAATTTGAATTCAAATTTTAATATTTATAATTTTAAAATTATGAAATTTAATTTTTAATAATAATTTTAGGAGTTATTAAAAAAATTGACATACAAAATGAAAAAAAAAATGTATATGAGAAATAATATTCATTTATAATTAACATTTTAACATTTGTATTAAAAACTAAAAAATTTGAAAAAAAAATTTATTGGATAAGTGATAGTGAAATGACTTTCTTTTTTAATATTTTTTTCTTTCCTCATAGCTACTTTTTATCAAATCAGGAAAAGTTATGTTTTTCAATCCTTTCCATCACGTCACAACCTGACCTGCGATTGTCATTTTTTTTTTTCCAGCAACGCAAGGAATCCTTCTCCAATTACGCACCCGAGACAACCCCTTTCTTTGTATATGTTTGGATGAAGAAAAATTGAAAATAAAAAAAATAATAAAGAAAAAAAATAATTTTATAAATTGACATATATACATACCTTTATCATATATATAATCAAATAATAATATATCCTATTTTCCCTTTTTTATATTTATAAAAGCATTTTTTTTATAAATTACATAAATAAATAAATTTAATAATAAAATAATTTAATCATAAAATCAGATTTTAAATTATGTTTATTTAAAAAAATATGGGACTAATTATTTATAGTTAGATAATATTTTAAATATATAAGTTTACTCCCTTGCACCTCCCTCAACCCCACCTTTTCTTTCCTCTTTTCTCTTTGCATCCAAACCGGAGAATGTCTCACAATCTACTCTTTTTCTCCCCACCATATTTTCTTTCTTTCTATTTTATCTAATACCAAACAGAGCGAAGTATTGCCAGCTGTTGATAAATCATTTACCACGACAGTGCAATTATTGTAAACAACTACAAAAGAGGTACATCCACATGCAACAAAATAACAGAGTTCTGACGAAGAAAATTAAAAAGAAAGAAATACATTTTAGTTTGGCTTAATAATAAGTATTTTAACTTAATTTATGAATTAATTAAGAATTAAATTATTTTAATTTATAAGTTATGTACAATTAATTAAATATTAATATTTAAAATATAAATAAATTATTGATTAATTATAAATAAATCATTAATTAAATTAATTTAACACTTTATTAATTCAATAACGAATCAAAAAAAAAATTACAAAGAGCCATACCAAATCAGCACCTAAAGAAGATAAATTATTTTACTATAGGAATCTTTTATGCCCAAATAAATAAAAGAAAAATTCATGAATAATATATATCTAAAGAAATTAAAAAAAAAAACTATCATATCTCTTGCTGAAGAAAAATGTACAATAAAGAAGATAAATTAAAAATACATCACCATCAAGCCGGCTCAAAGGAGTGTCAGCACCTAAAGAAGATAAATTATAAGAAAATGACCTATATCTTATAAGTTTTTCTTTTCGGTTTATTTTAAAAATTAATTAAGTATTTAATTATATTAATTAATAATTTATATATAGTTAATCAATAATTTATCTTTATTTTGATACTTGATACGTGATTAACCATATATAAATTATTAATTAATGTAATGAAATATTTGATTAATTTTCAAAATGAATTAAATGGGAAGAAAAACTTCTAAGTTGACCCTATGAGTCATTTTCTCATAATTTATGAGAGTCATTTTTCCATAATTTATGGGAAAATGACTCATAGGGTCAACTTAGAAGTTTTTCTTCTCATTTAATTCGTTTTGAAAATTAATCAAGTATTCAACTACATTAATTAATAATTTACATACGGTTAACCAATAATTTATTTTTATTTTAATACTTAATACGTAATTAACTATATATAAATTATTAATTAATATAATTAAATACTTAATTAATTTTTAAAATAAATTAAATAAAAAAAAACTTTTAAATTGACCGTATGGGTCATTTCCCTAAATTATTTTACTATAGGAATCTTTTATGCCCAAATAAATAAAAGAAAAACTCATGAATAATATATATCTAAAGAAATAAAAAAAGAACTATCATATCTTGCTAAAGAAAAATGTACAATAAACTTCAATAATTCAATCCAATAAGGACAAGAAAATGTCATTGCCTGATGACAACAATAAATTAAGTTCACATAGTACAATCCAGTAGGAACAAGACAGAATTTCTTTATCGTGGATCATGATCTCAGAAGGTGACTCATCTTGTTTTGGATTATGTTTTTTGGAAAAAAATATCATATGGACAATTTCGGATGTCTACGTAGAGACTTTATAGTTTATATGGCTAACATATGCCCAAATAAATAAAAGAAAAACTCATGGATAATATATATCCTTCAGGAGCTATTAAAAAAACACGTTTCACATCATTAAACCCCTCAAACTGAACAAGATCAAAAAATACAAAAAATGTATAAAAACTTAAAAAAAAAAATTACTACATGTATGGATCGGGATCAGGTTGGATGCGAATCACCTAAATCCCTTTAAAATCAAACCTGTTTATTACTACACAAGCCAAAGCTCTTACAAAATCCATCAAACTACATAGATCTGCCTTTTATGGGTTAGATTTTTTGGATATTCAGGTTTTCCTTTGTTGGATATGACACTTGCTAAATTGCCAAACTAAGCGCCGAATGCTATGATATAGCAATTTTGATTGTACTGACATATCATGTGATTCTCACAAGAGGTCAAATCCTGTGTGGGAGGCGCTACACAATTCTTTTATGGGACCAATCTCACGTTACCATATAATGACAAAATTGATATCTGATTTTAAAATTCTGGGACCACAATTTCAAAATCCTATAAATTGCTGCATGCAAGAAGGAACTAATGCAACACAAAGCTTATAACAAAACTATAATTGGTTTTTTCGAACTACCGAATCAAACAATGGCTTATGTTAAGCTCGCTCCTTTGGCTGCCTTCTATTCATCTTTCTTACCATTTCTAATTTTGTATTTTAGAACTCAAGAGAAATCGCAATCTACTCCTAATTTATAGACTAGTATTTTACTAAATTAAGTACCCCACTGTCCTAAATATATTATGTATATGCATGATGCTGGATCATACATTGCATCGGACTTTGACATTTATGTATGAAGCTGGATCATACATTGCATTGGACTTTGGCATCCATGCATATATGTCATGATTTATATATATATATATATATATATATATATATATATATATATATATATATATTGTTAGATAATTTTAATCCTATGTAGACTAGCATAGTCACATATTTGCTAAAAGACTTGGATTAATTGAATGTCATATTTGCAGAGCATATATTGGTTAAGTCCATTTGTGATGGTGATATGTAGGCCTTTTATATGAGTTTTCTATGATGGGCAGGTTAACCCATATTGTAAACACAAGGAGAGGCACATACTCTCATCCTATATGTATTATGGTTGCCCCATTGAGATCATAAGCTTCAATGCATATAGAGAAAGAATGTAGTTTCTCTCCTATGCACCAGGATTCCTGATAATCTTCTCATGATGCTTTTCTTGGATATATGAATTCCTATTTAATATACAGATTCATCGATAAGTTTAATGGCTAACAAAGGTACGCTTTCTACCTTACATAATAAAGGTATTCTAAATTCATATATGGATTTTATTTTAATCTTACATATGGTATCAGAGTCATCTTATATGAATTTAGGTTCCAATTGCATGATAATAATCTTTGAACCTAATTTTTTTCATGAAACCCAAATTCCCCTTTTATGATTTCATGTAGATAATATTTCTAATTCAGTTTGGGACCTTGGGACTTTTGTAGTACTCATCAATATAAATCTTTTGATATAAAGTATGCATGAATTAGAGATCTGTAGAGGGAGAATTTGACTTTTGAAGTTTTAGGTTCAAAATTTAGGATTTGAATTTAAAATTTCAAATTGAGATTTTTTAAACATGTGATGATGCATAATTTCTTGATATATTATTTCTGAGACCTAAAATTTATGTTTGGAAATATTTAATTGGATAATAAATCGAGTTTTGGGGTTGAATTGAACAAAATTCAAATTCGGGTTTATAGGCGATTTTTTAAATTTGATTAGATTGGATCGCGTGATAATGTTTAATCTTGATTTAGGAATTTGAAACCTCATGAGATTTTGATTTTTTTTAAAAACAAAAGTTTCCTGATTGCGTGGAATATTGTTTTGTTATTTCCCTAATTATGTGAGATATTGTTATATTATTTTCTGATTTTGTGAGATATTGTTTTATTGTTTTCTGATTTTGTGGGATAATGCTTTTTTTTTTCTTGATTATGTAGGATACTATTTTGTTGTTTCCTTAAATAAATATTGTGCTCTAAAATTTTGATATGAAATTTTTTATGTGTAATTCTCACATAATTTAGAATTGTTTCATATGGTGTGCTCTTTCTCGTGAAGCACCGTAGCTATTGATTTTATTTTTTAGGTGCATTATGTATACTAATTAAGAAAAAAATGAGAATTTTAATTATATATTGTTTTAAGAATGTTTTAGTGTTTTAGAGAATTTTATTGTTTGATAAAAATGTATTGTATCATACTTTCATGGCAAATATTATTTAGATGCCTATAAAAAAAATTTGTAAATTGTGTCATTATTGTTATTGTATATAACTTTTGTAAAAGTTTATTTAAAATAAACTTAGACACACTAAGACTATTTATTTTATATTGTACACTCATAGCTTCATTGTTACCTGATTGTCATATTAATTTTTTATTAGTTAAGCCATTGAATTTTCTGGAATTTTTTTTATAAAGTTATACTATATTTAAATATGGATAATTTTGAGTAATGACAATCTTAAAACATTATGGTTATATTATGTCAAGATTGATTAGGAGGTCATGAGCACATTATTTTATGTTATGCTATTGCAAATTGAATAAATTAAATATACCAATTATTTGTTGCATAATTATATTGTGAGAATATTGCTAAAATATTTTTTATATTAGACAAATTTTAAAGCAATAGCAAATGTAATTAAGGTATGCTTGTGTGTATTTTCTCATACACTGTATAAATGTGAATTAGAACTCATTTTATGTAAATTTTGTTACAAATTGTGCTATCACATTTTTTTATGAGCCTTCTATTAGTAGACATATAAAAGAGCTAATTTTGTTACACACCATTGAGCTATTCAGTTACGTTGGCTCTATATATAAGGATGGACAACACACTGCCTGAGGTTAGTTGTGAATTTTTTCTTAATTGGTGGTCTATTATATAATTACATTAGCGAATAAATTTATTCTTAAGATATTATTCACCATTTTATGCCTAATTTTGAATGTGCAATTATATATAATAGTGTGACAATTATCTAAAATGATGTGGCATATAAACTTATTAACTCCATAAGCAGTTTTATTATTATTATAGTAATTTCTTGTAATTGTGATATCACTTATTGTGAAAGTCAATTATAATGAGTTAGTGCGCTTATTATATTTTATGTTACTCTCAAATGTGACTCAATTTTGACACATGAATATATTTTTTGTTATTGTTATGTGCATGTAATATTGCATAATGTATTGAAACAAAGGTATGATATTTTGCAATTTATGTGTAAATTGAATTTTGAGAGTCACTATTTTGTGATATTTAAAACTATTATGAACATTTTGTATAGTTGTATCATCGCCTATTGCGGGACTAATTATGACAATGTGTTATTCTGGCAATGACATGATTACATTTGCATTAGGGATTATGTTAATAATGTACTTACCCTATCGGTAGGGCTGGCAATGAGCTGAGCTGAGCTGAGCTGAGCCAGGCCTAGCTCAGGCTCAGCTCACGAAGAAATCGAGCTCATTTTCTTGGCTCAAGCTTAGCTCACTTTGAGTTCACAAGCTATTTAAGCTCAATGAGCCAATATCGAGTCTTGTATTAATTAAGCTTGTATTACTCAATGAGTTAGATTTGAATTTGTATCTCAATAAAATTTATATTTTTTACATATATTTATTTTAAAAAATAATTTAGTTAGACAAAAAATAAACAAAATGTTAATATACATTAAATTAAAGCATTATTATTATTATTATTTATAAAAAATGACTATATACATATATCGAGCCAGCTCACGAGTTAATGAGCCGAACATATGAAAGCTCAAGCTCGACTCATTTAACAAACGAGCCAAAATTATCAGCTTATTAAGTTGTTAACGAACCGAACCACGAGCAAGCTCACGAGCTGTCTCGACTCATTGCTAGCCCTACCTATTGGTTTGTCTTTATTAATATGATTTCTAACGATTTGTTAAATGCATTAAATGTTATGTTCTTAAAGTTTTCAGTATCCTTTCGGTATTAGCTTTAGGGACATAATTTTTTAATGTTGTGGGAGTTGCTTATTGATCAATCAATTTGAGACACTTATGTTAGCTTTGTACTAGGCTTTATTAGATGTTTATTGTACCAAATATTAGTATTTTAGATGAGTTTAATGTTATGCCTATGTCTGTATTTAACTCTCTTGGACTTGGACCTTTGCATACCACAGGTGTAGTGATTTAGTTGGTAAATAGTAGCAATGCCTATCCAGCTGGACTAATTGAGGATGTGCTGGTGCGAGTGGATGAATTGATATTCCCTGCGGACTTCTACATTCTGGAAATGGAGGGGGAATCACCAACCACTAGGGCTCCACTCATTTTGGGGAGACCTCTCCTTAAGACAGCTCGGACGAAGATTGACGTGCATGCAGGAACTCTCTCCATGGAGTTTGGTGACTCCATTATGCAGTTTAACATCTTTGATGCTATGAAGCATCCCATGGAGGAGCATTCTATTTTTCATGTTGATGTCCTTGCTAGTTTGATTGATATTGCATATGATGAGTTGTGTGCTGCTGACTTTGATAGATTTTCTGATTCTATATGCACTGGTTGTAATGGTGCTGTTTTGTGTAATGCATGTGCCGAGATTGTTGCAGTTTTGAGTGCTGACCATTCTGTTTCAGCAATGGATGTGAATTGTGCAAATCATGCAGATTACGCGAAACTGGTTTCTATAGCAACTGATTCTGTAGATACAGAAATTATAGCACCTGCAGAACTTAATTCCACCAGCAACATGCTTTCCTTTATAATACAACCACCTAAATTAGAATTGAAGCCACTGCCTGACCATCTCAAATATGTTTTCCTTGCAGAAGATGAGCAATTACCTGTCATAGTGGCCAAACACCTCCAATCTGAGCAAGAAACCAGATTATTGGAAGTAGTCTTGAAGCAACACAAAAAGACAATTGGTTGGACACTTGTGGACATTCCTGGTATTAACCCCTCCACATGCATGCACAGGATATTACTTGAGGATGAAACTAAACCAGTGAGACAACCCTAGAGGAGACTGAATCCTCTCATTCTAAATGTGGTGAAGAAAGAGGTGACCAAGCTACTTCAGGCTGGCATTATCTATCCCATCTCTGACAGCAAGTGGGTGAGCCCGGTGGAAGTGGTTCCAAAGAAATTCGGAGTGACTGTCGTGGCTAACCAAAAGAATGAGCTTATTCCAACCCGAGTGCAGAATAGCTGGAGAGTTTGCATTGACTATAGACGCCTCAACCAAGCCACTCGGAAGGATCATTTCCCCCTTCCGTTCATTGATCAGATGCTGGAACGGTTGGCTGGTAAGTCCCATAACTGCTTTTTGGATGGCTACACTGGATACTTCCAGATCCACATTGCACTAGAGGATCAGGAGAAGACCACATTTACCTGTCCCTTCGACACCTTTATTTACAGACGGATGCCCTTCGGCCTCTATAATGCCCCTGGTACCTTCCAACGGTGCATGGGTGCATGGTGAGTATATTTTCTAATTTCTTAGAGGAGTGCATGGAGGTATTTATGGATGACTTCACTGTCTATGATTCTTCTTTTGATTCATGTTTAGCTAGCTTATCTAGGGTGCTGCATAGATGCATTGAGACTAACCTTGTGCTAAATTTTGAGAAATGTCATTTTATGGTAGAATAAGGTATAGTTTTAGGCCATGTAGTATCCAATAAGGGCATTGAGGTAGATCCTGCCAAGATTGATGTAATTACTTGTTTATCTTACCCCACATGCGTGCAGGAAGTGCGTTCTTTTCTTGGTCATACAAGTTTCTATAGGCGCTTCATTGCCGACTTTAGCAAGATTGCCCTTCCACTTTCCCACTTACTGTAGAAAGATGTAGAGTTCAATTTTGATGACAAGTGCAAGGTAGCTTTCAACCACTTGAAGCAAGCCTTGACTAGTACCTCTATCATCCAGCCACCTGACTGGACATTGCCATTTGAATTGATGTGTGATGCTTCTAACTATGCAGTAGGAGCAGTCTTGGCACAGAGAGTGGGGAGAGCTTCTCATGTGATATATTATGCTTCTAGAACTCTGGATGCTGCTCAGGCCAACTATACCACAACCGAAAAAGAGCTTTTAGCCATTGTTTTTGCTTTGGATAAGTTTAGATCATATTTGCTTGGTTCTAAGGTTGTTGTGTTTACTAATCATGCAGCTCTAAAGTTCCTTTAGAAGAAGCCAGAGGCAAAACCCCGACTAATAAGGTGGATGCTACTGCTCCAGGAGTTTCACATAGAGATTCGTGACAAGAGTGGAGTAGAGAACATAGTGGCAGATCATTTGAGCCGCATTGAGAGGACTTCAGATCCCTTCCCTGTACAGGACTCCTTCCCAGATGAGTAGCTTATGCCGCTGCAAGGTAAGAACACCTTCCCTTGGTTTGCTAATATGGTGAATTTCTTGGTTGCTACAATTTTTCCCTCACATTTCACTCGTGCACAAATTTATAAACTTAAGAGTGAATCAAAATATTATGTGTGGGATGATCCATATCTGTGGCGATTTTGTAGTGACCAAATTATTAGACGATGTGTGCCTAATCATGAGTTTCATTCTGTTCTCATGCATTTGCATGTGGTGGACATTTTGGGCCTCAATGTACAGCTAGGAAAGTTTTAGACTCTGGTTTATATTGGCCTACCTTGTTTCATGATGCATATTTGTTCTGTAAGTCTTGGGTGGAGGCTAAAGCCACTCGGACTGATGATTCCAAAGTTGTTGTGGATTTTGTTAGATCACAGATTTTCTGCAGGTTTGGAATCTCGAGGGCTATCATCAGCGATCAAGGCACCCATTTCTGTAACTGGAGCATGGAGGGATTAATGAGGAAATATGGCGTGTTGCATAAAGTTTCTACACCTTGCCATCCTCAGACTAATGGTCAAGCTGAGGTTCCAATAGAGAGATCAAACGTATACTTGAAAAGACCGTCCAACCTAATCGGAAGGATTGGAGCATGAGGCTTGAGGATGCTTTTTGGGCTTATCGGACCGCTCACAAGACTCCGATCAGGATATCTCCATATCGGATAGTTTATGGTAAGGCATGACATTTGCTAGTAGAGATTGAGCACAAAGCATTTTGGGTGGTGAAGCAATGTAACATGAATTTGGTCTTTTCTTTGTAGAGTCGGGAGCTCTCATAGGCATCTAGGCGGATCTCTTCCAATTCCTATAACTACAACTTCCGCTCTTTGGAATTTGAAGAGATCTGCCTAGATGCCTATGAGAGCTCCCGACTCTACAAAGAAAAGACCAAAGCCTTCCATGATAAGTTTATTCTTCGGAAGGAGTTTGCAGTTGGGCAAAAAGTTCTCTTGTTTAATTCTCGCCTTAAGTTGATGCCTGGTAAATTAAGGTTTAGGTGGGACGGTCCGTTTGTTGTTACTAACATTTTTCCACATGGTGCAGTGGAAATTAAGAGTGAGGCCACCAACAAAGTATTCAAAGTTAATGGTCATCGCCTCAAGAATTTTTATGAAGGAGCTCAAAAGAACCTCGTGGAGGAGGTTCAACTGCAAGAGCCGTCTACCATGATTAATAACTACTTTGTTGAAAAAAAAAAGAACTCAAGCCACGTTTAAGGTCAATGGTCAGAGATTGAATCATTATTGGGGAAGACCCATCGATCGTACAAAATCTTCAATTATGCTGGCTGATGACATTAAAAGTAGCGCTTCTTGGGAGGCAACCCAAGTTTTCTAACTCTTTCATCTTTCCAACTTTGACTTATTTGAAATCATAGGAATCGTGGCAGAAAATCGGTGCCAAGCAAGAAAATCTATCAGAGTTTGATTTTTCAGTCTTAATTTTGTTTGTTTTTCATTGACAGATGATTTTTCACCGATTAAATGGCGGATAACGGTACTCCGTGAAAATCTTTTTCGGTCCTTTCAGTTACCCACAAACACTGAAATCTGTATATAATTTTACTCAATTTTTTTTCTTTCTCCTTTCTTTCTTTCAAAATGGATAATCAGCTTGTCAACCTCCGCAAGCGATTCCCTTCTCTCCCTCAAAATGCTTTAACTAACATTTATTGTGTAAGGTTTGAGAGATTAAGGATGCGTATGCACAAAGGCATCTCTGCGGATATACGCTGGTTAATCGAAGCAAAGGTCCGAATCACAGGGGAATTTTCTGACGCTCTTGTTTCATATATGCCAAGGCTAGGCAAGAGTTCATATGCAAAGAAAAAAAGAGCAAAAAGGTTACGAGTCTGCTATAAATGTGCAAGATGGACCTGTAACACAAAATGCAGATCAATTGGAATGGTGTCTATAAATCGACTTGATAAAATTGACTTCATTAAGGATGACATGAGTAAGAAGTCTTTAGATAACATTCTATTGACTCTTGAGACGCATCCTAGTGGAGATGTGCAGAGAGTACTTCTTGATTTATAGTCAATATTCATAGAAGAACATGAGCGTTATAGTCTCGGGAATCTAACTCAAAAAGACCCTATTTGCCAATTTTTAAGAAAATTGGATGGGAAGCCGACCATCGGCCCATAAAGAGCATTTAAGCCGTTACTGGACGTAAAATCAGAGAAAAATGTGAGCCACAATCACACCTCCTGTAAGTATTATTATTATTATTTTCCTTTTTGTTTTTGTTCATTAGAAAAAATTCAATATATATATATATATTTCGCCGTATTTTTTTGAAATATGTGTTGCGTATTTTCAAACTTCTTCTAACACATATAGATTAGTCTTTTATCCTTGTCATATAGCTATTATCATTGTTGTGCTTCTTTTCAAACTTGCCTGACACACAGATCTACCCCTCCTTTATAGGTGTAATTATTACATTTGAGTTTTGATTCCTTTAAATAATGCACTTTGCTCTCTTCAGATCATTGATAAGGTGAGAGTACCAAAAAAAAAAAAAAAGAAAATGGAAGTCACTTCAGTTTGTCGGATCAAGAGTGTTTGTGTCTTTTGTGGATCTAATCCAGGGAAAGATAAAGAGTTTGTAAATATTGCAAACCATCTTGGTCGAGTGCTAGCTGAGAGAGAAATCCATTTAGTTTACGAAGGAGGTAGTCTTGGGTTAATGGGTTGTGTAGCCACTGCTGCACATTTAGGTGGCAAAGTCCTTGGTGTCATTCCAAGTCCTTTAGCTATTGGCAATCCCACTAGAAAAACAGTAGGGGATAAAGTAATGGTATCTTGCATGCACCAACGCATAAACATTATGATAGCAAATGATGATGCCTTTATTGCCCTACCTGGTGGTTTTGGAACTTTGGAAAAGATCTTCCAAATTGCATCCTGGTCACAGCTGAACTTTCACCAAAACTCCATAGGTATATTAAATGTTAATGGTTTTTATGACAATTTGTTTTGTTTTCTTGATCATGCTGTAGAACAAAGGTTCATCTCACAAGCGACACGTCAAATTCTTGTAACTGCTGCAACCCTTGAACAATTGCTCAATCAACTACAGGAATTTGTCCCACAACGTCATCCAACAATGACTCCACTGAATTTGGAACAAGGCAGCAGCAGCAAAAATCAAAAACTTAATTTGACTTTGTCCTTGTGAATTTTTGTTTTCTCTTATGATTTTAGTTTTTTGTAATTTTTCTTCTTTCAGGCTTGATTTGCAGTTTTCAGGTAAGATCTTCTCCACTCTCTACCTATCTGTATTTTGACATTGGGGACAATGTCTTAAATTAGTTGGGGGGAGAGATAGTTGACAATACCATGTACATAGTCTAGTTAAAAATAAAATAAAAATTAACCAACTAATCTTTATTGTTACTAGGTTATTAGATGTATGATGGCAGAGTAAGAAGTAGTTTTGCTCTTGAGACGCATCTTAACTTGCATTTCATAGTATGTCTTAAATTATTTTGTTCTTGCATATTAAAAAAAAAAATTCATTTTGATCTTTTCAATTAATTTTAATGCAAGCATGTGCTGAATCTGAGCTGAATTGATAATAAAAGTATGCAAAACAATTTATAGTTGAATCATTTTCATGATATACATGTGTATATGATTGTGGATATTAGGAAGAAAGCATTGTTGAATTGAGTGAATGTTTCATACCTTTGTGAGTTTTGGGCTTTTCCAAATTTGATACTTACACTTGGTTTATTTTCTTTCATGAGTGATGTCAATTATGAATTTATTTTCTAAAACTTGCATTGGATCGATTTGAGATTACATTGGTCTGTATGTTGCATGAAAATGACAAAGGCATTTTTCTTGACTTGGCTGCTTTGGCCAAATAAACCTACATTGCATTTATCCCATTGTTAACCCCCTCTGAGCTTACTTACCCATTCTTTGTTCTTAGCTCATTACAACCCTTGAGTAAAAAACCATGTTTTTACTTCACCTCAGGGAATAGGAGAGCATTGATTTTCCTATTGGAGGAGTTTTTTGCTTGCAATGATTTAAGTCTGGGGGAATTGGTGTGCTGATGCGAAATGTTTGGTACAAAAAAAAAGAAAAAAAAGAAAAAAAAATGAAAATAAAGTCAAACGGTTGTAAAAGAAAAAAAATAGAAAAAAAGGAATGAATGTGAGAAGAGAATGAGCATTTTATGGTTTTGGGTAAAATTTTATGCTTTCTACTTAAGTTACTCCCCAATGCTCTTTTATTCTCTTTGGTTTTAACCTGCTATTATCCATATTGTTCCCTTCCTTGACCTTATAGCCATTACAATATGTTTGAAAGACTTCCTGATTTTTGCAATTTATTTTATCTAAGTAGTGGAGAATTGATGTATATGCAAGCCTATGGTAAAATACTTTCATAATTTGACTGAGTTGAGTGCAAACAGTTAACCTAAACACCTTGTGTGATTTGAGTGTCACTTGTGAGGAATTTTACTCAATTTAAACATGCCTATTTCTGATTAAAGCATGATTATGCTATACTTTATTCTCAATTGGTTTGATTCAACTATTCTTTGTTAAGCATACTTGACTTATTAATTATGGTTTATATTTGATACAATGCTTGTATTTAAAAATTAGTTGACTTGATTAAATAAAGTATTACATATTTGTGGGTATCATTTTGGTAAACCCTCACGAGACTATAACTAGTCCACTAGGGACACCTAGGGGTTTAAAGGCTTGTGGCACATGCTAAGTGCCATCGTATTTTCCCACGAAAGTGGATTAGATTATGTATAATTAGTTTTTATGCTTTTAGTTTAATAATATGATGTTTCTTGTTTTTCTTTAGTTTTGTTCTTATGTGTTTTGCCCAGGAATGCAAAAGCTTAAGTGTGGGGGAATTTGATCAATCAATTTGATACATTTATGTTAGCTTTGTACGAGGTTTTATTAGATGTTTATTGTGCCCAATATTAGTATTTTAGATGAGTTTAATGTTGTTGGGCCTCATTGGGCTTTAATGCAAATTATGAATAATTCTTGGATTTTGATGCATTTTTACCTTTCCTCCTTGGTTAGGCCATAACTTGGGACTCAGTGATCCATTTGAGGTGATCTTGGTGTCTTTGGAAAGCTAAGACAAGGGTCTACAAGTTTCATGAAGAACTCAAGAGCTGGATCAGACTTCTAAGGGTCCAAAATATCCCTGCAATGTAGAGTGAGTTTGCTGTCACTGAAATCTGAGCAGTGTGTACATATTGGACTATATAGTGGGTTATAGGCCTTCTCTTGGGCTGAAACTTGGCCATTGGAAAGATAAGACCCATATCTCCAACTTCACTGAAGACCATTTAGTCAATAGATGTCGTTTTAGGCATGATTATGAAGCTACAAGTTGGTTTGAATTTGGAAACACGTTCTGCCAACCTAACTTGAGGTAGGTGCAGGGTTTTTAGCATATCTGGAGTTCTAAAAGTCCAAATGGCATGATTCCAATGCCAAAATTTCAAGGAGACAACTGGCTACAACTTTCATGAAGACCTCCAAGCCAAAATTTCAAGGAGACAACTGGCTACAACTTTCATGAAGACCTCCAAGCCAAAATGCACCGTCTAGGTCATAAAAATCAAGCTGGAAGTCGGATAAGAGTTGCTGACTTGAAGCCACCAACCCACCTACCATGCACTAACCCACCAAACATGCATCAAGCTTCCATATTTGACAATTTTCATGTTTTTATAACTTGTATTCAGATTATTTTCAATTACAAATTGGCTTCTAGGATTAGTATAAATAGAGCCAATCTCTTTGTATTATACATCATTCAATTTTAAGTAAGTTTGAAGAAAGTTTGAGTATTTGTGAGAGTTTTCTTTCTCTTCTTCTTCATTCTCTTTACAATTTCATTTTTGTTCTTTTATTTCTGAGTTCTTCCTTCCCATCCATGGAAGGATAGGCTCTTATAATCAATCCAATGGATTAGCCATCTTGATGTTTAATTTGGAGATCTTGTTTCGCTTGTTCATATTGCTTAATTGTTATTCAAGTTTCTCTTCTTCCTCTTTTGATTTTTATCTAGATTAAATTGCTTAATTTGATTTAGATGTTGATGTGATAATAGCTTTATTATCATGTATTCAAAGAGGATCACAAAGACTAAACAATATATTAAAGCTTTTTGATAAATTGTTTAGTTTGGTTAAATTCTGGATCTTAAGTTAATCTATGTTGGATGATGCTTACTTTATCTAACCTTGGTTAATCAAATCCTAGATGTTTATCTAGTAAAGGATTCTTGGATCATGTTGAGGCTTCTTATATGATCTAAGGTCAAGAACATGATTAGCAATTAAGTGGATTTCTTGTGATCAATGATGGATTAAAACTCAAGATCTGTAAATTTACTTAGATTGGTTGCTTCTTTATATTTGTTTACAACTTTCAGTCTTGTACTTTTTTCAATCTTATTAATCAACAACAAAACCCCAATTTTATTATCTTGATCTGATTAAATCTTTGTTCTTTTTGGATCCTTGAGAGACGATTCGATTCATTCTCTATACTACAAATTAGCTTGTGAACCGATAATTTTTATTATTTGATGGGTCTCGACAACCTCTTGTCACTTATGCATTGTAATTCGGGACCCTTAGGCGGGATTACAATGACATAAGATCTTAATTATAATTGTATGCTCAATCATGTTATGATATCTATGAAATATTACTCATTGTCAAGTATTTTGGTTGAATTGATAAACTCATTTGTGCACATTTATAAGTGACAATATTGTGTAATTGAATGTGTGCATCATCTTGTGAATTTTGACAAATGAGATAATTGAGCATTTTGTAACAATCCAAAGTTATTTTGTGGACATGTGATTTTGAATGATTTTCCTTTCGCCTATCGTGAAGCTAATCAAGATATGTTGTCATGTCAAATGAAATTTATTTTCTCAATTTCACTGGAATGACTTTGCAAATATTATTTGGGTTATTTAATTAGTTGACACACCCTATTGATGTGATATTAGTTATTATAATCTGTAATTTGAAATATTTTTGGATTATGTAAGTAATTGACATACCCTATCGGTGTGACACTACTTGACAAAATAATTGTGTGATAGAGAAAATATTTTGAATACTTAAGAAAGTTTGCACTACAAAAAAGGGGCTATTAGCGGCAGTTTATTAACCACGGTTGACTTAACTGCAGGTAAATACTTTGTTTTTATTACTGATATAAAGTGCTCAATACTCACTGTTGCACCATTCTTCATCTCGCTCGCGGAAAAGCCCCTAGCCGTCTTCTTCTCTCTCGCGAAAACCCTCTTCCTCAGTCATTCTTCATAGTTTTGGTTTGCTGATTGGAGAACCGTTGAGCACAAATTCTTGGCAATTTTGCTCGGTTCATTTGGTAGCATTTATTGCAAATTCGGTAATCTTTTTCTTTTGTTTAGGATAATTTTGTTTTTCTTCAATTTTGCTAGAATTTTGGTTTGAATGCATCTCTGAAACATTTTGTTCTTGATGATTTTACTAGGATTCTGCTGTTTGAGATCATATTTAGATTGTAGATTGGGATTCGTTTGCATTGTTGAAATCAAATATATGTCAGTGCTGATTCTTCTGCATTGTTTCTTAATTCTTGAACCCCCTTTTCTCGAGGGTTTGATCTGCATACTTAGGTTGTTGGTTCCAATTTATGTTCAATCAACGCTTATTTAAGCATTAACTCCGAGCTAATCTGGATGGGTTAGGTTAGGACTTGAATTCGAGATCTTCATGTGTTTCGGATCTTGAACGGTGTAATCAAGATCCTACATAGTGAAAGAAAATCTCATACTGTTTGGTGTGGGGACTAGATGTAGATCATAGTGGTGGTGATCGAACCAGGATAAATCTCGGTTTGCAATTTTCTCTAACCCTACTCTCTTTAATTTCAGTCTTGTATTGCTTATTAGGGTTAACTTGAAATTAATTGAATTGTTAGTGATTAAAGATTCATTATATCGTCTGATAAGACAATATATCTTCACAAAGAAAATCGTTTTTAGAAAAGTTTGTGAAAATCTTTACAATCCTATTCATCCCCCGTCTAGGATTCAAACCCTTTTTAAAGGCCACTTGGGCTAACAAGTGGTACCAAAGCTTGTATCTTTAAGAAAAAGTTTTATTAACTTTAAAGAGGATCCATGGCCTCTAGTAGTTTTCATCAAATTGATGGGTCATACAATAAGGCCCCTATTTTCAATGGTGAAAGATATTCGTATTTGAAAGAACGAATGAGAATCTTTATATGCTCTCATGATTTAGATGTTTGGAATACAATTGAAAATTGTCCCTTTGTTCCTACATGCATAACTGATGGAAAAACTATAACAAAACCTAGGAATGAATGGAATGAAGATGAGAAAAAGAAAGTGCATCTAGATTGGAGAGGAAAGAATATCATAACTGCTGCTATAGGATAAGATGAATTCTTTAGAATCTGTAGTTGTAAAACTGCACAGGAGATGTGGGATACCTTACAAGTTACCCATGAGGGTATAAGTGAGGTGAAGCGAGCTCAGGTTAATACCTTGACCCACAAGTATGAGCTCTTCCGTATGATTCCAGGTGAATCAATACAGGAAATGCAAAAACATTTCACACACATAGTTAATCATCTTGCTACATTAAGAAAAACTTTTACAAATGAAGATTTGATTAACAAAGTTTTAAGATGTTTAAGCAGAAATTGGCAGCCGAAGGTCACAGCAATTGCGGAGTCAAGGAACTTGGCTACAATGACCTTAGCCACACTGTTTGGAAAGCTCCAAGAGCACGAGTTGGAATTGAATCGCCTTACCGAGACCGAGGAAGTTGACAAAAAAAAAGAAGAGCTTAGCCCTAGTCTCCACATCCTCAAAATCAAAGAAAGATGAAAGCGATGGAAGTGATGAATCGGATGGATCAGAATCAAATGATGAAGATCTGCGCTTGTTTGTGAAGAAGTTCGGTCGATTCCTCAAAATGAAAAGTGGAACTAGAAGACCTTTCAACCGAAACAAAAAGACTTTCAAGAAGGAGAATAACCTTTCAAGTATAAACTGTTATGAATGTGGAAAGAAGGGTCATATCAGAATGGAATGTCCTCAATTGAAGAAGAAAAATGAAAAGTTCGAAAAGAGGACTAAGAAGGATAAAAAGACATACATAGATTGGGAAGACAATGACACAACTTCATTCGATAGCTCCGATGAAGATGAGGTAGCCAATCTATGCCTAATGACAAGTCATCATGAGGAAGATGAGGTAATAAATAATGAACTTAACCTTTTACCTTCTTTTGAAGAATTACATGATGCTTATGAGGAACTTCATGATGAATCTTTAAGGATCATTAAACAAAACTCTTCTCAAAAGAAAGTAATTTGTGACTTAAAAAAACAACTTTCATTATGCAAAAAGGAATTTGAAAGAGTCACAAATGAAAATAAGTCATTAAAAGTTTTACGTGAAAAATCTTCATCAAATGTATGTTGCAAAAATAATACATGTAAACCATTTAGTTGTGGAAATTGTGCTAGATTGAGAAAAGAAATAGATGATATGAAAAACATTCTAGCTAAGTTCACTATGGGTAGAGACAATTTGAAAATGTTGCTTGGAAGTCAAAAACGTACTTTTGATAAAGCCGGATTAGGATATAATCCCTTTGAACAAAGGAAAACTCTTAAAAATTGCTTTGCCTATCCAAGCAAGACTAGTACCCCATTTACTACATGTTATTACTGTTGCAAAAAGGGACATACTGCATCTACATGTAATATTAGAAATAATGAATTTCAAAGTGGTAAGAAAATATGGATTTTAAAGGAATTGATGCCCGAGACTAACCTTAAAGGACCCAAATAAGTTTGGGTACCTAAATCTCATCATTGATTGTGTTGTAGGAATGCTTGAAGCCCACTAGAAAAGATTGGTACCTTGGCCTCAAAATCGCAAGTATGAAGTGTCAGGCTGCCAACCACGGCCGTGGTGGCCACCACGGCCAGGCCGTGGTTGGCTCTGACTTGAAGATTTTGAACTGTGAATGCCAACCACGGCCGTGGTGGCCACCACGGCCAGGCCGTGGTTGGCTCTGCCTCAGAAATTCTGTTGGTGCGAGTTTCTCACACCATGGCCGTGGTTTCAACCACGGCTAGGCCGTGGTTGCCTCTGTCCATTAAGCATCTTGGGGAATTTGCCAAAGTGTCCAACATCAAACTTGTAGCCTTGTGTCTTAGCTTTCCATAGCAACCGGAATCACCTCAAAATGACCTCTGTAGCTCAAGTTATGCTCAAATTACTCCTCAGGGGTCCAGCTGATTTTTGAGATCTCAGTATCTCTTCATGGTAGTTCCGTTTTGGCTCTTCCAAGCTTCAATATTGCATCATTCCTGCGATTAAACATAAACACACCGCAGTTATCCGAACTAAAACAAAAACAGAAGATTAAATGAATAAATGTACTAAAAAGATAATGAAATGTATGCAAACTAAACTCAAAAATGACATGAAGAATCACACACATCAAATTACCCCAAGCTTAAGGTTTTGCTTGTCCTCAAGCAATTACTAAAGCCAAATAGAGATCTGAATATTCAAAATATGATTGTGAATTAGGAACCCAAAGAACAACAGGTCCAAGTAATAGGCATATTCAATGAACATAGAGATGATCAATGTAAAGTCCGATTAGAGGTTTAGGTTCCCTAATTTCATACTTCTCATCAATTTGGGGTCACTCACCTAACCACTCTCAAAGTGTCCAAGGGTGAAGAAATATCACTCAAGATCCTCTTAAGAAAAAGCACTTCCATAAGCTTGATAAGAAACCAAATTTCCACATTTTAAATTGCATGCATGCAAGAATCAAAAGGGCTTTGTATGGGTTTTAACTTGGCAAAGGGAATATTGTTAGGTAGGACAAAGAAAGGATGGTATGCACAAAGGGTTGGCAAAATTTTCAATGAAACAAGAGAACCCAATAGAACCAAATTGGAGAATGATTATATCATAAAAGCACATTGCTAAGCTTCTTGCTAAGCCCTTTCTTTACTTCTTTTCCTCTTTTTATTTATTTTTTTTTTTCTTTTTTTTTTTATTTATTTTTTTTTTATTTTTTTTTATCCCCAAATATTTTTCTATTTCTTTTCTTTTTGATTTCTCTTAAGAGAAAATTTCAACACATAATTCCCTTTCAACTTTCAAACCAAAAATTTTGCTCCATTTAGTTTCAAAAGGGTAACCAATAATATGTCATCATAGGTACCAAGAAATTGCAATAGGCTCAAAATGGGCAACTAATGGTAGTGATATATCAATATACTCAGAAGGCCTGAAAAGATACCTAAAATGCCTTAATCACTTTCAAGCATGCAAAGAAAAACTTCGCCTCAAAATGGTTTCAAATCAAGTTCTAGAGCACAGAATCCAAGAGGAACCAACTTCACTCAAACAAAGAGGAGGGGTTAATATAAAGCACATACCCCTTTTTTTGGCACAAATCTCACTTTTAGAAGTAAAATCAATGAGAAACACAAAAACAGAGAACCTTATGCTAATCATCAACTACCAAAAAGATCAACTCTTGTAATCAGCCTATCACATGATAACAATTTTAGGTTCCAAATTCATTATGTCTTTCATATTGGCAAAAAAATTCAACAAGAGGATGCAAACTTATCAAGGGGCAACAAGATGGTGTGATCATGCAGAATGAATGCAATATGCAATAAAAAAAAAATTAAATAAAATAAATCATGAAACTAAGGTAAATATGAAACTAACTATGAAAGCATGAAAGTAAATACCCCACCCCAAGCTTAAAGACTTACATTGTCCCCAATGTAAATGATTAAGTTAGAGAGGAGAAAAGAACAAGAAAAGGAAAGGACTCACTGCGGTGGAAAGTGGTGCTGGCTCACATGCCAGTCATACATGGCACGGATCATGCTCTCCATGCCGTGACCTTGTTGTTGGAGCTGCTCCAATATCAATCTTTGTTGAGCTTGCTCGGCATGGATAAGCCCTTGATCTGCACGAATGAGTGCCTGCTCGGCCTGAATAGCATCCAGAGAGGAGTGGATCCGAGCAAAGGCATCGTCAGAAGTACCTGCAGAAGAAGAAGTAGGCCTAGATGGCCTAGTTTGGGGTGGTGGCCGAAGAGGTCTTGAACATTAATTGGTTCGGGCTCATCGGTACATTGGCACACGCCAGTTGGCTGGGTTTCTTGGTGAGATGGCAGTAGGGTTAGGAAGGGGTAGGGGGTGCTGGCGGTTAGGAATCACTAAACAGTATGAATCTTCTTCTCTAACAATCATCTTCATTGCTATACATGCTGTAAGATCAATCCTAGTCCGCCCATCGGCTTCGGCGAAGCCTTCAAGGTCATAATCAAAATGGTGGGCTATTGCAGTGATAAGCCCACCGATGACTATAGAGCCATCCCCCTTTTTGGCAACTTTCAGTAAGTGCCTTACCATATGAGACCCTGTGTCAAGGTGGACTCCATGTAACATAGCCCAAAGAAAAAGGAGTTCGTCCTGGCGGACTGATCCATCACTATCCCCACGGCCAAACAAGGTATTAGCCATTACTCGATGGAGATAGCGAGCAGGGTTTACTAAGGCCGAGGCCTTAGCTTTTGAAGAGTCGTAGGCACCTGCACCTATTGCACTAATCTCATTCCGAGAATGACCCGACTCTAAACTCTATGGGCGTATCGTCTATCCCCACCAACAGGCAAAGAGAAGATGGAGTTAAACTCCTCAAGATTTAGCACATGATCATTATTGAATAGCCGGAAAGTTATCCGGCCTTCTTCACACCCTTCCCCTTGCAAAATGTCAGCATTAAGGGAGCTCAAGAATTCCAATGTGGGTCCAATAAGTGTTGGATAACGGGTGTGAGCAAAAGTGCTCCACCCTACATTGTCCAAAGATCCAAGTAATGTCATCAGCTAACCCTAGGGTTTCAAGAACTTGGTCATCTAGGTATTTTGTATTTACAATTTTTCTTTTGACAAGCACATTATACCTATCCCTTTGTTCTCTATCCTTAAACTCAATGCCATAAGGGTTAGAGGTAGAAGAATTACCTCTTGAAGAAGTACCACGTGCTCTTGAAGATGAGGATTGATCCATTCTTTGTCTCTTGCTAGCCATTGGTACTTCCAAATGCAATGTAGACCAAAAATTCAGTAAGAACCCCCTTGTATTTGTGAAATTTCGAATTTGGGGCTTAGGGTTCTAAAATTTGGGGGTTTTGGAATCAAGGCCAAATTAGAGGATTTGATGGATGGGTTTGGTTAAGAATGGTTGGGAAATGTGAGAAAGTGAAGAAAATGAGTGGTTGTGGTGGAAGAAATGGCAATGGAGGGGAGGTAGGAGAAACTTGAGGTTTGGCTATGGTGGAATGAGGGATGAGAAAGAAGAAGAAGAAGGAAGAAGAAGTGAAAAACGGGGGTGGTTTAGTGTTTTTGATGGAGGGATGTAAAGGTTGATGGTGGTTTTGTGAGGGAATGAGGGAGTTATGGAGGTTGGGTGGTGTGGGTATGGAGGATGGGGAAGAAAGGAAGAAGAAGAAGGAAGAGGAGGAGAGTGTTTTGGTGAGAGTTCGTGGGGTGTATTTCACCCCAGGCCACGAACCACGGCCGTGGTCTACACCACGGCCAGGCCGTGGTTCTCTCGGCCCTTTTTTTTTTTCGTTTCCTGCAGCCACCACGGCCGTGGCCACCACCACGGCCTGGCCGTGGTTGGCTCGGGAATTCAAATTTTTTTTTTTTTTTTTTTTTTTTAAGTTAAATTTCCTCCACCATGGCCGTGGTTCATACCACGGCCTAGCCGTGGTTCCACTGGACTTGAATTTTCACATGTTCAGTCCACCATTAGTTCCAACCTACACAAAAAACAGTTACCACTCTTCAGAAAGTGATTATTGCTCTACAATGATTAAAGTTTTAAATAAGTAATAAACACAAAAACACAAGGAAATGAAATTGCAATAAAAGAAAACTTGGGTTGCCTCCCAAGAAGCGCTTATTTATGGTCGTTAGCTAGACCCCTGTAATTCTTAATGTGGAGCACTTGGGTTGAGAAGGAGGTGCTGCATTCCCTTCTCTACTGGTTCATCACAAAGGTAATGTTTCAATCTTTGCCCATTCACTTTGAAGGTTCCCGTTGTCTCGCTCCACACTTCAACGGCTCCATAGGGAAATACTTTGCGAACTTGAAATGGCCCAGACCACCTTGACCGGAGCTTTCCTGGAAACAGTTTCAATCTTGAGTTGAAGAGTAACACAAGATTTCCTTCACGGAACTCTCTGCGAAGGATGTGCTTGTCATGCCAACGCTTGGTTCGTTCTTTGTAAGATTTGGCATGTTCATATGCATCAAGCCTCAGTTCATCCAACTCTTGAAGTTGAAGCTTCCTTTTCTCCCGGCTAGTTTTCATATCAAAATTGAGAAGCTTGATGGCCCATAATGCTTTATGTTCCAATTCAACTGGAAGATGACATGGCTTACCATAAATCAATCGGAACGGAGTCATCCCAATAGGAGTTTTGTAAGCAGTGCGATATGCCCAAAGAGCATCGTCCAGTTTCAAGGACCAATCCTTCCTTGATCTAGATACAGTTTTCTCTAGAATGCTCTTGATCTCTCTATTAGACACTTCCACTTGGCCACTAGTTTGAGGATGGTAAGGTGTAGCAACTTTATGAGTGACCCCATATTTCTTCAGTAGGGTTTCAAATTGTCGCTCAATGAAGTGTGAACCTCCATCACTAATCACAGCCCTAGGAACTCCAAACCTCGGAAATATAATCTTCTTAAATAGCTTGATTACGGTCTTTGCATCACTTGTTGGGGATGGAATGGCTTCCACCCATTTAGATACGTAATCAACTGCTACAAGAATGAATTTGTTGTTACAGGAGGATGGAAAAGGTCCCATGTAGTCGACTCCCCAAACATCAAAAATTTCAACTTCCAGAATGTTGTTCAAGGGCATCTCATGCCTCTTGGATATATTTCCAGTTCTTTGACAGTTATCACAAGAAATTACAAAATTTCTAGCATCTCCTGAAGATATGAGGCCAAAAGAAACCAGATTGAAGAACTTTGGATCTTTGTCTTTGAGGCACTAGCATGTCCTCCATAAGACGAAGAATGACAGCAATTCAATATATTCTGTACTTCATCCTCTGAGACACACCTCCGATAGATACCATCAGCACATCTCCGGAAGATATATGGTTCATCCCACACAAAATGCTTTAGATCAGAGAAAAATTTCTTTTCCGTTGATAATTGATTTACGGTGGTAGGACTCCATAAGCTAAGTAGTTCACAAAGTCAAAGATACCAAGGAGCATTCTCCTCTCGAAATGACTAGCGCTTGTTCATCAGGGAATGAATCGTCAATAGGTAAGTTATTCTGCTCATTCACCGGTGGTTCAAGACGGGATAGGTGATCTGCAACTAAGTTTTCAATCCCTTTTTTGTCTAGAATCTCCATGTCGAATTCTTGTAAGAGAAGTATCCAACGGATAAGTCTAGGCTTTGCTTCCTTTTTGCTCATGAGATACTTAAGTGCAGAATGATCGGTGTACACAATCACCTTTGAACCCACAAGGTATGATCTAAACTTCTCAAAAGCAAAGACCACTGCGAGCAATTCCTTTTCAGTAGTTGCATAATTTGTTTGGGCTGCATCAAGCGTTCTGCTTGCATAATATATGGCATGCACCTTCTTGTCTTTTCTTTGCCCCAAAACAGCACCTATGGCATAGTCACTGGCATCACACATAATCTCAAATGGTAGACTCCAGTCTGGTGCCTGCAAAATGGGAGCGGAAATCAAAGCTTCCTTCAATTTACAAAAGGCATTTAAGCAATCATTGTCAAAATTAAATGGAACATCTTTTACTAAGAGATTTGACAATGGTTTAGCAATTTTTGAAAAATCTTTAATAAATCTCCGGTAGAAACCGGCATGCCCCAAGAAACTCCGCACTCCTTTCATGTTCATTGGTGGAGGCAATTTTTCAATCACTTCAATTTTTGCTTTATCCACCTCAATTCCTTTTCCAGAAATCAAGTGTCCAAGCACTATGCCCTCTTGCACCATAAAATGGCATTTTTCCCAATTCAAGACCAGGTTTACCTCTTCACAGCGCTGCAAAATCTTTGATAAATTTGACAAACAATCATCAAAGTTAGTACCATATACAGAGAAATCATCCATAAAAACTTCCATGATGTTTTCAATAAATTCGTGAGAAAATTGCAGTCATACATCTTTGGAAAGTAGCAGGAGCATTACATAGACCAAATGGCATTCTCCTATAAGCAAAAGTGCCATAGGGACAAGTAAATGTGGTCTTTTCCTGGTCACTAGGATGAATGGGAATTTGGTGAAATCCTGAATACCCATCCAAGTAACAAAAATATGTATGCTCAGCTAATCTTTCAAGCATTTGGTCAATGAAAGGGAGCGGAAAGTGGTCTTTCCTAGTAGCTTTATTCAATTTCCTGTAATCGATGCACATTCTCCACCCTGTGACAGTTCTGGTGGGGATTAGTTCATTTTTCTCATTTTTAGTTACAGTTATCCCCCCTTTTTTAGGAACTACATGCACCGGACTAACCCATTCGCTGTCCGAGATTGGGTAAATTACCCCAGCATCTAACAACTTAAGAATTTCTTTTTTAACCACCTCTTTCATATTAGGATTCAACCTTCGTTGATGATCAATAGATGGTTTATGGTCAACTTCCATCAAGATTCTGTGCATGCAAAAGGAAGGGTTTATGCCTTTAATGTCATCAATTGTATACCCTATGACCTTCCTATGCATCCGAAGTGCTCGAAGCAATTTCCTTGTTTCTAACTCATTCAGATCAAGACTTACAATGACAAGATAAGAAGAGTTGGGACCAAGAAATTCATACCTGAGAGTGGAAGGAAGGGGTTTGAGTTCTACCTTTGGAGCTTTTTCCTCTTTCCAATCTTCAGATTTGAGTTTAAACTCAAGCTTTTCAAATTTGGCATTTTTAGGTAGAATTTCTGGGTTAGCTTCCAACAAACGGGCATACTCCGCTACTTTGCATTCAAATTCGGACGAGTCTCCACCAACTAGACACGCTTCCAATGGATCTTCAAAGTGCATTTTGGTGGTTTCTTCTTTCACTACCTGATGCAATAAATCAATCCTGCAACAAGAGTCCTCAAAAGAAGGTTGCTTAATAGATTTAGATATATCAAATTCAACCTTATCATCACCAATACCAAGGACAACTTACCATTTTTGACATCAATAATAGCACCTGCAGTAGCTAAGAAAGGCCTACCAAGAATTATGGGGATTTGAGAATCCTCCTCCATTTCAAGTACAACAAAATCAGCGGGAATGAAAAACTTACCCACTCTAATAGGGACATCCTCCAAGATCCCTACTGGGTATTTGACGGAACGATCCGCCAATTGCAGTGAGATAGTTGTAGGTTTCAATTCACCTACCTCTAGCTTTTTACACACAGAAAGGGGCATAAGACTAACACTAGCCCCCAAATCACACAAAGCTTTATCAAAATTTGTATTCCCAATCAAGCAGGGAATAGAGAAACTACCTGGATCTTTGAGCTTTGGAGGTAATTTATTCTGGATTAAAGCACTGCACTCCTCAGTCAAAGCCACAGTTTCATATTCTTCCAATTTTCTTTTATTGGACAAAATGTCCTTAAGAAACTTTGCATAAGTAGGCATTTGTTTCAATGCCTCGGTGAATGGTACATTGATGTACAATTTCTTAAGAACCTCTAGAAACTTCCCGAATTGCTTATCAAGCTTGGCTTTGGCCAATCTTTGAGGGAAGGGTACCGGGGGTTGGTAAGGTTTTGGGGGAACATATTTAGACACTTGCTCATTTGTTTCCTCTGTTTCTAAGGTTTGTGTCTCAGTTGTTCCTTTTTCTTTTTCTTCACCCCCCTTATCTTCATCAAACTCTTTTTTTTCTTTGGAATCTTCTAGTTTCTTTCCACTTCGTAAACTTACAGCCTTACAATGTTCATTAGGATTTATTTCAGGCTGTCCTGGAAAATTACCAAGTTGTCTTTGTGAAGAACCAGCTTGTTGGGCTATTTGAGTTTCTAACATCTTGTTATGAATAGCTAAATTATCTACCTTAGATGTCAATTCCTTAATAGCTTCACTCACAACTCTACCTTGGTGCCTAAACTCTTCATTTTGTTTAGACTGGCTCTCAACAAAATTCTCAAGAAGAGACTCGAGTTTAGATTTTTGTACCTGTTGGAATCCAGAAGAAGGTTTAGCACCACTTGGCCCAACTTGGTTTTGATTATTCCGGTAAGAGAAGTTGGGATGTGACCTCCAACCGGGGTTGTAAGTTTGAGAATATGGATCATTTCTCCCCTTTTGGTTGAAATCTTGAAAATTATGGCATGATTCCATTTGCTCCACCGGTGTCAGTGTGAGGAACCAAGTCCAACTTGGCATTCAAAGACTTATATGTCCCTGTGCTCCACAAATCTCACAAAAATTGTTAGAAGTAACTATGGCATTGGCATTAGCTTTTTTCAAGTTTGTCAAAACGTTTATTCAAAGAATCAAATTTTGACATAATCAAATCAACACCGTCTACCTCAAACTTACCTCCCGAGAGTTTTCTCGGGTTGTTACCTCTTTCATTTGCCCATTGGTGATGGTTTGTGGCTACACTCTCTATGACCTCATAGGCTTCTGTTAACCTTCTGTTCATCAAAGCTCCACCAGCTGCGGAGTCTAGAGATACCTTCGAAGGATATTCAAGACCATTGTAGAAGGTATGGACGATTAACCATTTCTCTAGCCCATGATGTGGGCATGCTTCCAACAAGGCCTTATATCTATCCCAAGCTTCTGACAATGACTCTCCATCTCTTTGAATGAAGCTTGTTATTTGGGTCCTAAGATGAGCAGTCTTGGAAGGTGGAAAGAATTTGTCCAAGAAAACTTGCTCTAATTGGTCCCAAGTAGTGATTGTTTCAGCTGGTACAGATTTTAACCAAGATTTAGCTCTATCCCTCAGTGATAAAGGGAACAAGCGGAGACGGATAGCATCTACAGAGGCGCCTTCAATTCTGAGGGTCTCACAGAGTTCCAAGAACATATCTACGTGGTCATTCGGGTCCTCTGACGGCAATCCTCCAAACTGGTTTTGCCTTATCATAGAGAGCAAAGCAGGTGGTATGGTGAAGTGTCCAGCTTCAATGGTTGGCCGAGCAATCCCAGATCGCAAACCCCGAGCATTAGGGGCTGCATAGTCCTTCAGTGGCCTATTTTCATCACGTGCTGCCATTATAGGAATAGGTTGTTGTGGCTCTCTTGCACTTTGCAGCAGTTGTCTTCTCCTCCAATGCAAAGTCCTTTCAATTTCAGGATCTGCTTCAACGAGAGTTCCAAAACGTCGAGTACTTCGCATAAACCAGAGAAATTACCTGCAGAGAGCAAAAGAAAAGAATAAAAGAATAACTAGAAAATCAGATTAAGAATTAAATTGATAATCAGAAAACCACAAGTCCCCGGCAACGGCGCCAAAAACTTGATGTGGTTCGTATCGCAAGTGTACGATTTCGTCAAGTAGTAAAAATATCGATCCACAGGGACTTGGATTATGATTAACAATTACCCTTAATTATGATTGACTAGGTGAAACCAATGTTATAAAATTGTGGTGATAGAACAAGAACATAGAAACTAAAATCTGGAAATAAATAAGAATATCAATTTTAGAATGAATGCAGAAAAACAGTGTAGATAAATCTGGTTTTTAAGAGATCTAGGATATGGGTTCACCACGATGGTAATTAACAAGTCTGTAATCTTATCACCTCTTCTCAACTAAGTTATACTTGAAGACAAATCATCCTAAAGAATTATTGTTTCCTTTCAGAATACAATAACGTATTCAATCTAACTCAACTTCTATTTTCATGATAATCAAGTTAGAAAGAATCCATTAAGAGCAGATGATTCATAGAAAGCCTCAAGAGTTTTAATCTACTTTCGTGATTTAAAAGCTCAAGTTCAGTTAATGGAGTTCAATTATCAAGAGTCACCTTTCAGTTTTTCCCTTAATAACTAATATTATGCAAACAATGTGGCCAGCATTTTCACAAACACTTGGTGTGCCAAAAACTGAATCAAGATAAACTTAGCATTGAAGAGATAACAATTTCATACAGCAAGCATTGTCAATACACCATCGGGTTACTACCAATTCCTAGAACAAAAGAACTACTCAAACATGTTTATCAAAATACAATCCATAAGAATGAAGAACAACATTCAGAAAATAAAATACAAAGACTAGAAGAGATGAGAAGAAAAACTCTGCAGAAAACTTGTGGCTGCTCTTGTCAAGTTCCTCCCAGACCAAGCTCCCTTTCAACCCTAATGGCCTGCCCTTTATACACCACACACTCTCCTCCCTCAACCCTAATTCTTTTTAGGTCAGAAAAACAAAGAATGGGCTGACTCCAGGGCCTCAAAATCGCAAGTATGAAGTGTCAGGCTGCCAACCACGGCCGTGGTGGCCACCACGGCCAGGCCGTGGTTGGCTCTGACTTGAAGATTTCGAACTGTGAATGCCAACCACGGCCGTGGTGGCCACCACGGCCAGGCCGTGGTTGGCTCTGCCTCAGAAATTCTGTTGGTGCGAGTTTCTCACACCATGGCCGTGGTTTCAACCACGGCTAGGCCGTGGTTGCCTCTGTCCATTAAGCATCTTGGGGAATTTGCCAAAGTGTCCAACATCAAACTTGTAGCCTTGTGTCTTAGCTTTCCATAGCAACCGGAATCACCTCAAAATGACCTCTGTAGCTCAAGTTATGCTCAAATTACTCCTCAGGGGTCCAGCTGATTTTTGAGATCTCAGTATCTCTTCATGGTAGTTCCGTTTTGGCTCTTCCAAGCTTCAATATTGCATCATTCCTGCGATTAAACATAAACACACCGCAGTTATCCGAACTAAAACAAAAACAGAAGATTAAATGAATAAATGTACTAAAAAGATAATGAAATGTATGCAAACTAAACTCAAAAATGACATGAAGAATCACACACATCAATAGTGGATGCTCCAAGCATATGACCAGTGACAAGACAAAGTTCATAAGTCTAACCCCTAGAAATGGAGGTCATGTCACCTATGGAGACAACAACAAAGGGAAGATTCTTGGAATTGGTAATGTTGGTAATCCTTCTTCTACTATCATTAAAAATGTTTTATATGTAGAAGGCTTAAAACACAATTTGTTTATCATTAGCCAACTATGTGACAAAGCCTATAGAATCATTTTTAATTCAAATTGTTGCATAATTGAAAATGTATGTGATAAGCAAATTAAATTTATCGGTCATAGAGTAGGCAACATTTACATGATTAACCTAGAAAAAATACCTTCTAATAACACTCAATGTTTGTTGACAAAAGATGAGGATGCATGATTGTGGCATAGGAGAATAACACATATTCATATGGAGCATCTAAATAAGCTCATCTCTAAGGACTTAGTAATTGGTCTACCATAGATAAAATTTCAAAAGGACAAGTTGTGTGATGCTTGTCAAAAGGGAAAGCAAGTCAAGGCCTCCTTTAAAGAAAAGAACATAATTTCAACCAATAGGCCTTTGCAACTATTGCACATGGACTTGTTTGGTCCCTCTAGAACCATGAGTCTTGGTGGCAATTATTATGCCCTAGTAATAGTAGATGACTTTTCTAGATTCACTTGGACCATGTTCATACCTCATAAAAGCAAAGCATTTCGTGTCTTTATCAAACTTGCTAAACGTATTCAAAATGAAAAAGATTTAAAGATTGCATCCATTAGAAGCGATCATGGAGGTGAGTTTGAAAATCATCTCTTTGAAAGCTATTGTGAAGAAAATGGAATTAATCATAATTTTTCTATTCCAAGAACTCCTCAACAAAATGGAGTTGTGGAAAGAAAGAATCGTTCCTTAGAGGAACTAGCTAGAACTATGATTAATGAAACTAATTTACCTAAGTATTTTTGGGCAAATGCGGTTAATACCGCTTGTTATGTTCTAAATAGGGTTTTGATAAAACCAATTTTGAAAAAGACCCCCTATGAATTGTACAAGGGTAGAAAACCTAATATTTCCCATTTTCGAGTCTTCGGATGTAAATGTTTCATTTTAAACAATGGTAAAGAAAATTTAAGCAAATTTGATGCTAAGGAAGATGAAGGCATTTTTTTAGGTTATGCTCTCACTAGCAAAGCCTTTAGAGTTTATAATAAAAGGACTATGACTATTGAAGAGTCAATTCATATTGCATTTGATGAATCTAATCCCCAATTAGTGGGAAAGGATGTTGTCATTGAAAATGTTGCAGATTTGTCTCAAAAGCCAAGTGAGGTAATCAACATTGAAATGAAGGCTGAAGCAAATGAAGATGAAACTCCTCCAAATGAAGAAAAATCTCAACATCTAGACTTGCCCCAAGAGTGGAGAACCTTAAAGGATCATCCTATCGATCAAGTGATAGGAGACATATCAAAAGGGCAAACACGGAATGGCATCTTCATAAATCAAGCCAAATATTGCAAGAAGCTTATTAAGAAATTTGGAATGGAGAATGCCAAAGAAATCAACACACCAATGGGTACCGGCTGTTACTTAAACAAAGACGAACGTGGTAAGCCTATTGGCCCTTCAAAATATAGAGGTATTGTAGGTTCTTTGTTATATTTGACAGCTAGTAGGCTAGACATAATGTTCAGTGTGTGCATGTGTGCTCAATTTCAAAGTAATCCTAAAGATTCACACCTCACTGCTGTAAAACGAATTCTAAGATACCTAATAGGTACAACTAATATGGGTCTATGGTATCCTAAGGGTGGAATTTCTGGTTTGGTTGGATACTTGGATTCCGACTTTGCTGGATGCAAGTTGGACTGAAAGAGCACTAGTGGTACTTGCCACATGTTTGGGAACTCCTTAATTTCATGGAATAGTAAGAAGCAAGTCAGCATAGCTTTGTCCACAGCTGAGGTTGAGTACATAGCTGCAGGGAGTTGTTGTGCACAAATTTTGTGGATGAAACAACAACTACTTGACTATAGCTTACAACTAAATAGAATTCCTATAAGGTGTGACAATACCAGTGCCATAAACTTAACCAAAAATCCCATATAACACTCTAGAACTAAGCATATTGATATTAGACATCATTTCTTAAGAGACCATGTTGAAAAATGAGATTGTGTATTTGAATTTATAGAATCATCCAAACAATTAGCTGACATTTTTACAAAACCATTACCTAAAGAAAGCTTTTTCTACATTCAAAGTGAATTAGGCATACTAGATGCATCTTGCATAGCATAAATGTGTGTATACTTGTTCAAATCTGCTTGATCTAACAAAGTTGTGCAGCAACCAAGTATTATACCAAAACTACTCAAGGTATGGCTGTTGCTCTATTGGCAAGTGTACCAAATCGCAAAAAGTAATAAAGTGATAAGTGAGAATCGTTCCCTCAGAGATTGTGCTATCAAACACTAATTCACCAACTTAGACACTATTAGAATGATCGGTTTGGATTGAAGAGAGTTCTTTAGAAAGAAACCCTAAAGTTACTAACACTTTGCAATTAACAATTAAGAAATTCAAAAGCAAAAGAAATAAGGAAGTAAGATCAATGATTGAAATGTTAGGGTTTCGATTTCACTTGAATTTTCTAACTAGTGTTTGGATTCTAACTTAACTAAGCCCAATTCACGGATTGATGATAGGAATCCTATAATTAATCAATACCCAATTCCTTGGTTTACCGATTCACTTACTATTCAATTTATGAGTGGCCAATCCATAAAAGCATTAAGCATAGTGATAAACACTTCAAATCCATGAAAAGAAACTTAGATTAAGCTTAAAATAATCCAAACAAGTCTTTAATTCAAGCTACATCTTCACCCTAACTAGAAAGAGTTTAGAAACTCATAGAGAAAAAGAAAACTAAAATAGAGGAAAGAGCAAACTCCATGAATAAATCAATTGGGAATGTAGAAATCTTCAATCCCTCTTGCTTCCTTCCGGTTCTCCCTTGTCCTTTGCTTCAAAACTTCTCCCAAGCCTCTTCTCCAGCCGAAAGTTTTTTAAAAAACCCTAACTTTTTCTATTTAAAGCGTCAAAACAGAGTTGGGTTGCGACGCTGGTGCCTAGGCGTTGAACATGGGCGCCTAGGCGCTGGTATGACAGAAAAACACTTCGAAATTTGACTTCTGGGGCGCCTAGGCACTGGTATGGCAGAGAGCAACCTTTTGAGCGCCTAGGCATTGTATCCTGGCGCCTAGGCGCTGGCGTCAGCAAATAAACCTCCAAATTTAGCTCACTTGGGCGCCTAGGCGTTGTTTTGGGCGCCTAGGCGCTATAACTCCAGAATTGAGCCACTTTACTTCAGTCCCAAAATGGTGTTTGTCCTTCCAAAGTTTTTGAACTTAACCTAGGTTTAACATAAGAAAGCAACAAAAATCATCAATAATAAAATAAACCCAGGTGCTAAGAAGGCAAGATGAAAATCAATTAAAAAGTAGAAAAAACACCATCTAAGGTTGAGGAATGTAAAGTTTTCTTTCAAGAAAATAAGGTATTTAGCACAAATATCAATGGCCTATGTTCCTTCCACACTTGTAACTGATCAACTTAATATCTAATTTTAATGTTCTGATTTTCTTTGTTGCTTAACTAAATGGGATTGTAAGTTAAATGTACATTCAAATATGTTCCAATCCTCATAATAGGATATCTTTACTTAGATCATTTTCTTTAAAGCATACTTGAGTGGCTGATACATAAGCATTTTACTGGTTTTTCTTTTGATCTTATACCTCTGTGAATAGATTCATAAGAATTTTTGAATCCATTCACAGCCAATACTCTCACTTAATAATTTCATGTCTCTGTGAATAGATTCATAAGAAGTTTTGAATCCATTCACAACTCACAATCACACTTGTTGATACCCAAATTTGTCCAGAAATTTTATTGGGCAGTATGGCACAATTTAGATCCCAATACCATGAACTCTGGGAAAGCATCCACTTTGAAGCCCAAACCCACTTAAGGAAGGATTTTCAGTCTTACTTTCTCCTAATCATAATAATTCTTTTATTTCAACTATTCTCCCGCGCACTGATTCGGCCAACGTAAAGAGAGAATCCCTCAATATTAGCAGATTGCTACTCAATGCTGGCTAGGTCCCTTATTTAGCACAATTTGAACGTTGAAAATATTAGAAAATATTCCCTAAGTTTACGGCACCACTATCACTCAAGTTTATCTCTTAATTTCTGAACAAATCAGTAATAAATGATATCCGGATTTTGTGAGAGTCACTGATCACTATTGCATTGCACATCAATTTCGTGAGGTGCACTTGATTGAGGGAAAATAATCTTGTTTAAAGAGGAAAATACTCAAAGATAGGGGAGCTTTCAATGGGAGGAATCAATTTTGATTGAAGGTAAAAATTCTCACCTATTAAGCTATAAAAAAAAAAAAAAAGAAACCTCGAGGGGAAGAGAGGGAGGAGGAATTGGTTTCAGAAGGAGAGAAAAATGTTGCTTCAGAGGAGGTAGCTGGGGAAAGGCACGTGAGGATAGTAGTAATTGCCACAAAACAGGAGAGTTGTGCAGGGAAACCACTGGGTATCCCCATTTTTCCCACCGGCAATAATCATATCCTCAGTTACAACACTAAACTGTTTTACTCCTTTTGTTTTCTACTCCACACTTGTCTTTCACTCTATAGCCCAGAAAAAAGAGAGAAAAGAATCACACATAAACGGAGCGTGAGCAAATTAAATATTTTTCCTGTTGGTAACCATTCTAAAGGCTTGCTAGGATGGAAGACGCCCTTGGCTTCCTTTGTAATTTCGAACGTTGGGACAGAGACAAAGGGGAAGTAATGACTTCCCCACCGCCATTCAATTCCTTTTTAATTTCGTTTTCTATTACTTGTGCATTCCGCCAGTTCCAACGCCTTTCAAATTCTTTTACATATAATATTTCATTTTATTTTAGTGTCTACGCGTGAGTTTAGGCATCACTGGCAAAGCCCCTTTATTTCTCACATGACAAAGTGCTGACAATTGTTCATTCTTTTTTCTCTCACATCATCACTTGATTGCTTTTGTTACACACATAAGATGTTCACATACATACATAACATATATATATATATATATATATATGGAGAGGGATCAACTTACATCGGTGTAAGACTTGATCACTCTTACACCACTTAATAACTTTTTATTGAATAATTTTCTTGCAAAATCTACCATTAGATTGAAAGTTTATATCATGTAGATCATTTGTGTCAAATTTTGAAAAAATTAAATATCAATAAGAATATAATCAAATAGTTCATATTTTTATATATTTCAATAGTTTATATTACGTTAATTTTAATGTATATTAATGAGTCACGAAACAATTTTGGATTAATGTAAAACTTTATAAATATGATCTACATGATAGAAACTTTCAATCTAACGGTAGATTTTGTAAGAAAGTTATTCAATAAAAAGTTATTGAGTGGTGTAAGAGTGATCAAGTCTTACACCGGTGTAAGTTGATCCCTCTCCTATATATATATATATTCATTCTTTTGACTAATTTATTATCACACGCGTGTCATATTCAACATATATATATATATATATATTTTCCTTTTGCCACTCTTTTATCGCTGTGTAAATATTTTTTATATTTTTATATTTTTATCTTTCTACTTTATTTTATTGCCATTGTATATATTAATTTATCCTGCTCTAACCTTGTCTCTTGCTTTTCGGTTGCAATTAAATTAATTCAAACCTGCATTTAAAGGCTATTGTGAAACCATTTGTTAGAAAATGTAAAGTTGATTTATTTAGGAATCGAAATAATTGGTTATAGGCGCATTCCTTTCTCCTTTGCCATGTCCTATTTATTTGGTATTATCACACTCTCATTTTATATGTCTCATTATTGCTTTGTATGGGTTAAGAACTGACGATAGAATAATCAAAATTAGCCAAAATGATGGCGAAGTTTGACTTTCTGGAAGTGAGGACTATCCCTTTAGTTTTGCCAGAAGCGCTGGTGAGGCTTTAGGTAATCTCCAATAAATATCTTTTCCCATATTTTATTTATCATACTAGCCGTTTAATTATCATTTAAAATAAACTTAAGATATTCCAACGATGGAATAATCAAAATTAGCCGAAGTGACGACGACATTTTGACTTTCCTGAGGTGAGGAGTTTCTCTTTAGTTTTGCCAAAAGCGCTGGCGGGGCTTTAAGTGATATCCAATATAAATATCTCCTTTCACACATTAATTTCTTGCTATAATTGTATGCTTGTCACTTTAGTCAAATATCACATTAACCCTTAAATTTTGCCGACGACGAAAAATTTGGGAGAGGATCGAAGAGACGATCAACTAAACTCTTCTCAATATTCTTGAGGCTATTAATATTAGATTTTGCCAAGAGCGCTAGCGGAATCTAATTTTCACAATTAAGTAAATAAAATATTTTAAAATAAAAAACGAATGTGAACAAATTAATATAGCCCCAACTTTATGACAGTGGTGAGCTTACATTTTATTTGATTATTATTTTTTTAAAATAAAGTCTCTTGTATAATCATTTTCGAAAATCAATTTATCTTATCTCAAAAATATTTATTTGAAAAAATTATATTTTTGACTCATCACTGTCAGGTAATATGTTGCGGGTTCACAATTTGTTCAAACAATAATGGCTATTTAGCCACCCATTCTCTGTCTTAGTCATTTATCATTTTTGATAATATGCCAACAAAATGGGACATGCCAAAATAAAATAAATAACATTTTTTAGATAATAAAGGACCAATTTAATTAATTTAGTAAGATAACACTAGATTAAATAGGTAACCGTTCTTAGAATGGACGGTGTAGGGTGCTAATACCTTCTCTACCCGTAATCAACCCCCGAACCTAAACTCTTAAATGCAGACCATTTTTTTAAGGTGTCCAATCACACCATTCCATTTTTAATGGAAGAATCGATTGGTGGCGACTCCCAAACATTAAATTCTATTTGCCTTCTCCCATCGCAGCGCCCTTCGGGACGATTGCGACAACACTCAGTACACATTCAATGCCTCTGTGAATCGATTCATAAGATGTTTTGAATCCATTCACAGCATATGAATCACCCATTCATTCATTCATGAATCTGTGAATCAATTCATGTGAATGTGTGAATTGATTCACATGCGTTATTTAACACTAAAACCCTCCTTCTTCATTTCCAAATCCCCAAAATCTTTTGAAAAGATATTCTCTGTTTTGTTTCTCTGGTTTTCTTATCTTTATATGTTATGAACTTCATTGGATTATATTCTCATTAGAATGAACGCATATTATAGATAATTCTTGTTATATATTTTTGATAATGCCAAAAGGGGGAGAAAAGGTGTTCCTATCTATGTTTCAGGCTTTAATCCAAAATTAGGACGCCAAATTCAGGGGGAGCTTAGAAAGAAATAATTCAAGTCTTCAAGAGTTTGTCATCATCAAAAAGGGGGAGAATGTGAATGAACGTATACTCCTAGTTAGACTTGGACATGAAGCACAAAGTTTTGAAGATGACAAAGTGTGCCAAGTAAAGTAAATTCAAGTTTGGAAAACTTAGACTTAGATTTTCTTAGTTTTTACAAAGGGTAGTTCTTAAGGTTTACATTTATTTAGAACCCTTGTAAGATCACACAAGATGATTGAAAGAGACACTTAAAATTAACCTAAAATGAACATAGGTTGATATAATAGAATTGCATTCATGCATTCATCAATTTACAATGAATTAGAATCATTTCAAGCTTATGTGAATCTATTCACAGATAGTGTGAATTGATTCACTCAAGTTCACAGTCTGTGAATCTGTTCAAAAGATTCAGTGAATCTATTCACAAACATGTGTGAATCGATTCAAGCATTCTAATGGTCTGTGAATCGATTCATGAACACCTGTGAATCTATTCACAAGAATTTGTGAATCCATTCACATTGTGCATATCTTCATATGAATGGCTGTGAATCTATTCACGAGTAAGTGTGAATTGATTCACACAACTGAAACCAATTTTTAACTGAACACATCTTATCTAGTTAAAGTACATTCTATCTTGCATACTTTGACATACGAAAAAGAAACTATCTCAAAGAAATACTCTGAAACTATCGTCTCTTTCTCTCAATCTTTCTGTGATCATAGAGCTTCAATTTGTGTAATCTTCACTTTCAAGAGTGATTCAATCCTTGTTCTACTTTCGTTTCTGCTGTGCGTTGGTTTAGTAGAAGTGGAGAATCTTCTTCTGGGTTGATTCAGGGTGAGGTATCCCTGATTTGTAAAGATTGCGGAATGGGGTATCTCCGGTGTAAAATTCTTGAACGGTGTAATCAATATCCTACATAGTGAAAAAAAAATCTCATACTGTTTGGTGTGGGGATTGGATATAGATCACAGTGGTGGTGATCGAACCAGGATAAATCTCGGTTTGCAATTTTCTTTAACCCTACTTTCTTTAATTTCAGTCTTGTATTGCTTATTAGGGTTAACTTGAAATTAATTGAATTGTTAGTGATTAAAAATTCATTATATCGTCTGATAATACAATATATCTTCACAAAGAAAATCGTTTTTAAAAAAGTTTGTGAAAATCTTTAAAATCTTATTCACCCCCCTCTAGGATTCAAACCCCTTTTTAGAGGCCACTTGGGCTAACAACTTTTTGTTGTTTTTACTATTTTCTTCATAATGAAAACAATGTGTCATTTTTGTAATTATAATGAAAGTATATTTAACTGAAATGAAAATAGAAAATAAATCAAACAGGATTTTAGTTTTCAAATAAAATCATACTATATGGGAGTTTAGTAACCAAACAAAAACTTTAGAGGGTAAGTTGTAAAAGGCCCATAGGGGTGTAATGTATAATTTATCCTAAATGAAATAAGATTGACTAGTTCAAAACAAAAAAACTCAAGTTTCCCATCTGTTTATTAGTAACTGCGGGTTTGGATAAAATACATTTTATACTTTTTTAAAATATTTTTTTAAAAAAAGTACAAGCTATTTTATATTTAGATATAATATTTAACAAGTAATTTTTTTATATTTGAACAGCTTCTCTATGTTATAAAAAAATAATTTTTTAAAAAACATTTAAATCTAACTAAAAAAAAGCATAAAATATACCTTTTAAAATGCTTTAGCTTGTTTTTCAAATTTTAAAAGAATTTTATTTTATATAAAGAAAAACATATCCAAACAAATAATCTCGCTTTAATCCTAAGAACTATGCAATGCCATCAAATCAATTGGAGAATGGTTGAATCATATATAATGTCTGTTCCTCTCACTCAAATTAGAAGGCCAATATTTTTTAGGCATGCTGATCATAGGCTTTGTAAACGGACAGGTTGAGGTAGGTATTTGCTAAATCCTACCTAGTCCCACACCTTCTAAATTAACACCTCACTCGCCAATATTGCATATTGGAAACAAAAACTCAACTATGTCCTTATAAAAATATTTAAAACTTACATCCTACTTGTCTTTTTTCAATTCTTATGAAAATTTCAAACAATTTTTTTTAACAATAACATAGTTAATTATAATTTTAAAACCCCACTATCATCTCATATAATTAAAAGACATGAAAATACTTTCAACACATCTATTTTAAATTTAACTAAGTAAATAGAGGCATTTAAAAAGCTAAGAATAAAATAATAAGTGACAAAATTATTTTAGAAATTTTTATATCTGAAGTGAGAGGTAAGGTGGATTGAACATAAATGAATACCTAACCTACCCTACAAAGATAAACAACCCTAGCCCACCCCAAGCCTCACAGGACAGGTTTTTGCAGAGTGGGACAGGCTGCATCTCCGTGGGTTAAAATTACCAAACATAGCTGACCAAGCTGTGTATAATCCTGCAAAATAGAATAATGAGATGAGATTAGGTTGCAAGGAAATTTCGGCTACTGTTTACCCATGTCCAGATAATGGGCCTCACATATAAAAGGTCCATTAGAATCAGTTTAAGCCCAAGAACAAAAAAACAAGTTAAGGCCAATAAAATTGAATGCCGTGCCGTGTCACTCTTTGCGATTGCCAATGTCATTGGACTTCTAAGTTATGAGTTCTATGTTGACACGTTGTTTCTTGCTTCCAAGAAAACATAAAGATTTCCCTCACCTTTGTACGTTTTTGTTTCTCTGTTTTTGAGTGTTGTGTGTAAGAGTGTACTTAGGTTTTGTTGGGTAACTTTCGACTTAATTTATTCATGAAAATAGTCAGTTGAGTTTGATTAGGTTCGGAGATTTTTTTTTTTTACTTAAACCAATCCGACTCGCTTATATGTAGATTGGGTTGGGTTCAACCTATGGGTAACATGTTAAAATTAAAATTGAAATATAGTCTGAATAATATAACATAAGTTTTCAACTAACATAATATAAAATATAAATTTCAAAGTACATATAATTCTAAGATTACAATTACGATCATCACAAACAAATAATAAAGATACATGTAACACAATTAATGAATGACATTATAATCAACGCCCCATCTCCTCTTTGATGTTTTGTAAATCAATAACACCATAACATTAACCACAATCAACACAATTGTCAAAATAAAGAAAAGTTGAAATTAACAATGAAATAATAAGTTAAAAAGAACTATAATCTTAACCAGTTAAATGGAAATCATCTAGAAGGATTAATTATTACGATCCATAACCTCATCATTAGCAGTAGACATATCTAACACATAAAGGAATCATGAAGTATTAGCAAGCATTAATGATTAACCTATTAGTAATTGACTAAACAAATTAAGCAAATTTTATATAGTACACTACATGCATCAATCTTTTTAATTTCATGTATTTGAACTTGTAAATCAATGTGTTTATCAAGAGTTCTTAATTAGTTATGAACATAAATCAAAACTTGCCTTTCAATACTACATGTAATGTAATTTTAATTTAAAAATTCTCAAGATATTAATTCTTTAAAAAAATTATAAACTTATATAAGATTCTTGAAGTTCCAATAAAAATTAATTACATATCATAAAATATTATTAAAAACAATTTCAGTGGGTTAAGTTTTGCGGGTTGGGAAATTCTCAACCCGTTACCTGACCCATACTTCGTAAGTTTGGCTATTTTAAACCATTCAACCTACATATCCAAACTAACCCATCAACTATGAGTTAGGTTGGATAAAAACATGCGGGTTCGTGGGTCTACCCGACTCGATGTCTACCCCTAGTTGTGTTGTGACAATTATATTTAATGTCCAAGTTCTACGAGAAGTTACTGTTTAGTTAGATATTTTATTCAATATTTGATATATGTAAAGATATTTTTTAAAAATAAATATATTTATAATATGACTTATATAATTATATATTTGTTTAATATTGAATGAAATGTTTATAATTAATAATAACTATCTAAAATCCCCCCCCCGGCCAAAGTAATTGTTTATTAGTGGAGAGAAAATGAGATGATAATGTGTCTACACTAATGTAAATCAGTAATAAAGAAGCTAACTCAAAGCAATAAGTAGATAAAAGTTAGATACCCACTATACATTTATTGTAAAGTTAAGTGGTAACAAATATTTGATAATTTACATTGACTTTATAAAGTAGTATAATAACTCCCATTTATGAGGGAGATATTCTTAGTATAGACAAATATGTAAATTAAGTTAATTAGAAACTGGTACATCATCATTTTCACATTAATTAATTGTATAATTTCTATGCAAAACAACTACTTTATATCGGGTGGTGCTTGCTTCATGTTGCAATTTTTTTTAGTTATAATAACAGTTATTGCAAATCCAAAAAAAGAAAAAGAAATCAAAAGTTAAAAATATGGAGTGTTTGATAACAAATCCCTTATATATTTAAAATAAGGATGTTGTTAACTAGTACCCTAAAGGTATTACTTAATGTAGAAATTAAGTTTTAAATTATTTTTGAATGTTCTAAATATTAAATACTCTACTTTTTAATTTAATATTTTTTTATTTTAATTTCTTAGCATGTGTCCTTATAGCACTAGTTAACAAATGCCTTAAAAAAATATGTGTAAATTTATAATTGACTTAATCTATTCAATTTACTTAGATAAGAATCTCTACTTATGAGACTAGGTCTTATTTATAGTTGAAAATTAGGAGTGTCAATTCAGACTAAGCTAAATTTAAGTTGGGTTGGACTAATTTTATTTTGGATTAACAAATTATTTAACGAGTCTAGTCTTATGCGGATTGTGAACTATTCGAGTAATCTACTAGCACAAATGTCCTTTACTTATTTTTATAATTAAAGACAAAAAATTCGATCTTAAATAATTTATTTATTTAACTTGTAAAAACTTAAGTTAATTTGATTAAAATAGTTCCAATTAAATAGTTGAATATTTATTTTAAAATAACATTTAATTAAATTTAAATATTTGAATATTTATTTTAAAATAAATTAAATAACATTTATATCTCAATCCCACCTACGTTCATCTAACTTCACGTCAGGCCAACTTAAAATGTCCAAGCCAAATCTCATATTTTATTAGCTGATTTTGACATCTTTACTATCGATGAAAATTAAATCTGAAAATTAATGAAATTGTATACAAACACTTCCGTGACAATTTGCCTTTCCAAACCAATTTGTTACTTTTTTTTTTTTTTGTCGTTTAGGTTGCTTTTTTTCTGTAATTAGAACGTTCCAAAGTTTCAACAAATCGATGAGTGTGTAAGTTTGTCTGGGAGTTCCACGTCGTTGCTTATCCTCCTCCATCTCATCAAAACAACCCAAGTCATACCGCACTTTTCTGATTCGCATCCACGTCACTATCTTTATCCCCAATCCCCATTCTTGACCTGTGTTGCTTTTCATTTTTATTCATTCATTCATTCATTCCTATTTCCTAATCATATATACTACGCTTCTCTCTCATCGCAAATTTATATTTTCTTCTCTGTTTCATTTTTGGGTTCCTTTCTTTCGCTTCCTGATCGATGGTTAACGCACACTTCTTCATTTGCTTTGCTTCTCTGGATTCCATTTGACCCTTTTCCGATATCTTCGGAATTCCATCTGGGTCCGTGCTCTGGTTCCAGCTGGCTTTCTCACCGCACGAAATATCTAATTTTGCTTCCAAGTTGGGTTTTATTTATTTTTTTCCTTTGGAATCGAAGATTTGGATTTCTGGGGTTGTTTAAAAACCTTCTCTTGTGCAAGTATTTCAGAGTTTTGCAGAAGAAAAAATAATAGATTTTCAGCACTAATTGTGGGCTTCCCTGTTTGATTTCTTCAACCCTTCTGAACGAATCATCTCCAAATCTAATCCCAGGCCTGTTCAGTTCTGATGCATGATCTGTTCACACAGTATGTTGCACTTTTAAGTTGTTGTAATTTAGTTTTAGTTGGGAACTTTTTTTGATAATTCCTCTTTGACTAGGGCCTCGTTTTCTCCATTATTCATTCATTTGTACTAGGCTTTGGTGTTAAACTCAGGACACACCCACAAGTTAATCATTTTCTTTGTATGCTTTTCGTTAGTCTACAAGACATACCCAATTGCCAAAGCCGTGCCTTTTAGATTGATTGTACACTTTGGTGATGCTACAACACAAAATCCAGCTCTTCCTATATCAAGTCTTGTAGATTACTTGATCCCTTCTTCAGAGTTTTGACTTGTGAGAAGAGAATTGTTTTGCTATTAGTTTTTATTTTTTATTTTTTTATCAAGGAATGGATCATATAAGTAATGAGGCTAGTGTCGACCTTTTTCCAATTGGTCCTTCAGGTATTCTTGGTCGAACAATTGCTTTCAGGGTTCTTTTCTGCAAGTCTATCTCACATTTGAGGCATCAGATATTTCGTGTGTTGTTGGATCTCTTCTATAGGTTTAGGGGGTTTTTGGCACCCATTATATCATGGTTGCATCCAAGAAACCCACAGGGGATATTAGCAATGATGACAATAGTTGCTTTCTTGTTGAAACGATACACAAATGTAAAGGTAAGGGCTGAAATGGCATATAGGAGGAAGTTTTGGAGAAATATGATGAGAACTGCGTTGACCTATGAGGAGTGGGCTCATGCAGCTAAGATGCTTGATAAAGAGACACCAAAGATGAATGAATCAGACCTTTATGATGTAGAACTGGTGAGGAACAAACTTCAAGAACTTCGCCACCGCCGGCAAGAGGGATCTCTAAGAGATATAATATTTTGTATGCGTGCTGATCTTGTTAGAAATCTAGGTAATATGTGTAACCCTGAGCTCCACAAAGGTAGGCTTCAGGTGCCCAAATTAATCAAGGAGTATATTGATGAGGTATCGACTCAGTTGAGAATGGTATGTGACTCTGATTCAGAGGAGCTTGGATTGGAAGAAAAGCTTGCTTTCATTCACGAAACTAGACATGCATTTGGGAGGACAGCTTTGCTGTTAAGTGGGGGTGCTTCTCTTGGATCTTTTCATGTGGGTGTAGTTAAAACACTGGTAGAACATAAACTTATGCCTAGGGTAATTGCTGGTTCAAGTGTAGGATCCATTATGTGTTCTATTGTCGCCACTAGGTCTTGGCCCGAGCTTCAAAGCTTTTTCGAGGATTCGTTGCACTCATTGCAGTTTTTTGATCAAATGGGTGGGATTTTTACGGTTGTGAAGAGGGTCACAACATATGGTGCTGTTCACGAAATCAGACAGTTGCAAATAATGTTGAGGCATCTAACAAGCAATCTTACATTTCAAGAAGCTTATGACATGACAGGTCGAATTCTTGGGATTACAGTTTGCTCCCCGAGAAAGCATGAACCACCTAGATGCCTTAACTACTTGACTTCACCCCATGTTGTTATATGGAGTGCAGTCACTGCTTCTTGTGCCTTTCCTGTTCTTTTTGAGGCTCAGGAATTGATGGCGAAGGATAGAAGTGGAGAGATTGTTCCTTACCATCCTCCATTTAATTTGGGTCCTGAAGAGGGCTCCACACCAGCGCGCCGTTGGAGGGATGGTAGCTTGGAGATTGATTTACCAATGATGCAGTTGAAAGAGCTGTTCAATGTCAATCATTTTATAGTCAGTCAGGCCAATCCTCATATTGCACCATTATTGAGATTGAAAGAATTTGTACGAGCTTATGGAGGGAATTTTGCTGCCAAGGTATGTTCATGGACTTGGACCTTTATAGAAACACAATAATACATACATATGGATGTGTCTGTTTATTGTCTCTGCATACGTTTGTTTCTTAAAAATGAATTTTCACTTCTCCCCGCCCCCCCCCCTCCCCCCGGCAAACATACACACACACAAACAAAAACCAAGCATCCCTGAGTTGATGTGTAAAATGGTTCATCACTGTTTGACTAACTAACTAAACAGTTAGCTCAAAGGTTTTACACATGTTTATTTCCATTTCCTTATATTTGCTTGTGCTTTTAGATTTTCTATGCTTTACTGATGGATGTGATTTGGGTGTGTTTTGTGTGTCTGCTTATGCGAATCTCGGAAATACCTTGCACTATGTATGTTGGACAAAACCCTGTGGAATTTTATTGCCTCTCCAACTCCACTTCCCGCCAACTTGTTTGGCAAATTCATGTCTACAAAATTTGGACGACTAAGAGATCCTTGTCATCTTATTTGCACTGACATACAACATTAACTTATCTTTGTTAATGATTTAATCCTTAAGCGGGTGGTTTATTAGTGGCTTAGTGCCATTGCTTTTATTTGAATTAAAGAATAGAGTAACAACCTAACTTTGTAGCAGACGCTGTGTTGAAACAGTGGTAAAATTTTCTCAGGAGTATGTTACCATTTGTTCGTTCCAATCTAAATATTAGTTGCCCATAAAGAATTCGTAAATTCAAGTTATGCTGTGTAACTTTGTGTTTATTCCCCACCCACCCCCCCAAAAAAAAGACTTGATTGGGAAAATGGTTGTAGAGAATCTGCAGTATGCTCTTGCCATAATATTCTTAATATGAAATGATAATATTCAATGTGGTTTTGATCCTGTAGCTTGCTCATCTTGCGGAGATGGAGGTGAAACATAGATGTAATCAAATACTGGAACTTGGCTTTCCATTAGGTGGACTTGCCAAGCTGTTTGCACAAGACTGGGAGGGTGATGTAACTGTTGTTATGCCTGCAACTCTTGCTCAGGTATGGGCCTAAAGAACATTTAAATATCAGCTAGGTATTTATTTGAAGAAAAAAAAAATTAACTTCAACAAGATAATTTGAAGAAAAAGTGCTAGTGGTTAACATCGACCTTTTGATTACAAAACTTGTTGAAAATTTAAACGTACTTGGAAACATAGAGGAACAATATGATGAATTCTATATCTTCATTTGGCAAAAGGTTTAGGAATTTGTTTTGTGTATCATTTATTAGGGATGATTCAGTGGACTAGTGATTAACTTTGTATATTGTCTTTTTTCCCTGTTTCCTGCACCAGTACTCAAAAATTATACAGAACCCTTCTTATGTGGAGCTTCAAAAGGCAGCCAACCAAGGGAGAAGATGCACCTGGGAGAAGCTTTCAGCCATAAAAGCAAATTGTTGCATTGAGCTTGCTCTTGATGAGTGTGTTGCAATTCTCAATCATATGAGAAGACTCAAAAGAAGTGCTGAGAGAGCTGCTGCTGCTTCTCATGGTCTGTCCAGTACTGTCAAATTCAGTGCTTCAAGAAGAATTCCTTCATGGAATGTCATTGCACGAGAGAATTCAACAGGCTCCCTTGAAGAGGACCTTCTGACGGATGTTGCTCCCTCATTGCATCAAGGTGTTAATGGTCCCAACAGAGCCACTGGTAAAAATTCGAAGACCTACCGTAGCATACATGACGGAAGTGACAGTGAATCTGAAATTGCTGATTTTAATTCTTGGACCAGATCTGGTGGGCCTTTGATGAGAACTACTTCGGCAAATATGTTCATTGACTTTGTCCAAAACTTAGATGTTGATACTGAACTAAATAGAGGCATGGTCGCTCATGCTAACCCTCATGATCTTCAGTATCACAGTCCCAGGCTCACAACACCAGATAGGAGCTCTGAGAGCACAGAATCTGATCAGAACGAAATTGGCAACAGGGTTATCATGAATGGATCTAGCATAATGATAACTGAAGGTGATCTTTTGCAGCCTGAAAGGATCAATAATGGGATTGTGTTTAATGTTGTCAAGAAAGAAAACTTGACACCTTCAAATAGATGTCATGATTTTGATAGTTACAACAATGAAGTTGCTGAATGTGTCCAAATTGACTGTCCAGGGAAGGAGATGGATGCTGCTAGCTCAGCTTCTGAAAATGGAGATGACGATTCCACAGAAGCTAGGTCCCTAAACTGAAACACCAAATTATAATTCCGCGGATCCTTCCGGCACAGGCTTGGGCAAGGATCAGAGCATTGTTGACAGTTAACTCCAAAGATCAATTCTTTTCCAGTGACTTTTTAATATTTTGGTGATATTGCTTTCCAGATTGTAAATAGTACGAAATCTAGTCTTGCCAAGGATCTCCCTGTTCATGTTCACGATGGGAATATGGCCCACTATCTGGGTTACTCAGAAATGCAAGTGAAAAAAAAGGGTTTTATGTACACTTATTCCACTAAATTGAAATTTGTAGCTACCACTTACCCAGATGAATGAAATCTCCTCTCACTCCCCCCCCCCCTCTTCACTTTCTCAGGCCTTTTTCTTCCCTGTGCTTTTGGCCTTCCATTGTGTGCTATTGTTAACCAACTTTACCACGCATGTGGGGCATTGCTAAATTCATTGTATAATAGAGTTTCATTGTCTCATCGAAGGCGTCGAGACTTTCATAGATTGGCGTACAAGAGCATCAGGTGGTGTTCATGTTGATAAATAGAATTAGATTAAATGAGTCAATGAAATTAATAATGAGGAGGATTAGTTTTTTATTTGCTTGAAGGGTTCAGCAGCTGTTGGATAGGTGATGTTTCTTCAAGAGTTTCTTATTGGGAGAAATCTAAAGATTACGAATTTTTTATACGAAATCTTATACGAATTAATTTATTCATGTATACTGCCTTTAAAATTCTTTTTTTTTTTCTTCTTTTTCTGCTTCACATCCCATGATTCGCGCCACTCATGTAGCAACCTCCTATTACTATACATTGTTTTCTTCAAGCTATATCTTCTAATCTTTTATAAATAAATAATATGTACAGCAGCTAGTATAAAAGAATAAAACTGAACCTAAGAGAAATATATATTTATCACCATCCTCCTACTTCATACATAGCTCGATTATCAAAACTCTAAATTTAACTATGCCCTTCATGAATGCAGAATTAGAACTAGGTGTCATGCCTTAGTTTTTTTTTTTGATTCACAATTTAGACTCTTCTAGGTCCAATGTGTTTGTCCATCACTTCTATTATTGCCATGAAGGTTTATATCATGGGTCCATAATATAGGTCATTGATCCAATGCACTCCTTGATGATTATTCCAGTCCCATGGTTCTTGATTGTCTTCGTAATGGTCCATATAGGGTCACTTCAGTTCTAAGTAGGTCATAGGTTCAGGTCATGTTCACATAGTGTTTAGTTTGATACTTCATAAATCTTTAGTTCAAATTATTTGTCCTCTAGTTAAAATTTTTCTTTCATCTTAATCCTTTAGGTTTGTAACGTTCTTTGCCTCATTGTTTAATACTTAAAACATCATTTATATCATAACAAAGAGACACATAGTCTTAATTTCTTACAAACATTTAGGGCATTATACATGAGTTTTGTTATATATATATATATATATATATATATATATATATATTACATAAGGCATGGTGTAAAATTCTAGACTGCTACACCTTCCTTGACAAAATTACAAAACTCTTCTTAACATAAGCCCTAATTAACAGCAACTACATGTTGCTTGACTTCAATTCTCCACCATATGCATCCGAATTTCATGGATGACCTTCACATGGCCTCCTTCTTCCACAGAAAAGATCCAGGACCATTTAATCTCAATCACAATAGTTGTGATTCCCATTTTGATTTGAATCTGAAACCATGAAGAAAAGAATAATATTATAAAATCTTAGTAGGAGACAAGATTAAAGGAAGAAATTAGATAACCTCCCATGGTTCCAGCTGCATTAAAACAGAAAACTCAAGGCTGCATGTTAGGTCACTAAAACAAGGTTAAGAAACTGTAATACAATTTGGGTGCTCAAACATCTCAAAGGGGATTAATACCTTATTAGGTCCAACTAAGACCTTATCTTGACCATCTTCTGTCTTCAAGACAGTAACCTTTACGTAGGGAATTCCCTTGACCTCCATTGAAGTCATATCCTTTCATTCTTTAGGCCCACAACCTCCTCAACTAGGCCATTCCTCTCTTCCCCTTCTTATGTTGAGTCTAAAACATTTAAACTCAAAACTTTTCCTCAAGTAAATCTGCCACTAGTCCCTATAATTGTTTAAATCCAGCAGTGACAATATTTAAAAGAGAATAGCATGCATGTTTTAGAAGGGATTTTTAGCACATGCATAACATTCACAGGGCATGTCACAGTTTTGTCTTTAAAGTTTTAGCCAAAATACAACTTTTCACAAATACAACAGAACATGAAACAGTGGTTTGTTCAAAGCAAAGTAATTCTTAAAACTTGATCTTTATAACTCAAAAGATACATGCTGCCCAGAATTCATTTAAATAGGAAATTATAAAGAAAATTTCATGAAAATGGATGAGAGTGCCTTGCAGCATATATGATCAGTAGTAAGAGAGAAGAGATAGCAAAATTACAGAACAAAGGAAAGTAGGAGTAGAGATACAAAACCACAAACATGGCAGCCAAGATTTTGAGAATTGGAGGCTTGTTTCCTACCTTTTCAGACTTGGTGTAGCTCTAAACTCTCTCAGCTTCCCTAGTAGCAGAATATCTAAGTGAGTGAATGGAATGTGTGTGCATGAGGAGTGAAGCAAGCAGCTGTGAGTGTCTTATTTTTAAAGAGCAAGTCTGGTTGGGATTGAACCAGATTGCCACCCATCTCCACGAGCTCCCCTAGTGCTATGACAGAAATGCATCATTAGATGCACCTCCTGGGCTGTGGTGCAAGTGACTCATCCAATAGGGTTTCTTGCAGTAAGATTCCCTATCATTGACAAGGCTTGGACCTGTCCAAGCTACAGGGAATGTCTCCTGCATGCAAGACTTTGCTGCATGCACCATATGCTCTTGCCTTTTTGTGTCTCTAGTCCTTGCTCTTTTAAGTATTTTGCAATTTAGTCCCTCCTCTATTGGGCTGACTAGGGGTGGCTTATGGATTAGATTTAGGTCTGTTTTTTTTTTTTTTTTGGTTTATATAGTGTCATTATGAATAATTAAATCTCTAGTTTTAATCATAAACTAATCTTGCTTAATTTTAAATTAAGCTAGTTTTGGTGTTTGGTCCTTTTTCCTTTATTAATTCAATTTCTTTACCTTAAATTCTTAATATAATTAAGCCCCCCCTTTTTTATATTAATTTACCTTCTCATCTTTTAATCCCTTAGGTTTAACATTTATTAATAAGGTTTTGTTCTAGTTTGAACTTATGTGTTTTAATATCAACCTTCATGTTATTTCACTTTATTTATCACGAATTCTTAGTTCCTAAACCCTTCTAAAAATTTCTCTTGATAATTCAATTATTAGAATGTTACAACTCACATAAGGTTTGTAATGTTCTTTGTATAATTTCAAAAAAATTTAATGATTCCAAATACATAAAAATAAATTATCGCAAAATGTCAATAAGGGTTAGTTAAACTTATAAGGATCAAACTATTTTTCTTGAAAAGTTTAAGTAAAATTCTCGTTACCGTTAATTCTTCGATGGTGGGCAATTCTTACTAAGGTCTGCCACATGTCGTGACTTTGAAATAAAATAACTTTCCTTCTCTTTAACTTCTATTTATATAAAAAAGTTATCGTCAAAATTACTATAGATGTGTCTTACCTTACTTTTCTAATGACTGTTCAAGTGTAGTTATGACAAAATCATGTCATTTCTAAAATGAAGATGAAGGAATCGTTTAATTGAACCAAAAACAATACTATATTCTCCTTTAGTATGGTCTTGGACTCTTAGCTGTAAGCCTGTAAGTTTTTCCACCGGAGATAGTTTCAAACAAACACCGTGTAATCCTTCAATCAAGCCGCTATCTCATCTGTTACAATTAGGACGTATTTGGTATGCTTTTTCTTTTTTCTTTCTGTTTTTGTTTATATATATATATATATATATATATATATACATATATATATATATAGAGAGAGAGAGAGAGAGAGAGAGAGAGAGAGCCATTTTTTATGAAAAAAAGTTTAGGTGAAAAGAAGACTCATTCCCAGTCAAGATAAGAGCAAACCGCCAACCTTAGTAAGAATTTATAGTAGGATTACAAATTGCCTATCAATTACTGTACCCTATATTCAAACCCAAGTTATAGCTAGCATGAGCAAAAAGTTTGACCAGATGAACCATATCCATTGACATAAAAACCCTTTTTAGTCTTTAAAAGATTTATTCGTTATCAATTTTATCAATTTATTCCCTCAAAGTCTAAATCTTCAATAATTTGATCATTTCATCTATTTTGGTATAATACCGTTAATAGAGTGCTACCGTAGATCATAATATTTGAATATTGAAAACTAGTATTCAAATATCACGAACCCGTATTCGAATATTGACCCAACATGTATATTTTGTAGTTCCATATTTGAATATTTTCGAGTACAATATTTCAACATAATCAAGTTATTAACTAACATCACTAGTATTTGAATATTTGGTCATGATATTCAAATATTTGATGTTTGCATATATTTGAATATCAACTTTCAATATTTGAAATATTATGATTTCACATTAGCATTTCGCAGTGTTAGACTAAAATTGATGGGGGGATTAAATTATTCGATAATTGAACTTTGAGGGGGTAAAATGATAAAATTAATATCTAAATGACTAAATTGATAATGGGTGTATCTTTTAGGGACTAAAAAGGGGTTTTACTCTTTTTTAAATCATACAATAAGTGTATTCTCGAGTCATCCTTCATGTCAACCAAAACTATATTTCTTTCTAGACGACCTTAAGAGCACACTCGCCTCATCGGCTTAGTACATTTAGAGGAATGAATTTCTCTAAATATTAGTCTAAAATTTGAACTTGAGTAATCAAGAGAATGAGTGTTCCTCCTTAAGCAGTAGGTAAATCCCATTGAGTTAGAGTAACTAGTTTATCTATCCATTAGAACTAGAGTAGTAACCCATAGCCCCACACCTTCCAGCAAAAGAATTGGTAGCACTTTTTTAGTAGTAAAGTTATGAGTAAACACTCATTTAGACCCTTCAAAGATATATGTGCCATTAGTTTAGTCATTCAATAATAAATACATTAAAATGATCTTTCAGTGTCAATTTTTAATATTAAATTAGTCATTTGATGTCATTTTTTGATATTAAATTGGTCAACAAAAATTAACATTAAATGACTATTTTGATGTATTTATTATTAGAAGACTAAACTGATAACACTTATATATTTAGAGGGCCAAAATTAGTGTTTAGTAGGGGTGTTTAATGGATCGGTTTGACCCAATAACTCGTTCAAACTAACACAAACCAATAAGAAAAAATCAGTTTAGATCAGGTAATCGGGTCTGATTGGGTCAAAACCAACCAAACCCGATGACAAGTGATTCAAGTGCCAGGTTGAACATTTTTTTACCTAAAGACCCGAACCCCTACTCAATTATGAAATAACCAAGTGAAACATAAGAATGAGGTTGAATTGTGTTTTTTAACCTTTTTGGTAAACTTTTACTAAAAGAATCTTTCACAAGAAAAGGTTGGCTATAAAGCTTATAGGAATGGACGAAACAAAGACTCTTTACAGTCCGTTGGACGCAAAGAGGGTTTTTCTAAAAGATTGGACGCAAGTTGAAGACCTTATCTATAGAAAAGATTAGTTATGAAAAACAATATCAATCCCTAAATATTAATAGATAAAAGATATAACACAGAGAGGGAAGAAAAACTTACACCATATATTTATACTAGTTCACTTTCACAAACCGAGAGTTATGTCCAGTCCCTTCTACCTGAAAGATTTTCCACTAAACTTGTCAAAATTTACAAGTATTCTTCTCAATACCTTTTCAGGCTACAACAAGTATTCTAAAACTTCTTCAAATTCTAACTAACAAATATTCTTTTATACTCAGCCTCTTTAGGTTTAACAAGTAGATAAAGGTGTTTTTTTTAAAAACAAAAACTCTTGAGTTTAACTCAGAACAAGTGAGGATAAAGAAATGTGCTCAAGTAGAAACTTTATTACAAGAGTTAAATGAAAAGGTAAAAACGCAAAAGCTATGAATATATTCTCTTGTCTTGTTGAAATTCTTGATTCTTTTTTTTTTTTTCGAAAACTTTTGTATTTATAGGTAGTGAGCATTTGAAATAGTCTTCATAAGCTTTTTCGTCTAATGAAAATATTTATTACTGTTATGAGTACCATTAAATGCATTGATCTGATAATGTGTTGATTTTCTTCTGAAAAGTGGCTTAGATTATCAACAATAGCGAGGAATAAGATATCTTAATTCTGACTCTTTTGAACACACAGAAAGTTCCTAATTTGCTATTCTTTATAGTTGTTAGGAGTGTTAGCTCTAGCGTACATAGTTGATTTCTCGAAAGTAGTTTTTGTCAGAGATCTCATCAGCAGTTAATACACTTTATTTTGCTTGTCTTTGAATTGCTTTAGACGAAGTTGCTTAAGAATAAACAATAGAAACAAAAACACAATGGACGAATCAATATAATAATATATACAAAAGTTGTATTAGATGCACGTTTGTTTAAAAGAGATTTTATCTTTATTAAAGCTTATCTTTAATCCAAAATGCTTTACGTAGACTTTAATCAAAGAATGTGCTTTTGACTTTTATTTTTGAACAAAAAGATACAAGTTTATTCAAAACTTAATTTGTTCTCTTTAAATTTAATAACCTTTAGTTATCTTTAAAACATTTTTAGGGGTTTAATAACTTAAAACAAGCATTAGTTCTTATATTAATTTCTTGAAAACGTCTTTGATTCTAACATATTACCGACACATAATACTGAGTTTGGATGTTCCAATCACACCTATAAGTCTTCAACTTTCGAAGATTCCCAGTAACCTAGCAACATTGGTTTCATTTTCTTTTTCCAATCGCCTGCCGCTGCCGCCTCATCCAATGGGATCTCCACAGAGACCTCTCCTTGCAATTGCCGCTGCTCTGTGCACCGCTAGATCCCCTATGAAATCCAGATCCAACGCAACGTCGATGACTTGAATGTGGTCAGGTGCCATCCCCAATGGTGAAATCCATGTCCTTTGGAGTTCATGGACGGTGGTTCTTTCGAAGGGAAACGCATCCCCAACGAGCAACAACTCACATCCCCAGTGATGGTTCTTTGATGGTGTTGGGATTGTGGCAATTTTTGAATTTGGGCAAGTTCCAGCAATAACATAATTGGTAAGGGTATGAGTAAACCCTCCTTTTAATTATTTAAAGATATAACTTTCATTAATTTCATTATTTAATAATAAATATATTAAAATAGTATTTTAATATTAATTTTTTATATTAAATTAATTCTTTAATATTATTTTTTTATAGAACTAACTTAATATTACAAATTAATATTAAATGATTATCTTAATATATTTATTATTAAAAAACTAAATTAATAACATTGTATATTTAAAAGAAAAAAATTATAAATTGGGTATTTACTGTTTCCTCTAAAGTTATTGGCACTATTTCCTAATTCGTATAGTTGGACCTATCGCTCATCTATATCTATATGTTATGTTCTTTTTATTTGAGGAATAATTTAAACAAGCAGAAAAAGGTGAGCCACAAGCTATGATGACGTTCACATATGGGAGGGTCTTATGGAAAACCCAACAATGAATAATACAATGTCGCTCAACCTTTTCAAATGCAGTGCGAAAATCATCAATGTTGTGGCGGAAGAAGTTGCCACGCTAGTGCTATATAGTTCATATATTTATAATATTTGTCCTATGAGAATAAGTGGTGCAGGGTCAAACTTACCCCTAGAACTAAAAAAAGGGAGATGAAATCAACGATTCCCTCGTCCAGAAGGGAAATTGTACAAGGGCCTTCTTAAATTGTGATTTTGAGAAGTAATTCTTGCCCCTACTTCTAAGTTATCAAAAACCTCTTTAATTTGACCATACCATGTCAACTTGTGGCGTAGGATTGAGAATTATTTCAGTATTTATTTTTTTAGAATATTAATATTTATGATAAATTATTTAATATTTATTAGTTATTATTTATATTTAATAAATTTTTTAAAATTTATTATAAAATTAATAATTAATAAATAATTGATAATTTACCCTAAATACTAAATTTATTAGGCTATTATAGTAATTCTCCGCAAATATTACTACCACTTTCTTTTGTTAATTCATAATGTATCATTTGGTTGGGTTGACAGTTGGTAACATTTTTTACAATGAATAAACATTTCATATCAAATTCCACTTTTATTGAATGAGTTTTTTTAAGAAAACAAAAAGCAAAAGAATTATTTTTGTTGTATAACTCACGTTAATATAAGAAAATAAAAAGTGAGTTTAACGATTAATTTAAATTTGTTGTGCTAAATTGTAAAAATAAAAAATGATAATTAATTTTAATATTTAAAATTATTTTAGTATTATAAAATGGAATCTTTTTATTGTGATTATAGAAATATTTTAAAAAAATTACTGAATTTCACTCACTAAAATTGATTTTTAATTTTTAATTGTAGGTTATCTTTTGAAAATTGTAGGACTCCTTAGATCATTTTATGACCGATCACAAATCCCTAGACCACTACCAAGACTATTTTTCCGATCGATCACTGATAAGAGGTTGTCGAGACCCGTCAAATAATAAAAATTACCGGTTCACAAAATAATTTGTAATATAGAGAATGAACCGAATCGTCTCTCAAGGATCCAAAAAGAACAAAGATTTAATCAAATCAAGATAATTAAAAGGGGGTTTTGATGATTTGAAAAGAAAATATACCGGTTGAATTAAAGAAATATAATTAACAAATTAACCAATCCAAGGAAATTTCACCGATCTTGAGTTTAATCCATAATTGATCACAAGGAATTCATTTAATTACTAACCATGTTCTTGGCCTTATATCATATCAAGACGCCTCAACATGATCCAAGAATTCTCTACTAGATAAGCATCTGGGATTTGATTAACCAAGGTTAGATAAAGTAAGCACCATCCAACATAAATTAACTTAAGATCTAGAATTTAACCAAGCTAAACAATCTATCAAAAAGCTTTAATATATTGTTTAATCTTTGTAATCCTCTTTGAATACATGATAATAAAGCTATTATCACATCAACATCTAAATCAAATTAAGCAATTTAATCTAGATAAAAATCAAAAGAGGAAGAAGAGAAACTTGAATAACAATTAAGCAATATGAACAAGCGAAACAAGATCTCCAAATTAAACATCAAGATGGCCAATCCCTTGGATTGATTATGAGAGCCTAGCCTTCCATGGATGGGAAGGAAGAACTCATAAATAAAAGAACAAAAACGAAATTCTAAAGAAAATGAAGAAGAAGAGAAAGAAAACTCTCACAAATACTCAAACTTTCTTCAAACTTACTTAAAATTGAATTCTCCTAATACAAAGAGATTGGCTCTATTTATACTAATCCTAGAAGCCAATTTGTACATGTACATAATCTGAATACAAGCTGTAAAAACATGGAAATTGTCAAATATGGAAGCTTGATGCATGGTTGGTGGGTTGGTGCATGGTAGGTGGGTTGATGTATGGTTGGTGGCTTTTAGTCAGCAACTCTTATCTGACTTCTGGCTTGATTTTCATGACCTAGACGGTGCATTTTGGCTTGGAGGTCTCATAAAAGTTTTAGCCAGTTGTCTCATTGAAAATTTTCAATTGGAATCATGCCATTTGGACTTTTAGAACTCTAGATATGCCAAAAACACTGCATCTACCTCAAGTTAGGTTGGCAGAACGTGTTTCCAAATTCAAACCAACTTGTAGCTTCATAATGATGCCTAAAACGACATCTATTGACTAAATGGTCTTCAGTGAAGTTGGAGATATTGGTCTTATCTTTCCAATTGCCAAGTTTCAGCCTAAGATGAGGCCTATAGCTCACTATGTAGTCCAATATGTGCACACTGCCCAGATTTTCGTGACAGCAAACCCACTTTGCATTGCAGGAATATTTGGGACCCTTAGAAGTCCGATCCAACTCTTGAGTTCTTCAAGAAACCTGTAGAGCATTGTCTTAGCTTTCCAAAGACACCAAGATCACTTCAAATGGATCACCGAGTCCCAAGTTATGGCCTAACCAAGGAAGAAAGGTCAAAATGCATCAAAATCCAAAAATTATTCACAATTTGCATTAAAGTCCAATGAAGCCTAACAACATTAAACTCATCTAAAATACTAATATTGGGCATAATAAATATCTAATAAAGCCTAATACAAAGCTAACATGAGTGTCTCAAATTGATTGATCAATCACCCATTACCTTGACCATTTCTGATCGTGAACCGACCGATCCGACCTAGCCTTAGCCATTAACCCCTCAAATCAACTATTCAACCTAGCATACCTAGCCTTGATAGTTTTTCCCATCAACTTGGCCGACTGAGCAGATCTTACCCTTAACCCATTTATCTCCCAACTCACCAAATTGATCCAACCCTTTTTAATAGTTTTCCCTATTAACTCAACCGACCGAGCTCACCCTTTACCGATCTTACCCTTATTCAATCGGTTCTGACCGATCACCACTTTTTCCATCCTCACCAACAACCGATTGGTTCTGACTAATCAGATACTTGCCTCACCTGGAACAACAACTGACCTATCGGTCATAACCGATCTGACTACCATTTTCATTCTCAACAAATAACCGATCAAACATGACCAATCAAACCATCCCCAAACCTATTCGCCTGATCATCTAACCAACCGAGATTGCCTTTACTAATCACCACCTTACCATTAATTGATCGGTTGTGACCGATTGCCACCTTTTCATGATCACCAACTTACTGATCGGTTCCCTACCGATTGGATAACCTTTCTCATGATCTTCATCAACCGAACTGATCGTGCTCCTACCGATCCGATCCCATCGACATGATCTCCTTTTCCAATCGGCTTCTGACCAATCAAACTTTTTCCATGGTCTTCAACCGATCGTCCCATCTCCAAATCTCTTGTGACCGATATGCGCGATCGGTCTGATCCCCTCACTTTCATCATTGATTGGTCGATTGGTCACTTAGTAGAGTTTTTGGATGTCCGACATCGATCAACCGATCGGTCTTTTCCCTTTTATGCTGTTGTGTGTTTAGTTTTGCACCCAAATCGTTTAATTTTAGTTTTAATAAATATCCATGCAACGACTAATGAGACTGATTGTACAACTTTGTGTTGTCTTTAGTTTTATTTGTATCCGTAAGTTTTTTTTGTGCGGCCCAATGTCATCTCGAATCCCGTGCAAGAATGGATTTATTTTGAAAAAAAGAAGGTCATTTACTTTTGGGAACTAAGGGCCCATTATCATTTCCTTGTTGGCACTTAGGGCCCAATGTTATTTACTTTTCGGGACTCAAAGCCCACTGTTATTTACTTTCTAGGACTCAAGCCCATTGTAACAAGGTGATCATAAAGTCGATTATTGGACATGTTACAAGTCATCCGAAGGGATGTGAGTGATGTAAATAGGATTTGTCCCTCCCACTAACGGGAGTGATATCTTCGGGCCCCTTGATGAGTGAGACTTGAAAATGCATCGCCGTGCTCAAATGAGTCGATATGAGATATTGATCTCATTTGTCTTTATAAGTATACTCGGCAATCAAGAAACCAATGATTGAACTTTACAATGGTGACGTTCCATGCCTTGTGTTAAATCAAGATATCGAGACAAAAGGACTAGACTACATGGTAACATTAGTCACAGTTAGGTTATGTCGAATCACTGGCATTCCTATAACTTGAGTAGAAGTGATGTATTGCTAGATATCACTCACTGTTTTTAATATTAAATAGGATTTAATGTTACTGTCAACATAATATGATCTTATAGGGTCACACATATAGAATGGATTAGAATAGAGTTAAATGGGGCTAGTTGGACCTTTAGTACGACTAGATGGGCAAACCCAATTGAATAGGCCCACACATGAGTCTGACCTAAGTTAGATATGTGTAAGGGGCCTATATATATTTCTCTTAGTCTCTTGTGCCACACTACACGCGCACAATTGATAGTCAAAAACGGTTTTCGAATAGAGAGTCTGAGAGAAATATGCCCCCCTTCATGGCTAGCATTGTGCCAAAGAGGGAGATCATCGTTTGTATGGATACCGTAGAGACGCTACAACAATGTTCATGTGTTGCAGCGTTCGTGATTTGCTGTTCATCAAGAAATCAGTTCCGTCTTTAAGGTAATCATCTTAACACGAATTATGACAATCGTTTGGATCCTTATAAGGTTTCGGTTTTTTTTATGTTTTTTCGCTACCTTTTTTGGTATCGAAACCCAACAGTTAGGACTCAAGGGCCACTATTATTTACTTCCTGAGACTAAAGGCCCACTGTTATTTACTTTCCAGGACTTAGGCCCATTGTCTTTTCTCTTCTGGGTGCAAGGACCTACTGTCTTTTCTCTTTAATCCTTTTAATTTAAAATCAAGCAAATTACAATCATTTTCTAGAAAAAACTATGTGGCTTTGAATTCCCCATTGTACCAAGGGACACGTAGGAGCGTAAGTCAAGCCAAACTTTTAATTTTTGCAATTAGTTCCCTTGTCATCTGTGAATAATTGTTTGCACTTATTTTATTTTTCTATCTACTAAAAGGGATAGAATAGATATCATGTAGGTTATAAAGTTCGCACAATTAGTTTAAGGTAACCGTCTTAGGACAGATGTATTAGGGGTGCTGTGGGATTAAGTTTTCGCTCTTCCCTGTGCATAATCAATTCCTGAACCTTAACTGGTTTTGCAAACCTTTCTTTTTGTGTTTTTATTTAAAATCCATTTTAAAGGGTTTTGTCAGTTATTTTCCCTACCCAATAAACGATTGGTGGCGACTCCATTGTTTTAAACTTATTTTTCTCTCACCATTCCCCATCGTGATTCTTCTCGGTCGTGAAACCTCTATCTCCCCAAGTAGCGTCTCGACCTCTTGCAGCTTACCCATAAGGGTATCCCTCACCTTAAAAGCCTCCCCCCATGCCAGGGTCGCCTCCGTCTCTTTCAATTTACGCTTCTAGGATGAGGTATCCTCCAAGGCCTTCTAAAGATCACCGTCTCAAACTCTGCTGCCCATAACAAGCTTGCTAACTTTAGAGCATGGCACTGCGCCTCTCAGAAAACCACAAAAGAACCAAACCTCTGGTGCATCTCTTGGTCATGCCTGTTATGGATGCTTTGGCCGATGAGCTCGTCCGGTCTAAAATAGAGAGAAATGGTGCTCTCGTTCGTGCTTTCTGACTCGGGAATGGCGATCTCTGACCAAGACTGAGTATGGACTTCGGGCGCAACCTTTGGGGGAGGTACAATCACAACCCCTTTTACACATTTCTGGGGCCCCACCCCAGCATCAGGAGCCTTCCGCTTCTTTCCGGCCACAACATCACCAGTGCCTGGCTCAAAAGCAACAACTTCGGGGATCAAGGTCAGTGTTGACCCAGAGGCAGTAGCTGCACTGCTCTTTTTTAGCTCAACTATCAAAAGGTTGAGGGGGTTATAAGGGGCCATCTCGCCTGAAAAGGAAAAAAATAAATCAACACATAATAAGCAAATGCATCAAAGACCCTAGGATAAAGCACGACTTACCCAACCATGTTTTTAAATCCTCCCCCGACTTGTTTATTATGTCGGATGTGTTGGAACTAAAGACGTTTTAAAGAAATGAACATATAATTTTTCTAATATAACCAATTGATAACTTAATTTTGTTCATCCAATATTGCTTATCTTGCATATCAAATGTTGCTTATATTATGTTTTGGAAGCATGGGTTTAACTATTCGATCGTTTTTAAAAGTGCGTCCAATTAACCTTTTTGGTAAACGTCCAATATACCTTGTGTTGTATTATTACTACTTTTTTGGATCGTCCAAAGTGTCTCTCAAAGTTCAGATTCAAATATTCGTCTAAAGTTTCGAATTCAATTTCAAGAACTGTTCATCATTAAATGTTGAAGAGATCTCTGATAAAGTGCACATAAAAAAGAAGTCAAAATATACTGATGTTGACACACCTAACATCTGTACAAGTTCAGCAACTAAGATATCTTTGTTCACTCAGAAGATTCAATACAAGACTTCGAGTTTTTAGCAACAATGATAACCAAGCTCACTTTTCAAGAGAAGACAAAAACGTTATCTGTGTTACGCATTTAATGAAGCTCAGAACGGGAACATTTATTACCGTTGGAGAAATGACTCGTGAAGACAAGCCTTGAAGCATATAAATACTAGTGACGAAAAATTCAAGCAATTTCTAGCTTTTGAGAATTCAATCTTATTCTTTCATATTTCCTGTAAAGATATTCTAAACACATTGAGCTTCATATTTCTTATCCTCACCTCTCGTGAGTTATCTGTTAAGTGTTTTCATACACAACTCTCTTATTACCTGTTATCTGAAGAGGTGTAGAATACTTGTTACTTGAATAGGTGTAGAATACTTGTTACCTGAAGAGGTGTAGAATACTTGTTACTTGAAGAGGTGTAGAATACTTGTTTCCTGAAAAGGAGAAGAATACTTGTAAACTTTAAGAGATTAGTGGAAATCCTTCTTATTGAAGGGACTGGACGTACGTCTTGGTTTTAAGAGTGAACCAGTATAAATTGGTTGTGTGTTTCTCTCTTCTTTTACTTTACTTGAATTTATCCTGTGAAAACTCTTGAGAACCTTCTATTGTTGTTTCTTACATCTTTTTAATGTTGGACTTAAAGAATTGTTGTAACACCCCAAAATTTTAACTTATGTTATATATGTTATCTTCTGTGATTTCTATGATAAATGATTTTTAGGAATTTCTGTGAGTTCAATTAAATGAAAATTTAACTGGACTTAACCTTATAAGACCATTATGGAAAATAAAATAAAATAAAATAATTTTATTTTTGATCCAGAATACCTTTGACGAATTTTTATTAATAAATGGAAGTTCAGTTTTTAAATCTGTCAACAGATTTGATCATTTTCCATTTTTAGGGATTTTATGAGTTAATAAAATCTCTGGGTGATTTTGGGTACATCCTATTGTCCATTGGACAATAAATACTGATCTTTGTCCATTGGGTAAAACTTACTGATAAAAATCTTGAGAAAATATCTCTAAGTAATTAATGTCACTTGATGACTCAAGGGGTGAGTCATGGTGAATATTAATTACCATGGTGAATCACCATGGCATTAATGGTGGCAAGAAGCCAAATGGAAGACCATCACCTTGCATTCTTGAAGGCCAGCAACCCTAGGGAGAAAAATCTCCAAGTTTTAATTCCCTTTGTGTCCTACATTTCTTCTATAAATAGCAAGTAACCCATGCATTCATTTTCACACCAAAATATCTCTTCTTCCTCTCCATAAACCCCACGACCTTCTCACCAAGAGGCCACGGCCTTGCTCACTTAATTCCCTTCCCAAACCTTTGCTAAAGTTTCAAGCCTTGTTCTAGTATCTTTGTAGTATTTTGAGAACTTCTCTAGTTAGGAACTTCTCAAGAAAAAGCTTAGAGGTTGGAGAAATCTTAAGGTGAAAATCTTTCCCTTTTACTTTTTAAGTTGTTATTTCAAGGTTATAGATCATTGGGTTAGTCCATGATCATTCTTAATATGTGTTATGATGCTTGAAATAATATGTGGTTATGTTTCTTTGTGATATTGTATTGTTAGAATTCAAGAAGCTTTGTTGTTGGAAAAGCTAGACTAAGAACCAAGGTAAGGGGGAGTTTTCTCTATCAACCAATATTATGATATAAAATAGCTTGTTATATGTGATATTGTATGTGATGAAAACCGTGATTTATATTGAGTGTCATATTGCTTGATTAAAATATTTTATGAGTAAAGATTCATGTTTATGTTATGTACTTGTCTCTATACCTTGTTTAAATTATGTGTCTTATACTTTATTTGGAAATAGGTATGACTTTGTGATAAATAAAGATGTCTAGGACATACATATATATTTAGTTTGATACAGATTTATTTAAAGTATTATGGTTAGTATTTTCGAAAATTTAGAGAAATCAATTGAGAAAGATTTATAACTTTAAATTAAATATTTTGATTATGGAAAGGAATTATTTTAATGAATTCTACATTTATTTAGAAGGATTCTTGAAATTTCAAAAATGTGAGGATAAATAGTTTTATTGACATTTATCATTTTAAAGAATATTTTTACATATGGAAAGAATTTTTGAGAATTTATTTTAAGGTTTAAATAATTTATTTTTACTTATTTTATAGTGAAAAAGTGAAAATAAACTTGAAAATAATTTATTTAGTATAAAATAAATTAGTTTTTGTGAAAAATACCTTATGCGATTGAAAATTTACAGAAAAAGCTTTACGCGACTTGAAAACCGTAACATATGTGTTACGTGATTTTTGACACCATATAATTGAGAAACAACAGTACTACTATCGAGTCGACATAGACTGAACCCTGGATAGGACAGTTGACGCTATTTTTAAAAGAAATGGTAGCTTGGATCCCAAAGGGATTGTGTATAGATATTTTGGGAATATTTATACTGTATATATATATATATATATATATATATATATACACATTAGTCTGTATGAGACATTATTGTGGTAAGGCTTGAAGCCTAGGAGATTGAGCTTACACCTTAGTGCGGGTGCGAATGGCCGAGTGAAGATCTTTAATGATCTTGGAGTCGTCGGGGGTCCAGAAACTCCACAAGTGCCTGGCTGGGACTGTGTCGTGGTATTATGATTGTAAAACACCGACTATCTCGACTATACACTTGTCCATTCACGATTGGTGGAGAGTGTTCGTGTGAGCCGTATGCACAAATGATTTGTTAGCACTTGTTGGCTAACTGATATGGAACATGTACTCCCAATCACTCTCTCCGACTTGTTGTGGTTAGCTCTATAGAGTAGGAGTCATTTGTGTGCATCTGCATGGTCAGTTGTCATACTTGCATTATCTATTTAGACACTGAGGTTGGTATGTCATTATATTTGATTAAACATGACTTTATTTGTGGATTAAGTGTTTATTGATTTGAATTGATATATGCTATTTTTATACAGTTTTATTGGTATTTATGATGATATGATAATCTCACCCCTTTTGTGTGAAAATTGTATTTTTTTTGTATGTTTTAAAGATGTCGATAAATGCTTTCTTTGGATTCATTATCGTCGATTTCCACGAAGGGCCAGGCGCTTGGCATGTTGAGTTGGTGGAAGAATGAGTTACCTATGTCGGTGGACTTACTATTTCTTTACGAAGAACCTATAATGGAATCCCAGTAATAATGTTTTCTCTTTCCATTTATGTTGAGCTGTATATGCCGTTTGGTGACATCTGGAATGCCACAACTCGCCACACATCTCGCGAGAGATCAACTGTCTCTTTTGCGCGAACCCCGAGGTGGCGTCGTGCTTATCGGACCTCAGCTCAAGGACCCTCACATCATAACAGGTTCATTGATGATGACCCACCGATGTAGACGAAGGAAGATGTCTGTATTGTGTATATGTTCAAAACTAGTGTAAAAAATATATAGTTGTAGAATATAGTATGTGAAAATATGTGTATATAGATAACTTGTGTAAAAATAAACTTAAGTAAATAAAATCTATGTGTTATTGGTTGTATATTCCTTATCCGTTCATATTACATCATCACTAGATATAGAAAGAACTTTATAATGAAAGATTAAGAGAATTTGTTAAGAAACTGTTTGAAATTTAAAATGTGGCACCCAATTGAGGGTGTTACAATTGTTCTTGCATCCAAAGTTTTTACTGAAACTGGTTCTCTGCGTTCGAAGCTTTTTTCAAACGGTTTCTGCGTCCAAAGTTTATTTGCACAGCTATTGCTCTCGAAAAGTATTCCAATTTTTTTATAACACAATTCAACCTCCCTTCTTGTGTTATATTTATTTATTTCAATTGGTATAAGAGCTTAACCTCTTGGGTTGAGCATCTAATAGTACAGAGGAAAAAGTTCCAGAAATGCTGAAATGGAAAACGAAAGACGAGCAGTAAATAGACCACCTATCTTCAATGGCAGTGATTACGATTAATGGAAGAAGAGGATGATAACATTCTTCGATGCACAAAACGTGGACATATGAGAAGTAGTTCAAAATGGGTATCAAACACCCACAAATGTTGAAGGTGCAGAAGTGCTCAAAGCTCAATGGACGGATACACAACGGACGACTCTTCAACTGAACTCAAAAGCATAACATTATCTAATGTGTGCTATTTCAAGGTCCGAGCATGATAAAGTCCATAGCTGTGTAACAGGTCAAAGAATCTAAAATAAGTATGCTAGTTCAGCAGTATGAACTCTTCAAAATGGAAGAGCATGAGACAATTGACCAAATGTTTGGATGTTTCCAAACTATCATCAATAGCCTACGATCTTTGGGAAAAACTTACAACAATCAAGATCATATCAGAAAGGTGCTGAGAAGTCTCTCCAGACAATGGAGACCCAAAGTTACAGCTATCCAAGAAGCCAGAGATCTCACAACACTATCTATGGAGGAACTTCTTGGATCTCTTAAGGTTCATGAACTTGAACTCAAAGAAGAAGATGTCTCAAGAAAAGGAAAATCAATTGCCCTCAAGGCTCATAAGGGAAGTGCGTCTAAAGCACTTAGAGCTGAAGAATCTTCAGATAAAGCTGAATCATCTGAAGAAGTATATGATGATGATGAACTTTCATTCATTTCAAGAAAGATTTAATCAATGTGGAAGAAGAAAGGAGAAATGAGAAGGAAGCACTTCACAAAGAAAGTCCTCAAAGACAACGTTGAACCAAAAGATAAAAGCTCAATCATATGCTATGAATGCCAAAAGTTGGGCATATCAAAGCAGAATGTCCTTCCCTCAATAAGGACAAAAAGAGATTCTTTAAAAAGAAGAAAAGAGGACTCATGGCTACAAGGGAAGACATGGATCTCTCCTCCTCAAATGAAGAAGAAGGAGAAGAAGAAGCAAATCTATGCTTGATGGCCAACAAATCCACTAATGGAGAATTAGATGATGAGGTAAATAACCCTGACTTCAACCTCCAAGAAGCTTTTGATGATTTACTAAACAATTCTTCCATTCTTTCTAATGAGTATAAAGTTTTGAAAAGAAAATTCACAAAACTTTCAAAAGAGTTTGAGAAAATAACCTTAGTAAAACAAACTTTGGAAAAAGAAAATGTAAAGCTTAAATTGGAAAACAATGCTCTTTCTAAGTTCAATACTTTTGATGAAGTTGAAACACTATAACAGGATATAACTGAACTTAAAAAGGACTTGGCCAAATTTGTTGGTAGAACTGAAACGTTGAACACAATTTTGAAGTATTCCAGAAACTCTTATGATAAGTCTGGACTAGGATATGAACCAAAGGATCAAAATCATCTTCAAAAAATCCACCTCCAGCATTCCTAAATTACCTTGCAGTTTCTGTGGAAAGACTGGACATATTACTTCTAGATGCATGATTAAAAGAAAAATGGGGTATGATAAAACCTCAAAAACTAACATGAAAGGACCCAAGACCATTTGGGTACCTAAAAACATGATCATTCCTCTTGCAGATGTCCTTAGCAGTAGGAAAACAACTCCAATCATGGTACCTGGACAGTGGCTGCTCACGACACATTGTAGGAGAAAGGTCTATGTTTCAAGAACTAAGATCTAAATCTGGTGGATGGGTCACCTTTGGAGGAAATCAAAGAGGTAAAATAGTTAGGATTGGTAAGATTAGTGGTAAGCACTAGTTCCCTTCCATTGACAATGTGTTACTCGTTGAAGGATTAAAACATAATAGTTAATTATGTGATAGTGGATCTGATGTTTCTTTCAACAAAGGAGAATGTATAGTTAAGAACCCTGATGTGTCCATTCTTTTTTCATCTGTGAGGCAAAATAATTTACACAAAATTGATTTGGGATACCTCTCAAACCAAAATGTATCTTGTTTAGTGTCTATCAAAGAAGAACAATGGATATGGCACAAGAAACTTGGACATGCAAGCTTGAGGTTAATCTCAAAGCTTATTAAGCATCACCTCGTAAGAGGACTACCAAAACTTGTATACAAATCTGATGTTCTCTGTGATGCATGTCAAAAAGGGAAACAAGTTAAAAATTCCTTTGAATCCGAAAACTTTGTGTCCACTTTAAGACCACTTGAACTATTACATCTTGATTTGTTTGGACCAATTAGAACAAACTCATTGAGTGGAAAAAGATATGGATTACTCATAGTTGATGACTATACTAGATGGACATAGGTTATGTATGTTCTTAGCTCACAAGGATGAGTCTTTTAAAATCTTTTCTATATTCTATAAACGTATTCAAAATGAAAAAGACACTTGTATTAACTCATTCCGAAGTGATCATGGTGAAGAATTTGAGAATGAGAGCTTCCAACTGTTCTGTGAAGAAAGTGGTATCCTTCACAACTTTTCTGTCCCTAGAACACCACAGCAAAATGGTGTAGTAGAAAGAAAAAACCAGTCATTATAGGAAATGGCAAGGATCATGCTCAATGATAATTCTACCTCTAGATACTTCTGGGCTGAAGCTGTTAGTACTGCTTGTTATATTCAAAACAATATATATATATATATATATATATATATATATATACATCATACCTATTTTGAAAAAGACTCCCTATGAATTGTGGAAAGAGCGAAAACCCAACATATCTTATTTACATCCTTTTGGTTGTCAATGTTTTATCTTAAATACTAAAAATTATCTTGGTAAATTTGATTCAAAAGTAGATAATGGTATATTATTGGGATATTCTGAAACCACTAAGGCTTACAGTGGAAGGATTCGTTCATGTCAAATTTAATGATAAAAAGCCTAATAAAAATTTATCAGAGCTAGATGAGTCATTTGTAGATTTGGATTTAAATCACAAAAGTTCATCAACAAGCAAAAAAGCATTGGACGATGAAGAAAAGAAGGAACCAACATCAGCTGAGGATGGTGAAAGAAATTGGCAGTTCAAAACCTATCATCCAGAGGATCAAATAATTGGCAATCCTACTGATAGAATAAGAACAAGGTCAACATTCAAAGAATATTCTGACATGGCATTCATTTCAGAATTAGAACCAAAGACAATCGATGAGGCTTTACTGGACGAAGGCTGGATATTGGCTATGCAAGAAGAGTTAAATCAATTCAAACCAAATGATGTTTGGATGCTGGTCCCTCTACCTAAAAGCAAATCCATCATCGGAACAAAATGGGTTTTCAAAAACAAACTGGACGAAGATGGTAAAGTTGTAAGAAATAAGGCAAGGTTAGTTGTCCAAGGGTATTCACAACAAGAAGGTATTGACTTCACTGAAACCTTTGCTCCAATTGCTAGATTAGAAGCCATTTGCATTTTACTCTCATTTGCTTCTCATAATAATATGAAACTCTATCAAATAGACGTAAAAAGCGCCTTTTTAAATGGTATCATAAATGAAGAAGTCTTTGTTATGCAACCCCCTGGGTTTGAGAATCAAACCTCTCTTGCGCATGTTTTCAAATTGAAAAAGGCTCTATATGGGTTAAAGCAAGCTCCTCATGCTTGGTACGAAAGACTGAGCTCATTTCTTATGAAAAACAATATTTCTTGAGGAAAAGTTGAAATAACACTCTTTCGTAGAAACGTAGACACACATTTTATAATTGTACAAATTTATGTGGACGATATTATCTTTGGAGGTACTAATGAGTCTCTTTGCAAAGATTTTTCTGAGTTAATGTAGAAGGAGTTAGAAATGAGCATGATGAGAGAATTGAAGTTCTTTCTGGGTTTGCAAGTAAAACAGACAAAGGACGAAACTTACATTCATCAAACCAAATACACGAAAGAGCTTTTTAAAAAATTCAAATTGGACGATTGTAAACCTATGAGCACACCTATGCATCTAACTTCAACATTGAAATTGGACGATAAAGATAAGAAGGTAGACCAAAAAGTATACAGAGGTATAATTGGATCCCTTCTATATTTCACTGCGTCCAGACCTGATATTATGTTCAATGTATGTCTTTGTGCTCGTTTTCAATATGATCCAAGAGAATCTCATCTAATAGCAGTCAAAATAATATTTAGATATTTGCAAGGTACTACTAATCTGGGTTTGTTGTTTAAGAATTCTCATGAGTACGGATTAGTTGGATTTTGTGATGTGGACTATGCCAGAGATAGAGTTGAAAGAAAAAGCACCAGTGGAAGATGCCACTTCATTGGAGCCAATTTAGTCTCTTGGTCCAGCAAAAGACAATGTACCATTGCTTTATCAACTACTGAAGCTGAGTACATATCAACATCAAGTTGTTGCTCTCAATTACCTTGGATCAAACATCAACTTGAAGACTACAACATATTTGAAAGTAAGATTCTAGTACTCTGTGATAATACAGCTGCAATAAATTTGTCTAAAAATCCAATATTGCACTCTAGAGCAAAGCATATAGAAATCAAGCATCATTTTATTAGAGATTAAATTCAAAAATGTGTGTTTGATATTCAATATGTGGCCACAGATCATCAATGGGATGACATTTTCACAAAACCTCTTGTTGAGGATAGATTTACTTTTATTATAAAGCATTTGTGCATGCATTTTGTGAAAGATTGACATTTATGCATCCATTATTTATCTGCGTCCAATATGCTTTGTATATGTGTATGTTTCGCGTCCAATATTTGTTAAGTCCATCTGATGAATGATATCTTTTATATTTATTGTAAAATATTTATTATTGAAACTTAATCATCATTCCACGCTGAGTTAGTTTTTTAAAGGTCACAAAAGTTACTTTTTACTGCGAACGTGATAGTTACTTTAATTGCACTTATTATGGTGACGGTCAATTTTTTTTAAAAAAGTTTGATATTTCCTCTTTAAAACCATTTTCCTCTCAAGACTCTGCTTTTACTAATCCCTATAAATATCTCAATTTTTTAAAGATCAAATTTTTACGATACTTAAAATTTTCAAAGAACTTTTCTCTGAAAAACCCTTTGCTCTCAATCCTCTTTCTCTCTAAAAACCTTAAAATCTCTTGAAAAATGACCGGAGGAAAGAAGATCCTGTTAGATGAAGCTGAGGTAGCCGTGGAATACCTGTTCCAGCCATCATATTGCTAAAAAACTACAAGGAGCAGGGTGGGAAAGCTACTTTAAGGAAGCAGTAGATGTTCACCCCAAGCTTATTTGCGAGTTTTGGCAAAGTGCAGTAGTTTCTGAAACAACTGTTATAGGAAAGGTACTAGGGAAAAAAGTGACTGTTTCTAAGGTCAAGATTTCAGATGCAACTCAGTGCTGGCTAAAAGGGGCCAAGCACACTAAGGATTGGACAAAGGACATTGAAGGAGTTGACAGTGTTGGAACCAAAGAACCTTATGAAATTAAGTTTGGAACCATACTGATTAAATAATCATTACCCCATAAAGTTTTGAAGATAACAAAAGTTTCAATTTAGATTGAATAAGTAAAAGACTCTTGTAACTTGTTTCGTAACTATTTCAAGAAGAAAAGTGTTAACAAACAGTTACTTGTATGTGCGTCCATTCTCTTCTGAGCTAAAGGAAACTAAGTATGCGTCCAATGCCTTTTGAACTATTTCACAAAGTTTCATTATATTTGGATCATCTAATGTTTTTCTTACTAAGCTCAGGATTCAAAGTATTTGTCCAATGCCAAAATTCAAATATGAAGAAAATGTTCTTCATTAAATGCTGAGAAGGACTCTGACAGCGCACACTTCAAAAAGAAGTCAACTGAGCCGCTTAGCTGACATTGCTAACAACTATAAAGACCTGCGAATAAGGAACTTTCTGCGTGCTCAGACAAGCCAGGTGTAAGCTATCATATTCTTGGACATTCCTGATAATCAAAGTGTCTTTTCAGAAGAAGCTCTACACGTTTTCATATTAGGCATTTAATATCACACAGAACGGTAATAAATGTTTCTATTGGACGAAGAAGCTTATGAAGACTGCTCAATTTGCTCTCACCTATAAATACAAGTGTCTTCAAAGAAGAGAAAGAGTGACAACTTTATGAGAAAATCAAAAGTAAAAAGGATTAAAGCTTTCATTCTTCTTTGTATTCAAACTCTTGTAAAGAGATTAAGTCTTGAGATTCATTTTCAATCCTCACCTGTAGTGAGTTAAAAACTCAAGCTCTTTTATACATTTTCTTATTCATTGGTGTTTAAGCTTGAAGAGGCTATGTATAAAAGAATACTTGAATAGTAGAACCTGAAGAGGTTGAGAATACTTGTATACCTGAAGAGGTGGACAATACTTGTAATCTTTGTACAAGATTAGTAGAAAATCCTTCTAGTTGAAGGGACTGGACGTAGCTCTCGGTTTGTGGGAGTGAGCCAGGATAAACATCTGGTGTAAGCTCTTCTTTCCTCCTATTGTGTTTTACTTATTCACTAACTTCTGGGGATTGCCATTGTTTTCCTAACTAAAGAGTTGAGTTAAACCTTAGAACTTTTTCACTTCGTTTAAAGTTGTTTATCTTAAATTTGCATTAGCGTCCAATTGGACTCAGAAGCTTTCTGCGTCCATTGCTTTTCGCTTCTTGTGAAAAAGTTTTTTTAAAAAAAGTTTAAGAAACACAATTCAACCCCTCTCTTGTGTTTCACTTGTTTAATTCAATTGGTATCAAAGCTCAGCCTCTTGGGTTAAGCATCTAACAGTGCAGAGGAAAAGATCCAGTACACCCTTAAATGGAGAACGAATGATAAGCTGTGAACAAACCACCTCTATTCAATGGAAACGACTATGATTACTAGAGGAAGATGATGATCGCATTTTTTTATGCACAAAATATGGACATTTGGGACCTAGTCCAAAATGGCTATCACGTACCCACCAATGCAGAAGGACAGGAACTTCCTCGACTACAATGGACGGAAGGACAACGAACCAGGCATCAACTCAACTCAAAAGCCAAACACTATCTTAATGCGCTATCACCAGATCAGAACACGACAAAGTTCATAGTTGTGAAACAGCTAAAGAGATATGGGATACTCTGGCCTTAGCACATGAAGGTTCCTCTCAAGTTAAGGAATCAAAGATAAGCATGCTGGTTCATCAGTATGAGCTTTTCAAAATGGGAGAGCATGAAAACATTGATCAATTGCTTGGACAATTCCAAACAATAATCAATGGCTTGAGATCTCTGGGAAAGACTTATGATAATCAAGATCATATCAGAAAAATTCTAAGGAGTCTTTCCAGACAGTGGAGACCCAAGGTTACTACCATACAAGAAGCAAAGAACTTAGCTTTTCTTACTATGGAGGAACTCATAGGTTCCCTTAAAATTCATGAGCTTGAACTTCAAGAAGAGGAAAGTTCAAGAAAAGGGAAATCAATTGCCCTTAAAGCTCACAAAGGAAGTGCGTCCAAAGCACTTAAAGATGAAGAATCTTCAGATGAGGCCGAGTCATCTGGAGAAGATATCTCAGACAATGATGAGTTATCTTTCATCTCCAGAAAGATACAAGTAATGTGGAAAAAGAAAGGAGGTATGCGAAGAAAGCACTTTGGACGAAGACTTCTAAAGGATAGGTTTGAAACAAAAGACAAAAGTCCAATCATATGCTATAAGTGCAAGAAGCCTGGACACATTAAAGCTGAATGTCCTTCAATAAACAAGAAGAAAGAGAAAAGGAGATTCTTTTCAAAGAAGAAAACAGGATTGATGGCCACTTGGGAAGATCTTGACCTCTCAACTACTGATGATAAAGAAGAAGGCAGAAGAAGAAGTCAATCTATGCTTCATGGCATACACATTCTCTGAAAAAGAAGAAGATGAGGTAACAAACTCTGACCTTATTCTTCAAAAAGCTTTTAATGAATTGTTAAATAATTCATCCATTTTAGCAGTTGAATATAAATCCCTAAAGAGAAAGTTTTCAAAATTAACCAAAGAATATGGAAAAATGCTTTCAGAAAAACAAGAAATTGATTTTTGTTATGAAAAATTAAAAACTGAATATGCTCTTTTGAAAACTTCCTTTGAGTCCAATACTTCAGATGAAGTTGATAAACTTCATACTGAGGTAAAAGAGTTAACTGAGGATCTCAGCAAATTTGTGAAAAGCACAAATCATCTAAACATATTACTCAGATATTCCAGAGATCCTCGTGACAAATCTGGATTGGGATATCAAAATACTGAGAAAACAATTTTTCAAAAATCACCTACTCAGTTTAAATCCTTTAGAAATTATTATAAAAGTAAAGACCACTGACAAGAGGTTGTCGAGACCCATCAAATAAATAAAATTACCGGTTCACAAAATAATTTGTAGTATAGAGCATGAACCAAATCGTCTCTCAAGGATCCAAAAAGAACAAAGATTTAATCAGATCAAGATAATTAAAAGGGGGGTTTTGATGATTTGAAAAGATAATACACTAATTGAATTAAAGGAAAGTAATTAACAAATTAACCAATCCAAGGAAATTTTACCGATCTTGAATTTAATCCATCATTGATCACAAGGAATTCACTTAATTGCTAACCATGTTCTTGGCCTTAGATCAAATCAAGACGCCTCAACAAGATCCAAGAATCCTCTACTAGATAAGCATCTAGGATTTAATTAACCAAGGTTAGATAAAGTAAGTACCATCCAAATATAGATTTACTTAAGATCCAGAATTTAACCAAGCTATGTTATCCATGAAAAAGCTTTAATAAATTGTTTATTCTATGTGATCCTCTTTGAATACATGATAATAAAGCTATTATCACATCAACATCTAAATCAAATTAAGCAATTTAATCTAGATAAAAATCAAAAGAGGAAGAAGAGAAACTTGAATAACAATTAAGCAATATGAATAAGCGAAGCAAGATCTCCAAATTAAACATCAAGATGGCTAATCCCTTGGATTGATTATGAGAGCCTAGCCTTCCATGGATGGGAAGGAAGAACTCAGAAATAAAATAACAAAAATGAAATTGTAAAGAGAATGGAGAAGAAGAGAAAGAAAACTCTCACAAATACTCAAACTTTCTTCAAACTTACTTAAATTTGAATTATCATAATACAAAGAGATTGACTCTATTTATACTAATCCTAGAAGCCAATTTGTACATGTACATAATCTGAATACAAGCTGTAAAAACATGGAAATTGTCAAATATGGAAGCTTGATGCATGGTTGGTGGGTTGGTGCATGGTAGGTGGGTTAGTGTATGGTTGGTGGCTTTTAGTCAGCAACTCTTATCCGACTTCTGTCCTGCTTTTCATGACCTAGACGGAGTATTTTGGCTTGGAGGTCTTCATGAAAGTTGTAGCCAGTTGTCTCCTTGAAAGTTTTCAATTGGAATCATGCCATTTGGACTTTTAGAACACCAGATATGCCAAAAACACTTAACCTACCTCAAGTTAGGTTGGCAGAACGTGTTTCCAAATTCAAACCAACTTGTAGCTTCATAATCATGCCTAAAACGACATCTATTGACTAAATGGTCTTCAGTGAAGTTGGAGATATGGGTCTTATCTTTCCAATGACCAAGTTTCAGCCCAAGAGGTGGCCTATAGCTCACTATGTAGTCCAATATGTACACTCTGCCTAGATTTTCTTGACAGCAAACCCACTCTGTATTGCAGGGATATTTTGGACCCTTAGAAGTCTGATTCAGGTCTTGAGTTCTTCATGAAACTTGTAGAGCATTGTCTTAGCTTTTTAAAGACAGCAAGATCACCTCAAATGGATCACCGAGTCCCAAGTTATGGTCTAACCAAGGAAGAAATGTCAAAGTGCATCAAAATCCGAAAATTATTCAATATTTGCATTAAAGTCCAATGAAGCCCAACAACATTAAACTCATCTAAAATACTAATATTGGGCACAATAAACATCTAATAAAGCCTAATACAAAGCTAACATAAGTGTCTCAAATTGATTAATCAACCACTCTACCACAAAAGATTTCTTCAATAAAAGGTCAATATATTATGGATCTCCAAGAGCTAACCAAAGAGGACCCAAAAAGATATGGGTACCTAAGGATATTATAATTTCTCTTGCAGATGTGCTTAGCAACAAGAAAAAGACACCTGTCATGGTACCTGGACAGTGGTTGCTAACGGCACATGACGGGAGAAAAGTCTATATTCCAAGACCTCAAACTTAAAGTTGGTGGCTCTGTCACCTTTGGTGGAAACCAGAAGGGTAAAATAGTTGGAATTGGTAAGATTGGTAAGCATCCTTTTCCCTCTATTGATAATGTACTTCTAGTTGAATGATTGAAACATAATCTGCTTAGCATAAGTCAATTATGTGACAGTGGATCTAATGTTTCGTTCAGCCATAAAGAATGTATAGTTAAAAACTCTGACGGATCCATACTCTTCATTGCCAAAAGGCAAAACAATCTTTACAAGATTGATTTGGAAGATCTCTCAGATCAGAATGTATCCTGTCTAGTATCCATAAAAGAAGAACAATGGATATGGCACAAGAAGCTTGGTCATGCAAGCTTGAGGTTAATCTCAAAGCTGAATAAGCATAATCTCGTAAGAGGACTACCAAAACTTGTGTACAAATCGGATGTTCTATGCGAAACATGTCAAAAGGGGAAACAATTAAAAAATTCTTTTGAGTCCAAAAATGTTGTTTCCACCTCTAGACCACTAGAACTGCTACATCTTGATCTGTTTGGTCCAACGAGAACTGCCTCATTAAATGGGAAGAAATATGGATTTGTCATAGTAGATGACTATACTACATGGACATGGGTTTTGTTCCTAGCTCACAAGGATGAGTCTTTTAGAGTCTTTTCTATATTCTGTAAAAGTATTCAAAATGAAAAAGGCATGTGTATCAACTCAATCCGAAGTGATCATGAAGGAGAATTTGAGAATGAGAGCTTTCAATTGTTCTGTGAAGAAAGTGGTATCCGTCACAACTTTTCTCATTCAAGAACACCACAGCAAAATGGTGTGGTAGAAAGAAAAAATAGATCTCTTCAAGAGATGGCTAGAACAATGCTCAATGACAACTCAACCTCCAAACACTTCTGGGCTGAAGCTGTTAACACTGCTTGTTATATTCAAAACAAAATATATATTAGACCCTTATTAAATAAGACTCCTTATGAATTGTGGAAAGAACGAAAACCCAACATTTCTTATTTTCATTCTTTTGGATGTCAATGCTTTATTTTAAATACGAAAGATTCTTTAGGAAAGTTTGATGCTAAAGTTGACTGTGGTGTTTTCTTAGGATACTCTGAAACTTCAAAAGCATATAGAGTGTACAACTCTCGTTCTTTGACTGTTGAAGAATCTATCCATGTTAAATTTAATGACAAACAGCCTGCTAAAAATTTATCAGAGCTAGATGAGTCTTTTGCAGAATTAAACCTCAATGACAAGGGAGAAGGAACATCTTCAACAAACAAAGAAGCTCTGGACGATGACAAAAGAGAAGAAAACACAACAAGAAATGAAGTTCAAAGAAATTGGCACTTCAAAACATATAATCCTGAAGATCAAATCATTGGGAATCCAGAAGATAAAGTGTATACAAGATCTACTTTTAAAGAATACTCCGATATAGCCTTCATCTCAGAGATGGAACCAAAGAAAATTGAAGAAGCTCTGTTGGACGAAGGATGGATATTAGCCATGCAAGAAGAGTTAAATCAATTTACAAGAAACGACGTTTGGACGCTGGTTCAAAAGCCTAAAGAAAAGACCATCATCGGCACAAAATGGGTATTCAGAAATAAATTGGACGAAGATAGTAAAGTTATGAGAAATAAGGCAAGGTTAGTTGCAGGCAAGGTTAGTTGCTCAAGGTTACTCGCAACAAGAAGGTATCGATTTTACTGAAACTTTTGCTCCTGTAGCTAGACTAGAAGCCATACGCATCTTACTTTCATTTGCTGCTCATCATAGAATGAGACTTTATCAAATGGATATAAAGAGTGCTTTCTTAAATGGTATAATCAATGAAGAAGTTTATGTCAAGCAACCACCTGGTTTCGAGGATCAAAATCACCCAGAGCACGTTTTTAAATTGAAAAAGGTTCTGTATGGACTAAAACAAGCTCCTCAAGCATGGTATGAAAGATTAAGCACTTTTCTAATGGAAAATTATTTTTCTAGAGGAAAAGTTGATAATACTCTCTTTCATAAAGACAAAAACTCACATTTTATATTAGTCCAAATCTATGTAGATGATATTATCTTTGGAGCTACTGATGAATCTCTTTGCAAGGAATTTTACGAAAAGGTATACAGAGGTATGATCGGATCACTCTTATATCTCATTGCGTCCAGACCAGATATAATGTTTAGTGTGTGTCTTTGTGCACGTTTTTAATCTGATTCTAGAGAGTCACATCTTACTGTGGTTAAAAGAATATTCAGATATTTGAAAAGGACTACTAATCTGGGTTTGTTATTTAAGACATCTCATGAGTACAGATTAGTTGGTTTTTATGATGCTGACTATGCTGGAGATAAAATCGAAAGAAAAAGTACCAGTGGAGGATGTCACTTCATTGGGGGAAACCTAGTATCATGGTCCAGCAAAAGACAGCACTATTGCTCTTTCAACAGCCGAAGCTGAATATATCTCTGCGTCCAATTGCTATTCTCAATTACTTTGGATCAAACATCAATTGGAAGATTACAACGTCTTTGAAAGTAAGATTCCTTTACTCTGTGATAATACTGCTGCAATTAACTTATCAAAGAATCCCATCTTACATTCAAGAGCAAAACACATTGAAATTAAACATCACTTTATAAGAGATTATATCCAAAAAGGTGTGTTTGATATTCAATTTGTGGACATAGATCATCAATGGGCGGATATCTTTACAAAACCCCTCTCTGAGGAGAGATTTAATTTTATTAGAAAGCATTTAAGTATGCATTTTGTAAAGAGTTGACATCTCTTGCGTAATTTGATACTCTGCGTCCAACAAGGTTTGTACTTGTTAATATATGTGGTGATTTCTCGGTTAAGTTGATATGTCTATTGCATTTAATTTAACATTCCTTTTGTCTCATTTGAATCTTTTCAAATTTCCCACACTGAGTCAGTTTTCGAAAGGTCACAGAAGTTACTTTTTACGGCAGACGTGACAGTTACTTTTAATACTCATTTATTGTGATATTTGAAAAATGATTCACCTTCTCTTTCTAGAAACCCTTCAGTATAAGCTCTACTCTCAAGCCTCTGTTCTAGCAGATTGTGGGATTGACATCCTGGATAGTCTTCAAGGTGCTGGCTGGGAGAACTACTTCAGAGAACCAGTGGAAGTTTATCTGGAATTGGTGAAGATGTTCTGGAAAAATGCCTCTGTGTCTGCAAATGAAGTTAGAGGAGAAATTCTGGGAAAGCAAGTGGTAGTCTCAGAAGTAACCATCTTAAATGTTACACAGTGTTGGTTGAAAAGAGCCACCATCACCTCAGACTGGGATAAAGCTTTCGGTGGAATGGATGTTGTTCTTGACACCTTGCTAAAGGAGTCATCTAAGGGAAAATCACTGCATCTAAGATGTATGACAAGGCGAGAGTACTACATTAGCTGCTGAACAAGGCTATACTTCACAAGGCAGGGTCCAAAGACTCAGTTTCTATAGTCCATGCCTTCTGCCTATGCCATCTGATGCTTTGTCAACAGATCAATCTCCCTTCCCTGTTGTTTAAAAATTTCAAGAGAAGTGTCCAAGGAAAAGGGAAGAAGACCACCATCTCTTATGGTGTCCTCCTAACCAAGATCTTCAGAGATCAAGGTATCTTTAGTCCCCATGAGACTAAAGACATAGAAGAGAAAAAGAAGATCTTTGAACGGATCTAAGAGCAACAAGTCTTTGGACGAAGCAATCTGCTGAGAATGAAGCTAAAAAGCGTCCAAGATTTTCTTGAGCAAAAAGAGCCTTTAAAAGCTGCAAAGGCTGAGAGTCCAAAGCAGAAATCACCGTCCATCCAAGCTGTTCCAAAAAGAAGACTGATAATGGACGAGGACTCTGACGATGACCAACCCATCGCGAAAAGGATGAAGGTTGCGTCCAAAGTGACAATTCCAAAGGGAACTCGGACGAAGCTACCCATCAAAAGAAAACCTGCTGCCCAAGCTGCGTCCACTCCTGAGGAACCCACTCCTGCTCCCCTTCTCTCACCACCTTTACCTTCATCTCAACCGGAACCTCAAATCTCTTCACCTTATTCTCACTTACCTTCCTCTTCATCAAACACTGAACTCTTCTCACAAACACAAGCCATATCATACAAACCCTCTTCACCTTCAAAACACTTCACCTCAACCATTCTTATCCCAAACTTCTTCTCTGTGGGTGTTACCCCCCACATAATCCCTCGATGGGAATCTAAGGACTCTTCTCTCTCACTCACAGCAAGAAGATCCCGATGCTGTGATGGCTGCTCCACAAGAATCCATATCTTCCCCAGTCAACTCACTTTCAAACTAGTCATTTTGGAAGAAATGGATCAGTTTGCAAGTTCATATGACACTATCTTTGTCAGTGTCATCAAAGGGAGTCTCTTGCTGAAGAATCTGAGATTTGTACCCCCTTCTCTAATCATCTCTTCTGCCACCGCCATCAAGATTCAACCTGATTGAGTGTGTCCAAGACTACTAATGGTAGACTTGAACAAGAACAAGGATTTGAAGAAGTACAGGAGTCAAGCCACGTTGCCAACACTGTTCTACTTCAAACCTACCTTCGGCATTCAAAAATCACTTGAGGTAGACTTGGGATTCTTACGGCAAATCTCGGAGAAGGGAGAGGTAGAGGAGAAGGATGCCAATACCTTCTGGGAAAAGCATATCTGGGATTGTGAACAACAGGCTTCTTCATCAGGACTAAGCAATGAAGATAAGGAAGAAACTGTGACGGTGCCAGGCCAGAGCTTTCAGTGTTTTCGTCCAATCTACATGGTGGACGATATCCTTGGCTTACCACTGAGAACGCCTGCGTCCACAATCTTTTCTTCTCAGAGCTATGTCTCCGGACCTCCTTCTGACAACTTAGAAAGACCTTATCCCTGGGATCAAATGTTTGGATATCGAGGAGATCATCTCCCTTGGAATGTTGACCTTCCTTTGTCAGACGACGAAGTTGAATCAATTGAAGTGGTTGCAGCAGTAGAAGAGCCAGTATCCACAGTTTCTATTGTTGCTCCTATTTCGGTTGCTCTTCCTACGCCTTCACTGAGTTAATTGTTAGAGACCTTTGCTGATCACCCTCCCACTGTTGACCCACAATCTCAAGTGCCCCCTGAAGTTCAGGCCTATGTAACCAATCAAATGGATCATCTGTTCAAGAGAGTTGAAGACCTCCTCAAATCTCTCTTTCAGCAAGGGTCTCCTCCTCCTCCTTCTTAGTTTTCTATTACTTTCAAAATTTTCTTTTAAATTTTTTTTAATTTTTTGACAATGATGTTTTTCTCTCACTTTTTGTCTGATGACAAAGGGGGAGAAAATTGGGAAATTTTTTTTGATTGATTCTGTTTATACTGTTGATAAAATAATATAAGCATATCTGTGAATTTTCTGTATGTTGTCTAAATTTGTTTACTATGAGCTGTTTCAATTGATCATACTTATTTTGATGCATTATCTGATATCTAAACTGATTATATTCTTACTCTAATGCTGGTATTGGTAAAGGATGTGCTTACTCTGTTCTAACATTAGCATTTTCCCATCCTTTAAGTATTTTACTCAAAATCAACTTTTGCTCAAAACTAAGCATTGTGTTAGCACACTTACTCACTCCTAGCTAAATCCTGTTGTATCCTTTGTGCGTCCATTCTGCTTTTATGCACGTTCTTAGGGGGAGTGTTCTCTCGTGTAAAAAGTTAAGTATTCAATCAAAATTTAAAATGTTTTGTCATCATAAAAAAGGGGGAGATTGTTGGAATCAAAGAACCTTATGAAATTAAGTTTGGAACCATACTGATTAAATAATCATTACCCCATAAAGTTTCAAAGATAACAAAAGTTTCAATTTAGATTGAATAAGTTAAAGACTCTTGTAACTTGTTTCGTAACTATTTCAAGAAGAAAAGTGTTAACAAATAGTTACTTGTATGTGCGTCCATTCTCTTCTGAGCTAAAGGAAACTAAGTATGTGTCCAATACCTTTTGAACTGTTTCACAAAGTTTCATTATATTTGGATCGTCTAATGTTTTTCTTACTAAGCTCAGGTTTCAAAGTATTCGTCCAATGCCAAAATTCAAATATGAAGAAACTGTTCTTCATTAAATGCTGAGAATGACTCTGACAGTGCACACTTAAAAAAAAAGTCAACTGAGCCGCTTAGCTGACATTGCTAACAACTACAAAGACCTGCAAATAAGGAACTTTATGCGCGCTCAGACAAGTCAGGTGTAAGCTATCATATTCTTGGACATTCCTGATAATCAAAGTGTCTTTTCAGAAGAAGCTCTACACGTTTTCATATTAGGCATTTAATACCACTCAGAACGGTAATAAATATTTTCGTTGGACAAAGAAGCTTATAAAGACTACTCAATTTGCTCTCACCTATAAATACAATTGTCTTCGAAGAAGAGAAAGAGTGACAACTTTCTGAGAAAATCAAAAGTAAAAAGGATTAAAGCTTTCATTCTTCTTTGTATTCAAACTCTTGTAAAGAGATTAAGTCTTGAGATTCATTTTCAATCCTCACCTGTAGTGAGTTAAAAACTCAAGCTCTTCTATACCTTTTCTTATTCATTGGTGTTTAAGCCTGAAGAGGCTGTGTATAAAAGAATACTTGAATAGTAGAACCTGAAGAGGTTAAGAATACTTGTATACCTGAAGAGGTGGACAATACTTGTAATCTTTGTACAAGATTAGTAGAAAATCCTTCTAGTTGAAGGGACTGGACATAGCTCTCGATTTGTGGGTGTGAACCAGGATAAACATCTGGTGTAAGAAGAGATAAACATCTGGTGTAAGCTCTTCTTTCCTCCTATTGTGTTTTACTTATTCACTAACTTCTGGGGATTGCCATTGTTTTCCTAACTAAAGAGTTGAGTTAAATCTTAGAACTTTTTCACTTCGTTTAAAGTTGTTTATCTTAAATTTGTATTAGCGTCCAATTGGACTCAGAAGCTTTCCGTGTCCATTGCTTTTCGTTTCTTGTGAAAAAAGTTTTTTTTTTAAAAAAGGTTAAGAAACTCAATTCAACCCCCTTCTTGTGTTTCACTTGTTTACTTCAGACAGTGTTCTTGAAATTCTTCTGAAGAACCCAACCCAAGTAACCAAGAAGATTGTTGCCTCACAAATGCATGATAAGACCAGAGTTCTTCACCAGCTGCTGAATAAAGTGATACTTCATAAAGCTGGGTCCAAGGACTCAGTCTCGAGTATACATGCATTTTGCTTGTGTCACTTGATGATGTGCCAGCAAATCAACCTCCCTCATCTTCTGTTTAAACACTTCAAGAAGAGTGTTTAAGGGAAGGGAAAGAAAATCATTATCTCTTATGGTGTGCTCCTGACAAAAATCTTTATAAAAAAAAGGGTTTTCAGCCAGTTCAGAGCTCTCTGTAATGAAGAAAAATTGATGATTTTTGGACGAACTCAAGTGCAACAAGTTTGTGGACGGAGTAATCTGATGAAGATGAAGCTCCAATTCGTGCAAAGCTTTGTTGGACGGAGAGAAAGCCCAAAGCCTTTGGTTACTATTACTGAGCTTCCAAAGAAGGAAAAGGCCCCGCTCACACAAGCTCATCCCATAAGAAGACTGATAATGGACGATGAGTTTAATGATGATCAACCTATTGCAAAAAGAATGAAGGTTGCGTCTGATCAATCATTTTGAGACACTTATGTTAACTTTGTAATTAGTTTTATTAGATGTTTATTGTGCCCAATATTAGTATTTTAGCTGAGTTTAATGTTGTTGGACCTCATTGGGCTTTAATGCAAATTGTGAATAATTCTTGAATTTTGATGCATTATGACCTTTCCTCCTTGGTTAGGCCATAACATGGGACTCGGTGATCCAATTAAGGTGATCTTGGTGTCTATAGAAAGCTAAGACAAGAGTCTAAAGGTTTCATGAGAACTCAAGAGCTGGATCAGACTTATAAGGGTCCAAAATAGCCCTGCAATTTAGAGTAGGTTTACTGTCACTGGAATCTAAGCAGTGTACACATATTGGACCATATCATGGGCTATAGGCCTCTTTTTGAGCTGAAACCGGTGCCATTGGAAAGCTAAAATGCATATCTCCAACTTCACTGAAGACCATTTAGTCAATAGATGCCATTTTAGGCAAGATTATGAAGTTACAAGTTGGTTTGAATTTGGAAACATGTTCTGCCAACTTGACTTGAGGTAGATGCAGTGTTTTTGGAATATCTGGAGTTGTAAAAGCCCAATTGGCATGAAACTAACACCAAAAGTTCAAGGAGACAATTGTCTACAACTGTCATGAAGACCACCAACACACCAACCATGCACCAACCCACCAACCATGCATCAAGCTACCATGTTTTTATAGCTTGCATTCATATTATTTTCAGTTACAAATTGGCTTCTAGGATTAGTATAAATAGGGTCAATCTCTTTGTATTAAGCATCATTCAATTTGAAGTAAGTTTGAGTATTTGTTTGAAGAAAGTTTGAGTATTTGTGAGAGTTTTCTTTCACTTCTTCTCAATTCTCTTTACAATTTTGTTTTTGTTCTTTTATTTTTGAGTTCTTCCTTCTCATCCATGGAAGGCTAGGCTCTTATAATCAATCCAAGGGATTAACCATCTTGATGTTTAATTTGGAGATTTTGTTTTGATTGTTTATATTGCTTAATTGTTATTCAATTTTCTCTTCTTCCTCTTTTGATTTTTATCTAGATTGAATTGCTTAATTTGATTTAGATGTTGATGTGATAATAGCTTTATTATCATGTATTCAAAGAGGATCACAAAGACTAAACACTATATCAAAGCTCTTTGATGAGTTGTTTAACTTGGTTAAATTTTGGATTTTAAGTTAATCTACGCTTGGATGATGCTTACTTTATCTAACCTTGGTTAATTAAATCCTAGATGCTTATTTAGTAGAGGATTCTTAGCTCATGTTGAGGCGTCTTGATGTGATCTAAGGCCAAGAACATGGTTAACAATTAAGTGAATTCCTTGTGATCAATGATGGATTAAACTCAAGATCGATAAATTTCCTTGGATTGGTTAATTTGTTAATTGACTTTCATTAATTCAACTGGTGTATTTTCTTTACAAATCAACAAACCCCCTGATCAATCAATTTGAGACACTTATGTTAGCTTTGTATTAGGCTTCATTAGATGTTTATTGTGCCCAATATTAGTATTTTAGATGAGTTTAATGTTGTTGGGCTTCATTGGGTTTTAATGTAAATGTTGGATAATTTTCGGATTTTGATGCATTTTGACCTTTCTTCCTTGGTTAGGCCATAACTTGGGACTCGGTGATCCAATTGAGGTGATCTTGGTGTCTTTGGAAAGCGAAGACAAGGATCTACAAGTTTCATGAAGAACTCAAGAGCTGGATCGGACTTCTAAGGGCCCAAAATAGCCTTGCAATACAAAGTGAGTTTGCTGTCACGGAACCATCTGGGCAGTATGCACATATTGGACTATATAGTGGGTTATAGACCTCCTCTTGGGCTGAAACTTGGTCATTTGAAAGATAAGACCCATATCTCCAACTTCACTGAAGACCATTTTGTCAATAGATGTCGTTTTAGGCATGATAATGAAGCTACAAGTTGGTCTGAATTTGGAAACACGTTCTTCCAACCTAACTTGAGGTAGGTGCAGTGTTTTTGGCATTTCTGGAGTTCTAAAAGTCCAAATGACATGATTCAAAGTGGAGATTTTCAAGGAGACAACTGGCTACAACTTTGATGAAGACATCCAAGCCAAAATGCACCGTCTAGGTGATGAATTTGAAGCCAGAAGTCGGATAAGAGTTGTTGACTAAAAGCCACCAACCATGCACCAACCCACCAACCATGCATCAAGCTTCCATTTTTGACAATTTTCATATTCTTATAGCTTGTATTCAGATTATGTACATGTACAAATTAGCTTCTAGGATTAGTATAAATAGACCCAACCTCTTTGTATTAGGAGCATTCAATTTTAAGTAAGTTTAAAGAAAGTTTGAGTATTTGTTAGTTTTCTTTCTCTTCTTCTCCCTTCTCTTTAGAATTTCATTTTTGTTCTTTATTTTCTGAGTTCTTCCTTCCCATCCATGGAAGGCTAGACTCTTATAATCAATCCAAGGGATTAACCGTCTTGATGTTTAATTTGGAGATCTTATTTTGCTTGTTCATTGACAAGAGGTTGTCGAGACCTATCAAATAAAATAACCGGTTCACAAACTAATTTGTAGTATAGAGAATGAACCGAATCGTCTCTCAAGGATCCAAAAACAAAGATTTAATTAGATCAAGATAATTAAAAAAAGGGGGGGTTTTGTTGTTGATAAACAAGATTAATAAAAGTAGGAGATTCAAAGTTGTAAACAAATCTAAAGAAACAACCAATCCAAGGAAATTTACCGATCTTGAGTTTAACTCATCATTGATCACAAGGAATTCACTTAATTGCTAACCAAGTTCTTGGCCTTAGATCACATCAAGAAGCCTTAACATGATCCAAGAATTCTCTACTAGATAAGCATCTAGGATTTGATTAACCAAGGTTAGATAAAGTAAGCACCATCCAACATAGATTAACTTAAGATCTAGAATTTAACCAAGTTAAACAATCTATCAAAAAGCTTTAATATATTGTTTAATCTTTGTGATCCTCTTTGAATACATGATAATAAAGCTACTACCACATCAACATCTAAATCAAATTAAGCAATTTAATCTAGATAAGAATCAAAAGAGGAAGAAGAGAAACTTGAATAACAATTAAGCAATATGAACAAGCAAAACAAGATCTCCAAATTAAACAACAAGATGGCTAATCCCTTGGATTGATTATGAGAGCCTAGCCTTCCATGGATGGGAAGGAAGAACTCAGAATTTAAAGAACAAAAACGAAATTGCAAAGAGAATGAAGAAGAAGAGAAAGAAAACTCTCACAAATACTTAAACTTTCTTGAAACTTACTTCTAAATTGAATGCCTCTAATACAAAGAGGTTGGGTCTATTTATACTAATCCTAGAAGCCAATTTGTACATGTACATAATCTGAATACAAGCTATAAGAATCTGAAATTTGTCAAAAATGGAAGCTTGATGCATGGTTGGTGGGTTGGTGCATGGTAGGTGGGTTGGTGTATGGTTGGTGGCTTTTAGTCAACAACTCTTATCCGACTTCTGGCTTCAAATTCATCACCTAGACGGTGTATTTTGGCTTGGATGTCTTCATCAAAGTTGTAGCCAGTTGTCTCCTTGAAAATCTCCAATTTGAATCATGTCATTTGGACTTTTAGAACTCCAGAAATGCCAAAAACACTTCACCTACCTCAAGTTAGGTTGGAAGAACGTGTTTCCAAATTCAGACCAACTTGTAGCTTCTGAAGCATGCCTAAAACGACATCTATTGACAAAATGGTCTTCATTGAAGTTGGAGATATGGGTCTTATCTTTCAAGTGACCAAGTTTCAGCCCAAGAGGAGGCCTATAACCCACTATATAGTCCAATATGTGCATACTGCCCAGATGGTTCCGTGACAGCAAACCCACTCTGCATTGCAGGGAAATTTTGGACCCTTAGCATTCCGATCCAGCTCTTGAGTTCTTCATGAAACTTGTAGAGCATTGACTTAGCTTTCCAAAGACACCAAGATCACCTCAATTGGATCACCGAGTCCCAAGTTATGACCTAACCAAGGAAGAAAGGTCAAAATGCATCAAAATCCGAAAATTATTCAATATTTGCATTAAAGCCCAATGAAGCCCAACAACATTAAACTCATCTAAAGTACTAATATTGGGCACAATAAACATCTAATAATGCCTAATACAAAGCTAACATAAGTGTCTCAAATTGATTGATCAAATTCCCCACACTTAAGCTTTTGTACTCCTGGGCAAAACACATAACAACGAAACTAAAGAAATACAAGAAACATCATATTATTAAACTAAAAACATAAAAACTGATTGTACCTAATCTAATCCACTTCCGTAGGAAAACACGATGGCACTTAGCATGTGCCACAAGCCTTTAAACCCCTAGGTGTCCCTAGTGGACGAGTTGTAGTCTCGTGAGGGTTTACCAGATGATACCCACAAACATGTAATATTTTATTTAATCAATTCAACTAATTTTTAAATACAAGCATTGTATCAAATATAAACCATAATTAATAAGTAAAGTATGCTTAACAAAGAATAGTTGAATCAAATCAATTGAGAATAAAGTATAGCATAATCATGCTTTAATCAGAAATAGGCATGTTCAGATTGAGTAAAATTCTTCACAAGTGTCACTCAAATCACACAAGGTGTTTAGGTTAACTGTTTACGCTCAACTCAGTCAAATTATGAAAGTATTTTACCATAGGCTTGCATATACATCAATTCTCCACTACTTAGATCAAATAAATTGCAAAAATCAAGAGGTCTTTCAAAAAGGTTGTAATGGAACTTATAAGGTGAAGGAAGGGAACAATATAGATAATAGCAGGTTAAAACCAAAGAGAATAAAAGAGCATTGAGGAGTAATTCAAGTAGAAAGAATAATAATTTTTTTTTTTTTTTACCCAAAACCATAAAATGCTCATTCTCTTCACACATTCCTTCCTTTTTCTATTCCTTTTTTTTTTGTTTTTTTTTTGTTTTTTTTTTTTGTACCAAGCATTTCGTATCAAGACACCAATTTCCCCACACTTAAATCATTGCAAGCAAAAGAACTCCTCCAATAAGAAAATCAATGCTCTCCCATTCCCTAAGGTAAGGTAAAACATGATTTTTCACTCAAAGCTTGTAATGAGCTAAGAACAAAGAATAGGCAAATAGGTTTAGAGGGAGTTAATAATTGGATAAATGCAAGGTAGGTTTATTTGGCCAAAGCGGCTAAGTCAAGAAAAAATGCCTCTGTCATTTTCATGCAACATACAGACCAATGTAATCTCAAATCGATTCAATGCAAGTTCTAGAAAATAAATTCATAATTGACATCACTCATGAAAGAAAATAACCAAGTGTAAGTATCAAACTTGGAAAAGCCCAAAACTCACAAAGGTATGGAACATTCACTCAATTCAACCATGCCTTCTTCCTAATATCCACAATCATATACACATGTATATCATGAAAATGATTCAACTATAAACTGTTTTGCATACTTTTATCATCAATTAAGCTCAGTTCGCACATGCTTGTATCAAAATCAATTGAAAAGATCAAAATTGTGTGTGTGTGTTTTTATTTTTTTTTTTTTTTTTTTTTTTTATTTTTTTAATATATATACAAGAACAAAGATGATTTAAGACCTATTATGAAATGCAAGTTAAGATGCGTCTCAAGAGCAAAACTACTCCTTACTCATCGCCATCATACATCTAAAAAGTTAGTAACAATAAAGATTAGTTTTTTTTTTTAACTAAACTATGTACATGGTAATGTCAACTATCCCTCCCCCCAACTAATTAAAGACATTGTCCCCAATGTCAAAATAAAGATAGGTAGAGTGTAGAAGGTCTTACCAGAAAACTGCAAATCGGGCCTGAAATAAGAAAAATTACAAAAGAAACTAAAACCATAAGAGAAAACAAAAATTCACAAAGACAAAGTCAAATCAAGTTTTTGCTTTTTCCTGCTGCTGCTGCCTTGTTCCCAGTTCCGTGGAGCCATTGCTAGATCACGTTGTGGTACAAAATGCATTGAGTTGATCGAGCAATTGTTCAGGAGTTGCAGCAGTTACAAGACTTTGACGTGTCGCTTGTGAGATGAACCTTTTTCTACAAAGATGATCAAGAAAACAAAACAAACTGTCATAAAAACCATTAACATTTAATATACCTATGGGTTTTTGGTGAAAGTTCTGCTGTGACCATGATGTAATTTGAAAGAGTTCTTCCAAAGTTTCAAAACCACCAGGTAGGGCAATAAAGGCATCAGCATTGGCGATCATAATGTTCATGCGTTGGTGCATGCAAAATACTATTACTTCATCCCCTAATGTTTTTCCAATGGGCTTGCTGGTCGATAAAGGACTGGGAATGACACCAAGGACTTTGCCACCTCCTAAATGTGCAGCAGTTGCTACACAACCCATTAACCCAAGACTACCTCCTCCATAAACTAAACGGATTTCTCTCTCAGCTAGCACTCGACCAAGATGGTGTGCAATATTTACAAACTCTTTATCTTTCCCAGGATTAGATCCACAAAAGACACAAACACTCTTGATCCGACGAACTGAAGTGACTTCCATTTTTTTCTCTTTGTTTTTTTTTTTTTTCGTACTCTCACCTTATCAATGATCTGAAGAGAGCAAAGTGCATTATTTAAAGGCATCAAAACTCAAAGGTAATAATTACACCTATAAAGGAGGGGTAGATCCGTGTGTCAGGTAAGTTTGAAAATAAGCACAACAATGATAATAGCTATATGACAATGATAAAAGACTAATCTATATGTGTCAGAAGAAGTTTGAAAATATGCAACGCATATTTCAAAAAAATACGGCTATTTTTTTTTTTTTTTTTGAATTTTTTTTTTTTTGAATTTTTGAATTTTTTGATTTTTTTTTTGATTTTTTTTTAATAAACAGGAAAAAAAAATAAAATAAAAAATAAAAAAAATACTTACAGGAGGTGTGATTGTGGCTCACATTTTCCTCTGGTTTTACGTCCAGTAACGTCTTGAAGCTCTCTATGGGCCGATGGTCAGCTTCCCATCCAATTTTCTTAAAAATTGGCAAACAGGGTCTTTTTGAGTCAGATTCCCGAGACTATAACGTTCATGTTCATCTTGGAATATTGGCCATAAATCGAGAAGTACTCTCTGCACATCTCCACTAGGATGCGTCTCAAGAGTCAATAGAATGTTATCTAAAGACTCCTTACTCATGCCATCCTTTATGAAGTTAATTTTATCATCTCGGTTTATAGACGTCATTCCAATTGATTTGCATTTTGTGTTACAGGTCCATCTTGCACATTTATAGCAGACCCGTAACCTTTTGCACTTCTCTTCTTTGCATATGAACTTTTGCCTAGCCCTGGCATATATGAAACAAGAGCGTCGTAAAATTCACCTCTGAGTCGGACCTTTGCTTCGATTAACGGCGTATATCCGCGGGGATGCCTTTGTGCATAAGCATCCTTAACCTCTCAAACCTTGCACAATAAATGTTAGTTAAAGCATTTTGAGGGGAGTGAAGGGAATTGCTTGCCGAGGTTGACAAGCTGATTATCCATATCGAAAGAAAGAAGAAAGAGAGAAATTTTTTTTTTGAGTAAAATTATATACAGATTTCGGTGTTTGTGGGTAATCGAAAGGACCGAAAAGATTTTCACGAATACCGTTATCCGCCATTTAACTTAGGTGAAAAATCATCTGTCAAAGAAAAACAAACAAAATTAAGACAGAAAAATCAAACTCTGATAGATTTTCTTGCTTGGCACCGATTTTCTGTCTTGATTCCTGTGAATGCAAAAAAAAGTCAAAGTTTGAAAAATGAAAGAGTTAGAAAACTTGGGTTGCCTCCCAAGAAGCGCTACTTTTAATGTCCTTAGCCAGCGTGATTGAAGATTTTGCACGAGCGATGGGTCCTCCCCAATAATGATTCAATCTCTGGCAATTGACATTAATCGTGGCTTTTTCTTTTCTACTTTTTTTTTTCTTCTTTTTTTTTTTCTTTTGTCTTTTTTTTTTTTTTCAACACAGTAGTGATCAATCATGGTAGAGGGCATCCTGCAGTTGAACTTCCTCCACGAGGTTCTCTTGAGCTCCTTCATAAAAATTTTTGAGGCGGTGACCATTAACTTTGAACACTTTGTTGGTGGCTTCACTCTTAATTTCCACTGCACCATGAGGAAAAATGTTAGTGACAACAAACGGACCGTCCCACCTAGACCTTAATTTACCAGGCATCAACTTAAGGCGAGAATTAAACAAGAGAACTTTTTGCCCAACTGAAAACTCCTTCCGAAGAATAAACTTATCATGGAAGGCTTTGGTTTTTTCTTTGTAGAGTCGGGAGCTCTCATAGGCATCTAGGCGGATCTCTTCCAATTCTCAGAATCGCAACTTCCGCTCTATGCCGGCTCAGAAGCCAAATTCATGTTGCATTGCTTCACACCCAATATGCTTTGTGCTCAATTTCTACTGGTAAGTGGCATGCCTTACCATAGACTATCCGATATGGAGACATCCCGATTGGAGTTTTGTAAGCGGTCCGGTAAGCCCAAAGAGCATCCTCAAGCCTCATGCTCCAATCCTTCCGATTAGGTTGGACTGTTTTTTCAAGTATGCGCTTGATCTCTCTATTGGAGACCTCGGCTTGACCATTAGTCTGGGGATGGTAAGGTGTAGAAACTTTATGCACCACGCCATATTTCCTCATCAATCCCTCCATGCTCCGATTACAGAAATGGGTGCCTTGATCACTGATGATAGCTCTCGGGATTCCAAACCTGCAGAAAATCTGTGATCTAACAAAATCCACAACAACTTTGGAATCATCAGTCCGAGTGGCTTTAGCCTCCACCCATTTTGATACATAATCAACAGCTAGCAAAATGTAAACATAACCAAAGGAAACAGGAAAAGGTCCCATGAAATCAATACCCCATACGTCAAAGATTTCACAATACAGTAGAGGTTGCTGGGGCATCTCATTCCTGCGAGAAATGTTCCCTGTTCTCTGACACTGTTCACAAGACTTACAGAACAAATATGCATCATGAAACAAGGTAGGCCAATATAAACCCGAGTCTAAAACTTTCCTAGCTGTACGTTGAGGCCCAAAATGTCCACCACATGCAAATGCATGACAAAAGCTAAGAACAGAATGAAACTCTTGATTAGGCACACATCGCCTAATAATTTGGTCACTACAAAATCGCCACAGATATGGATCATCCAACACATAATATTTTGATTCACTCTTAAGTTTATAAATTTGTGCACGAGTGAAATGTGAGGGAAAAAGTGTAGCAACCAAGAAATTCACCATATCAGCAAACCAAGGGAATGTGTTCTTACCTTGCGGTGCATAAGTCGCTCATCCGGGAAGGAGTCCCGTACAGGAAGGGATCTCAATCCCTTTCAATGCGGCTCAAATGATCTCGCCACTAGGTTCTCTGCTCCACTCTTGTCACGGATCTCTATGTGAAACTCTTGGAAGCAAGAGCATCCATCTTATTAGTCGGGGCTTTGCATCTGGCTTCTTCAAAAGGAACTTCAGAGCTGCATGATCAGTAAACACAACAACCTTAGAATCAAGCAAATATGATCTAAACTTATCCAAAGCAAAAACAATGGCTAAAAGTTCTTTTTCGGTTGTGGTATAGTTGGCACAGCAAAGATCTAGAGTTCCGGAAGCATAGTATATCACATGAGAAGCTTTCCCCACTCTCTGTGCCAAGACTGCTCCTACTGCATAGTTAGAAGCATCACACATTAACTCAAATGGCAATGTCCAGTCAGGTGGCTGGATGATAGGGGTACTAGTCAAGGCCTGCTTCAAGTGGTTGAAAGCTGCCTTGCACTTGTCATCAAAATTGAACTCCACATCTTTCTGCAGTAACTGGGAAAGTGGAAGAGCAATCTTGCTGAAGTCGGCAATGAAGCGCCTGTAGAAACCTGCATGACCAAGAAAAGAACGCACTTCCCGCACGCATGTGGGGTAAGATAGACAAGTAATTACATCAATCTTGGCAGGATCTACCTCAATGCCCTTATTGGATACTACATGGCCTAAAACTATACCCTGTTCTACCATAAAATGGCATTTCTCAAAATTTAGCACAAGGTTAGTCTCAATGCATCTTTGCAATACTCTAGATAGGCTGGCTAAACATGAATCAAAAGAAGAACCATAGACAGTAAAGTCATCCATAAATACCTCCATGCACTCCTCTAAGAAATCAGAAAATATGCTCACCATGCACCGTTGGAAGGTACCAGGGCATTGCAGGCCGAAGGGCATCCGTCTGTAAGCAAAGGTGCCGAAGGGACAAGTAAATGTGGTCTTCTCCCGATCCTCCCGGTGCAATGTGGATTTGGAAGTATCCAAGTATAGCCATCTAAAAGCGTAATGGGACTTACCACCCAACCGTTCCAAAGATCTCGATCAATGAACGGAAGGGGTAATGATCTTTCCGAGTGGCTTGGTTGAGACGCCCGTAGTCAATGCGGACTCTCCGGCTATTCTCGCACTCGGGTTGGAATGAGCTCATTCTTACGGTTGGCCACAACAGTCACCCCGGATTTCTTTGGAACTACTGGCACCTGGATCACCCACTTGCTGTCAGAGATGGGATAGATAATGCCAGCCTGCAGTAGCTTGGTCACTTCTTTTTTCACCACATCTAGAATGAGAGGATTCAGCCTCCTCTGGGGTTGTCTCACTGGTTTAGTTTCCTCCTCAAGTAATATCCTGTGCATGCATGTGGAGGGGTTAATACCAGGAATGTCTGCAAGTGTCCAACCAATTGCCCTTTTGTGTTGCTTCAAGACTTCCAATAATCTGGTTTCTTGCTCAGGTTGGAGGTGTTTGGCCATTATCACCGGGAGTTTCTCATCCTCTTCCAAGAATGCATACTTCAAATGCTCGGGCAAGGGCTTAAGTTCAATGGAGGGTGGTTCTTTGGGTAGACGGTACTAGTTTTGGAACCGAAACTAAATCTGCTAAATTCTCAGCAGTTGCACCTGTACCTGCAAGCTGTGCACAATCTTGCAAAACAACATCATCATATCCTATGGAATCAAAAGAATCACACTTAGCAGCAGGATGAATGACAACATCATTAATAACAGAATCATTGCCATTAATAACAGAAACAGAATCATCAATGTCAGCAGAATTAACAACAGCACATGATAAGTATGTAGAAATCTCAGCACAGGCTGCACACATTGTAGTGGGTTTACAACCAAAAAGTCCGAAGCAGGCAGAACAAGTATCACAAGCTATGCTATCGGTGTATCCTACAATTTCGTGAAACTCTGCCAACATATCGGCATGTATATCATCAACCAAGAAATCAATGACATCAAAATGAAAAACAGAATGATCCTCTAAAGGGTATTTCATGGCATCAAAAATGTTAAACTGAATGATATCATCACCAAATTCCATGGAAAGGGTACCAGCATGCACATCAATCTTAGTTTTAGCAGTTTTCAAAAATGGCCTACCTAAGATCAATGGGGGTGGGGAAGTTTCAGATTCATCTTCCATATTCAACACATAAAAATCAGTGGGAATATTAAATTATGTACCCGAACCGTAACGTCCTCCAACACTCCCGCGGGTTGTGCAAAGGTGCTCGGTTTGCTAAGCTGAATGACAATGCCGTAGGCTTTAGCTCTCCCATATGCAAGGAAGTGTAAAGCGACTTTGGCATTACATTGATGGAGGCTCCCAAGTCTAGCAAGGCATGAGTGAACTGTTGGTGCCCTATGGTGCAAGGGATGGTAAAAGTGTCTCGGATCCTTGCATTTGGGAGGCGAGGTTGGGCTGAATCAAAGCTAGACATTTCTCCCCATACTCACTTTTTCGAGTGCCCTTTAGCTTCCTCTTATGGGTGCACATCTCTTTCAAGAACTTGGCATACTTGGGGATTTGTTTAATTGCCTCCAAGAGAGGTATATTCACCTCAACCTTCGAAAAGTCTCCATAATTTCCTTATCCAAGTCTGTTTCAACCATATGCCTCATTTGTATCATTCGGTTGGGAAAAGGAAGAGGAATGTTGGAACCTCGACTTTTTGGATGCTCACTTTTCTCATCTTGAATTTTCTCTCAATCGCTGATTTGATCCAATTTTCTGCTTGGCATTGTAGGATCATTTCTTCTTGAATCTGCACTGACATCTGAATTATTTGCGTAACTTGAAGTTCTTTGTAGAATCTTGTTTCTCCGGGCCAAGGGTAGAATCTGGAAGTATCTCTTTGCCTTTGGTCCATTGATTTGCTTACCATCGCGTAAAGCTATAGCACTAACATTGCCTCTAGGATTTGGAGTGGTTTGAGAGGGTAATTGGCCAGAACCTTGTGACTTTAATTCATGAATTGATGTGGCAAGTTGACCAATTTGAGTCTCCAAGTTCTTAATGGTGGTTTCAGTTCTCTGTTGAAACTGGATGTTATTGGTGGCCAATTGTTTCACCAAATCCTCCAATGAGGGTTCAGTTTTTGTGGCTACAGGACCTTGCTGCTGGAATGGTGGTCTACTTGGTCCAAGATGTGGTCGAAACCGATTTGTCCTTGCTTGCTTCTTTGGAATGGTGGTCTATCTTGGTTTTGTGGTCAGCGATTTGATGCATTCCCATATCTCAGTTGGGATGGTCCCTCCACCAGGGTTGTAAGTGTTGGAGAATGGATCATATTTACGTTGTTCTTCCGATGGAATTGTGGCTTCCCGGAAATATACCAGTGCAGACCCACATTGGTCTTGAAACTTCGTAATCATCTTGCAATGTGGGGCATGAATCAGAGGGATGAGAGGAACTAGAACATATGCTACAAACTCTTGCAGGGGTTTGCACACGTGGTTCGTGTTGTCCTATTGCCATTTGTCTAACCAAAGAAGTGAGCTCATCCAATCTATGTTCCACCCTTTGTTGATCGGCATGTGAAGAGGTATTAACTTCATTGACTATTCTCGGTTGCGACACCCATTCGAGTACCAAATTGCTGAGAATTTGCCGCCATGTTTGCAATTAAGTTTCTCGGGCAAGAAATTGAGTTTTATCTACCAATGCTCCACCACTTGCGTATCAATCATACTCCTTTCCATTGGCATCAATCCTTCATAGAAGTATTGGATCAGCGATTGATCACTAATTTGATGGTGTGGGCGACTTGAGCACAATTTCTTGAATCTCTCCCAATACTCATGGAGAGTTTCACCACCGATTTGCCTTATGCCACAAATATCTTTCCTTATTGCGGCAGTTCTTGATGCGAGGAAAGAACTTCTCCGTAAATAATCTTTTCATGTCATTCCAAGAAGTGATGGCAGCGAGGTTGTAAGTAATACAACCAATCCTTAGCGACACCATCCAAAGAGAAAGGAAAGGCCCTTAGCTTGATGTGATCTTGACTATTCCATGAGGTTTCATGGTGGAGCGGAACAACATGGAACTCCTTCAAATGCTTATGTGGATCTTCACCTGCAAGACCATGAAACTTGGGCGACAAGTGTATCAATCCAGATTTCAACTCAAAATCAACATTAAGTTCGAGGATATTGAATGCACAAAGGTTGATAATTCACATCAGTGCGACCAATTCCTTAAGAGTCCTATTATTATAGTCACCATAGTAAAATCAACAGACTCGATGATCGAGACACGAAGTACTAATGTATGGACTCAACAGATTAAAAGAGTCAACAAGATTAGGTGCAATGTCAAGTTCAAGCCCAATTCCGTAAGTAATTCTATTAGCTCTATGAATGCTACTACCAAATTCTATGAATTCTATGAAGTGTATGAAATGTTCTATCAATTTCGAGGATCAAATGAATGCAAGGTACCGAGGATCGATCTAGTCATACAAAGATGCGAGTTCATAAGAAGGTATTAGAAAAGCAATAACAACTAAAACACTAAAAATTCCAAAAACAAATACTCCAAAAAATTAAACAAAAATAAAAACAGTATCAAATGAATTTTAAAAATTATGGAACTACCACAGGATAAAATCTACACAAAAATGCTATCCAACAAAATAATAAAAATCTTAAAAAATTGAAAAAGTGGTCTAAACGATGGAATTTGGCAAAAATAAGGGTGACCTCACTGTATACAGTGAGCCTTTCTCAGAATAATATTTTCCATTTGTGTACCAAAATTCAGATCAATCTGAGATGCCCGAACCAAAATTCTTGACACAACGCCCTTTATCCAAATTCGCGAATCCCACTTGAAAAAGCTTCAAAAACAAAACAAACACATTTGTTAGAGTTAGATGGGATCTTGAAATGATCAAATAGTTGCCTTGGATCCCGGCAACGGCGCCAAATTTGACAAGAGGTTGTCGAGACCTATCAAATAAAATAACCTGGTTCACACACAAATTTGTAGTATAGAGAATGAACCGAATCGTCTCTCAAGGATCCAAAAACAAAGATTTAATTAGATCAAGATAATTAAAAAAGGGGGGTTTTGTTGTTGATAACACAAGATTAATAAAAGTAGGAGATTCAAAGTTGTAAACAAATCTAAAGAAACAACCAATCCAAGGAAATTTACCGATCTTGAGTTTAACTCATCATTGATCACAAGGAATTCACTTAATTGCTAACCAAGTTCTTGGCCTTAGATCACATCAAGAAGCCTTAACATGATCCAAGAATTCTCTACTAGATAAGCATCTAGGATTTGATTAACCAAGGTTAGATAAAGTAAGCACCATCCAACATAGATTAACTTAAGATCTAGAATTTAACCAAGTTAAACAATCTATCAAAAAGCTTTAATATATTGTTTAATCTTTGTGATCCTCTTTGAATACATGATAATAAAGCTACTACCACATCAACATCTAAATCAAATTAAGCAATTTAATCTAGATAAGAATCAAAAAGAGGAAGAAGAGAAACTTGAATAACAATTAAGCAATATGAACAAGCAAAACAAGATCTCCAAATTAAACAACAAGATGGCTAATCCCTTGGATTGATTATGAGAGCCTAGCCTTCCATGGATGGGAAGGAAGAACTCAGAATTTAAAGAACAAAAACGAAATTGCAAAGAGAATGAAGAAGAAGAGAAAGAAAACTCTCACAAATACTTAAACTTTCTTGAAACTTACTTCTAAATTGAATGCCTCTAATACAAAGAGGTTGGGTCTATTTATACTAATCCTAGAAGCCAATTTGTACATGTACATAATCTGAATACAAGCTATAAGAATCTGAAATTTGTCAAAAATGGAAGCTTGATGCATGGTTGGTGGGTTGGTGCATGGTAGGTGGGTTGGTGTATGGTTGGTGGCTTTTAGTCAACAACTCTTATCCGACTTCTGGCTTCAAATTCATCACCTAGACGGTGTATTTTGGCTTGGATGTCTTCATCAAAGTTGTAGCCAGTTGTCTCCTTGAAAATCTCCAATTTGAATCATGTCATTTGGACTTTTAGAACTCCAGAAATGCCAAAAACACTTCACCTACCTCAAGTTAGGTTGGAAGAACGTGTTTCCAAATTCAGACCAACTTGTAGCTTCTGAAGCATGCCTAAAACGACATCTATTGACAAAATGGTCTTCATTGAAGTTGGAGATATGGGTCTTATCTTTCAAGTGACCAAGTTTCAGCCCAAGAGGAGGCCTATAACCCACTATATAGTCCAATATGTGCATACTGCCCAGATGGTTCCGTGACAGCAAACCCACTCTGCATTGCAGGGAAATTTTGGACCCTTAGCATTCCGATCCAGCTCTTGAGTTCTTCATGAAACTTGTAGAGCATTGACTTAGCTTTCCAAAGACACCAAGATCACCTCAATTGGATCACCGAGTCCCAAGTTATGACCTAACCAAGGAAGAAAGGTCAAAATGCATCAAAATCCGAAAATTATTCAATATTTGCATTAAAGCCCAATGAAGCCCAACAACATTAAACTCATCTAAAGTACTAATATTGGGCACAATAAACATCTAATAATGCCTAATACAAAGCTAACATAAGTGTCTCAAATTGATTGATCATTCATATTGCTTAATTGTTATTCAAGTTTCTCTTCTTCCTCTTTTGATTTCTATCTAGATTGAATTGCTTAATTTGATTTAGATGTTAATGTGATAATAGCTTTATTGTCATGTATTCAAAGAGGATCACAAAGAATAAACAATTTATTAAAGCTTTTTGATGGATTGTTTAGCTTGGTTAAATTCTGGATCTTAAATTAATCTATGTATGGATGATGCTTACTTTATCTAACCTTGGTTAATTAAATTCTAGATGCTTATCTAGTAGAGGATTCTTGGATTATGTTGAGGCTTCTTGATGTGATCTAAGGCCAAGAACATGGTTAGCGATTAAGTGAATTCCTTGTGATCAATGATGGATTAAACTTAAGTTCGGTAAATTTCCTTGGATTGGTTGTTTCTTTAGATTTGTTTTCAACTTTAAGTCTTGTTCTTTTATCAATATTGTTAATCAACAAGAAAACCCCCCTTTTAATTATCCTGATATGATTAAATCTTTGTTCTTTTTGGATCCTTGAGAGACGATTCGGTTCATGCTCTATACTACAAATTAATTTGCGAACCGGTAATTTTTATTATTTGACGGGGTCTCGACAACCTCTTGTCACCCCCCCCCCCGGTTTATTGGATCTTTGTTTTTGGATCCTTGAGAGACGATTCAGTTTATTCTCTATACTACAAATTAGTTTGTGAACCGGTAAATTTTATTTATTTGGCGGGGTCTCGACAACCTCTTGTCAAATTTGGCGCCATTGCCGGGGATCCAAGGCAACTATTTGATCATTTCAAGACCCCATCTAACTCAAACAATTGTGTTTGTTTTGTTTTTTGAGCTTTTTCAAGTGGAATTCGACTGAAATTGGGTAAAAGGCATCGTGTCAAGATTTTGGTTCGGTAAAGTATCTCTGATCGAGCTGAATTTTGGGAAACTAATTGAAAACGTTATTTTGAGAAAGACTCACTATTTAAAGTGAGTTCACCCCTATTTCAGCCAAATTCCATCGGTTAGACAACTTTTTCAATTTTTTTAGATTTTTTATTATTCTGCTGGATAGCATTTTTGTGTAGATTTCACCCTGTGGTAGTCCCATAATTTTTAAAATTCATTTGATACTGTTTTTATTTTTTGTAGATATTTTTTGGAGTATTTATTTTAGGAATTTTTAGTGTTTTAGTTGTTATTGCTTTTCTATACCTTCATATGAGCTACATGCTATATGATTAGGTCTGATCCTGGTTCCTTGCATTCATTTGATCTTGAAATTGATAGAACCTTTTATACACATTTCAGAATTCATAGGATTGGTAGTAGCATTAATAGAATCACTTCTGGAATTGGACTTGAACTTGGCATTGCACCTGATCTTGTTGACTCTGTTAATCCTGTTGAGTCTGTTTCTATTAGTGCTTCAGTGTCTGATACTAAGTATGCTGATTTTACTATGGCTGACAATAATAATAGGACCCTTAAGGAATTGGCTGCACCTGATGTGAATTATCAACCTTTGTGCATTTAATATCCTGAACTTAATGTTGATTTGAGTTGAAATCTGAATTGATACACTTGGTGCCCAAGTTTCATGGTCTTACAGGTGAAGATCCACATAAGCATTTGAAGGAGTTCTATGTTGTCTGTTCCACCATGAAACCTCATAGTATAGTTGAAGATCACATCAAGCTGAGGGCCTTTCCTTTCTCATTGGATGGTGGAATTCAACTGAAATTGGATAAAAGGCATTGTGTCAAGAATTTCGGTTCGGTAAAGTATCTCTGATTGATCTGAATTTTGGCACACAATTGGAAAATATTATTCTGAGAAAGGCTCACTGTTTACAGTATGGTCACCCTTATTTGAGCCAAATTCCGTTTAGACTACTTTTTCAATTTTTTAAGATTTTTTATTATTTTGATGGATAGCATTTTTGTGTAGATTTTACCCTGTGATGGTTCCATAATTTTTAAAATTCATTTGATACTGTTTTTATTTTTGTTTAATTTTTTGGAGTATTTGTTTTAGGAATTTTTAGTGTTTTAGTTGTTATTGCTTTTCTAATACCTTCTTATGAACTACATGCTGTATGACTAGGTCTGATCCTGGTACCTTGCATTCATTTGATCCTGAAATTGATAGAACATTTCATACACTTCATAGAATTCATAGGACTGGTAGTAGTATTCATAAAGCTAATAGAATTACTTCTGAAATTGGGCTTGAACTTGACATTGCACCTAATCTTATTGACTCTTTTAATCCTGTTGAGTCTGCTTCTGTTAGTACTTCAATGTCTGATACTGAGTCTGCAGATTTTACTATGGCGGATTATAACAATAGGACCCTTAGGGAATTGGCTGCCCCTGATGTGAATTATCAACCTTTGTGCATTCAATATCCTGAACTTAATGTTGATTTTGAGTTGAAATCTGGATTGATACACTTGCTGCCCAAGTTTCATGGTCTTGCAGGTGAAGATCCACATAAGCATTTGAAGGAGTTCCATGTTGTCTGCTCCACCATGAAAGCTCATGGAATAGCTGAAGATCACATCAAGCTAAGGGCCTTTCCTTTCTCCTTGGATGGTGCTGCTAAGGATTGGTCGTATTACTTACAACCTGCTACCATCACTTCTTGGAATGACATGAAAAGATTGTTTCTGGATAAGTTCTTTCCTGCATCAAGAACTGCTGCAATAAGGAAAGATATTTGTGGCATAAGGCAAATCAGTGGTGAAACTCTCCATGAGTATTGGGAGAGATTCAAGAAATTGTGCTCAAGCTGCCCATGCCATCAAATAAGTGATCAACTGCTGATCCAATACTTCTATGAATGATTGATGCCAATGGAAAGGAGTATGATTGACGTTTCAAGTAGTGGAGCATTGGTAGATAAAACTCCAGCTGCTGCCAGAAACTTAATTGCAAACATGGCAGCAAATTCTCAGCAATTTGGTACTCGAATGGGCGCTGCAACGAGAGTAGTCAATGAAGTTAATACCTCTTCACATGCTGATCAACAAAAGGTGGAACATAGATTGGATGAGCTCACTTCTTTGGTCAGACAGATGGCAATAGGACAACACGAACCACCTATGCAAACCCCTGCAGAGTTTGTTGCATATGTTCTAGTTCCTCTCATCCTACAGATTCGTGCCCCACATTGCAAGATGATTCTGAGTTTCAAGACCAATCTGTGGCTGCAGCTGGTATATTTCCGGGGAAGCCACAGTTCCATCAGCAGCAACAACAAAAAAGTCATCCATTCTCCAATACTTACAACCCTGGATGGAGGGATGACAAGAGGTTGTCGAGACCTATCAAATAATAAAAATAACTGATTAACAAACTAATTTGTAGTATATAGAATGAACCGAATCGTCTCTCAAGGATCCAAAAACAAAGATTTAATTCGATCAAGATAATTAGAAAAGGGGGGTTTTGTTGTTGATTAACAAGATTAATAAAAGTATGAGACTTAAAGTAGTAAACAAATCTAAAGAAACAACCAATCCAAGGAAATTTACCGATCTTGAGTTTAACTCATCATTGATCACAAGGAATTCACTTAATTGCTAACCATGTTCTTGGCCTTAGATCACATCAAGAAGCCTTAACATGATCCAAGAATTCTCTACTAGATAAGCATCTAGGATTTGATTAACCAAGGTTAGATAAAGTAAGCACCATCCAACATAGATTAACTTAAGATCTAGAATTTAACCAAGCTAAACAATCTATCAAAACGCTTTAATATATTGTTTAGTCTTTATGATCCTCTTTGAATACATGATAATAAAGTTATTATCACATCAACATCTAAATCAAATTAAGCAATTTAATCTAGATAAAAATCAAAAGAGGAAGAAGAGAAACTTGAATAACAATTAAGCAATATGAACAAGCGAAACAAGATCTCCAAATTAAACATCAAGATGGCTAATCCCTTGGATTGATTATAAGAGTCTAGCCTTCCATGGATGGGAAGGAAGAACTCAGAAATAAAAGAACAAAAATGAAATTGTAAAGAGAATGGAGAAGAAGCGAAAGAAAACTCTCACAAATACTCAAACTTCCTTCAAACTTACTTAAAAATTGAATGTATCATAATACAAAGAGATTGGCTCTATTTATACTAATCCTAGAAGCCAATTTGTACATGTGCATAATCTGAATACAATCTGTAAAAATATGGAAATTGTCAAATATGGAAGCTTGATGCATGGTTGGTGGGTTGGTGTATGGTTGGTGGCTTTTAGTCAGCAACTCTTATCTGACTTCTGGCTTGATTTTCATGATCTAGACGGTGCATTTTGGCTTGGAGGTCTCATGAAAGTTGTATCCAGTTGTCTCCTTGAAAGTTTGCAATTAGAATCATTCCATTTGGACTTTTAGAACTCCAGATATGCCAAAAACACTGAACCTACCTCAAGTTAGGTTGGCAGAACGTGTTTCCAAATTCAAACCAACTTGTAACTTCAAAATCATGCCTAAAACGACATCTATTGACTAAATGGTCTTCAATGAAGTTGGAGATATGGGTCTTATCTTTCCAATAGCCAAGTTTCAACCCAAGAGGAGGCCTATAGCTCACTATGTAGTCCAATATGTTCACACTGCCCAGATTTTCGTGACAGCAAACCAACTCTGCATTGCAGGGATATTTTGGACCCTTAGAATTCCGATCCAGCTCTTGAGTTCTTCATGAAACTTGTAGAGTATTGTCTTTGCTTTCCAAAGACACCAAGATCACCTCAAATGGATCACCGAGTCCCAAGTTATGGCCTAACCAAGGAAGAAAGGTCAAAATGCATCAAAATCCAAAAATTATTCAATATTTGCATTAAAGTCCAATGAAGCCCAACAACATTAAACTCATCTAAAATACTAATATTGGGCACAATAAACATCTAATAAAGCCTAATACAAAGCTAACATAAGTGTCTCAAATTGATTGATCAAATTCCCCCACACTTAAGCTTTTGCACTCCTGGGCAAAACACATAAGAACAAAACTAAAGAAAAACAAGAAACATCATAATACCTAACCTAATCCATTTTCGTAGGAAAACACGATGGCACTTAGCATGTGCCACAAGCCTTTAAACCCATAGGTGTCCCTAGTAGACGAGTTATAGTCTCGTGAGGGTTTACCAGGATGATACCCACAAACATGTAATTCTTTATTTAATTAATTCAACTAATTTTTAAATACAAACATTGTATCAAATATAAACCATAATTAATAAGTTAAGTATGCTTAACAAAGAATAATTGAATCAAACCAATTGAAAATAAAGTATAGCATAATCATGCTTTAATCAGAAATAGGCATGTTCAGATTGAGTAAAATTCTTCACAAGTGACACTCAAATCACACAAGGTGTTTAGGTTAACTGTTTACGCTCAACTCAGTCAAATTATGAAAGTATTTTACCATAGGCTTGCATATACATCAATTCTTCACTACTTAGATCAAATAAATTGCAAAAATCAAGAGGTCTTTCAAAAAGGTTGTAATGGAACTTATAAGGTGAAGGAAGGGAACAATATGGATAATAGCAGGTTAAAACCAAAGAGAATAAAAGAGCATTGAGGTGTAACTCAAGTAGAAAGCATAAATTTTTTACCCAAAACCATAAAATGCTCATTCTCTTCACACATTCTTTCCTTTTTCTATTCTTTTCTTTTTCCTTTTTTTGTTTTTTTACTGTTTTGTTTTGTTTTGTTTTTTTTGTGGTACCAAGCATTTCGTATCAACACACCAATTCCCCCACACATAAATCATTGCAAGCAAAAGAACTCCTCCAATAAGAAAATCAATGCTCTCCCATTCCCTAAGGTAAGGTAAAACATGGTTTTTCACTCAAAGTTTGTAATGAGCTAAGAACAAAGAATGGGCAAATAGGCTCAGAGGGAGTTAATAATTGGATAAATGCAAGGTAGGTTTATTTGGCCAAAGCAGCTAAGTCAAGAGAAAAAATGCCTCTGTCATTTTCATGCAACATACAGACCAATGTAATCTCAAATCAATTCAATGAAGTTCTAGAAAATAAATTCATAATTGACATCACTCATGAAAGAAAATAAACCAAGTGTAAGTACCAAACTTGGAAAAGCCCAAAACTCATAAAGGTATGGAACATTCACTCAATTCAACCATGCTTTCTTCCTAATATCCACAGTCATATACACATGTATATCATGAAAATGATTCAACTATAAACTATTTTGCATACTTTTATTATCAATTAAGCTCAGATTCAACACATGCTTGCATCAAAATTAATTGAAAAGATCAAAATAATTTTTTTTTTATATGCAAGATCAAAATAATTTAAGACATACTATGAAATGCAAGTTAAGATGCGTCTCAAGAGCAAAACTACTCTTTACTCTGCCATCATACATCTAATAAGCTAGTAACAATAAAGATTAGCTGGTTAATTTTTATTTTATTTTTAACTAGACTATGTACATGGTCTTGTCAACTATCCCTCCCCCCAAATAATTTAAGACCTTGTCCCCAATGTCAAAATATAGATAGGTAGAGAGTGGAGAAGATCTTACCTGAAAACTGCAAATCAAGCCTGAAATAAGAAAAATTACAAAAAACTAAGATCAGATGCTGGAACGGCTGGCTGGTAAGTCCCATTACTGCTTTTTGGATGGCTGCACTGGATACTTCCAGATCCACATTGCACCAAAGGATCAGGAGAAGACCACATTTACCTGTCCCTTCGGCACCTTTGCTTATAGACGGATGCCCTTCGGCCTCTGCAATGCCCCTGGTACCTTCCAACGGTGCATGGTGAGCATATATTTTGATTTCTTAGAGGAGTGCATGGAGGTATTTATGGATGACTTCACTGTCTATGGTTCTTCTTTTGATTCATGTTTAGCTAGCCTATCTAGAGTGCTGCAAAGATGCATTGAGACTAACTTTGTGCTAAATTTTGAGAAATGTCATTTTATGGTAGAACAGGGTATAGTTTTAGGCCATGTAGTATCCAGTAAGGGCATTGAGGTAGATCATGCCAAGATTGATATAATTACTTGTTTATCTTACCCCACATGCGTGCGGGAAGTGCGTTCTTTTATTGGTCATGCAGGTTTCTACAGAAGCTTCATTGCCGACTTCAGCAAGATTGCCTTTCCACTTTCCCACCTACTGTAGAAAGATGTGGAGTTTAATTTTGATGATAAGTGCAAGGCAGCTTTCAACCACTTGAAGCAGGCCTTGACCAGTACCCCTATCATCCAGCCACCTGACTGGACATTGCCATTTGAGTTAATGTGTGATGCTTCTAACTATGCGATAGGAAGCGATCTTGGCACAGAGAGTGGGGAGAGCTTCTCATGTGATATACTATGCTTCCAGAACTCTGGATGCTGCTCAGGCCAACTATACCACAACTGAAAAAGAGCTTTTAGCCATTGTTTTTGCTTTGGATAAGTTTAGATCATATTTGCTTGGCTCTAAGGTTGTTGTGTTTACTAATCATGCAGCTCTTAAGTTTCTTTTGAAGAAGCCAGAGGCAAAGCCCGACTAATAAGGTGGATGCTCTTTGCTCCAAGAGTTTCATATAGAGATCCGTGACAAGAGTGGAGCGAGAAAATCTAGTGGCGAATCACTTGAGCCGCATTGAAAGGGCTTGGATCCCTTCCACCTGCAGGACTCTTTCCCAGGATGAGCGACTTACGCGGCTACAAGGTAAGAACACCTCTCCTTGGTTTGCGAGATATGGTTAATTTTTGGTTCTTTGGTGTTCTTCCCGCATATTTTACTAGAGCTCAATCGATAAATTGAAAAGTGAGTCTAAGTACTATGTATGGGATGATCCTTATCTGTGGAAGCTTTGTAGTGACCAGTTATTAGAAGATGTGTCTCGATCATGAGTTTCATTCTATTCTTAGCTTTTGTCATACATTTGCATGTGGTGGGCACTTTGGCTCCCAACGTGCCGCTAGGAAGGTTTTGGACTACGGATTGTATTGGCCTACCCTATGTCATGATGCATATCTGTTTTGTAAGTCTTGTGAGCGAGTGCCGGAAGAACAGGGACAATTTCACACAGAACGAGATGCCTCAAAGACCTATCTTTGTCTTGTGAGATCTTTGATGTTTGGGGTATTGATTTCATGGGCCCTTTCCACTGTTTCCTTTGGTTTTATTTATATTTTGTTGGTACATTGATTATGTATCTAAATGGGTGGAGGCAAAAGCCACTCGGACTGATGATTCCAAAGTTGTTGTGGACTTTGTTAGATCACAGATTTTCTGCAGGTTTGGAATCCCGAGGGCCATTATCAGTGATCAGGGTTCACACTTTTGTAACCGGAGAATAGAGGCTTTGATGAGAAAGTACAGTGTCTTGCACAAGGTTTCTACACCTTATCACCCCCAGACAAACGGGTAAGTCGAGGTCTCAATCCAAGAGATCAAGTACATACTTGAGAAGACAGTCCAACCTAATAGGAAGGATGGAGCCTGAGACTTGAGGATGCTCTGTGGGCTTACCGAACTGCCTACAAGACACCGATAAGGATGTCCCCGTACCGGATTGTCTTTGGGAAGGCATGCTACCTTCCGGTGGAAATTGAGCATAAATCCTATTGAGCGGTGAAACAGTGTAACCTTGACTTGAGTCAATCCGGATCTCAAAGGAAGCTCCAACTTCAGGAACTTGAGGAGCTTCGATTAGAGGCATATGAGAACTCCCGGATCTACAAGGAGAAGACTAAACTCCTTCATGATAAGATGTTGGTACGAAAAGAGTTCACCATTGGTCAAAAAGTCCTTCTCTACAACTCTCGCCTCAAACTTATGCTCGGTAAGCTCCGTTCTAGGTGGCTTGGTCCTTTCATTGTTATTAATGTTTTTCCTCATGGTGCAGTAGAAATTAAGAGTGAAGCCACCAACAAAGTGTTCAAAGTTAATGGTCATCGCCTCAAGAATTTTTATGAAGGAGCTCAAGAGAACCTCGTGGAGGAAGTTCAACTGCAGGCGGCCATCTATCATGATTGATCACTACTTTATTGAAAAAAAAAAGTCACGTTTAAGGTCAATGGCTAGAAATTGAATCATTACTGGGGAGGACTCATCGATCGTGCAAAATCTTCAATCACGCTGGCTGATAACATTAAAAGTAGCGCTTCTTGGGAGGCATCCCAAAGTTTTCTAATTCTTTCGTTTTTCAAACTTTGACTTATTTGCTATCATAGGAATCAAGATAGAAAAAAAAGGGTGCCAAGTGAGAAAATCTATCAAAGTTTGATTTTTTTGTATTTATTTTGTTTTTTATCTTTGACAGATGATTTTTCACCGGTTAAATGGCGGATAACGGTACTCCGTGAAATCTTTTTCGGTTCTTTCAGTTACCCACAAACACTTAAATCTGTATATAATTTTACTCAATTTTTTTTCTCTCTTTCTTCTTTCTTTCGAAATGGATAATCAGTTTTTTAACCTTCGCAAGCAATTTCCTTCTCTCCCTCAAAATGCTTTAACTAACATTTATTGTGTAAGGTTTGAGAGATTAAGGATGCTTATGCATAAAGGCATCCCTGCTGATATACGTTGGTTGATCGAAGCAAATGTCCGAATCATAGGGGAATTTTCTAACGCTCTTGTTTCATATATGCCAGGGCTAGGCAAAAGTTCATATGCAAAGAAAAGAAGAGCAAAAAGGTTACGTGTCTGCTTTAAATGTGCAAGATGGACCTGTAACACAACATGCAGATCAATTGGAATGACGTCCATAAATCGACTTGATAAAATTCACTTCATTAAGGATGGCATGAGTAAGGAGTCTTTAGATAACATTCTATTGACTCTTGAGACGCATCCTAGTCGAGATGTGCAGAGAGTACTTCACGATTTATGGTCAATATTCCAAGATGAACATGAGCGTTATAGTCTTGGGAATCTGACTCAAAAAGACCCTGTTTGCCAATTTTTAAGAAAATTGGATGGGAAACCGTCCATCGGCCCATAAAGAGCATTCAAGCCGTTACTGGACGTACAACCAGAGGAAAATGTGAGCCATAATCACACCTCCTGTAAGTATTATTTTTTATTTTTCCTTTTTCTTCTTGTTTATTAAAAAAAATTCAAAAAAAATAAAAAAAAAATAAAAAAAAAATTAGCCGTATTTTTTGAAATATGCGTTGCGTATTTTCAAACTTCTTCTGACACATATAGATTAGTCTTTTATCCTTGTCATATAGCTATTATTATTGCTTTGCTTCTTTTCAAACTTGCCTGACACACGAATCTACCCCTCCTTTATAGGTGTAATTATTACATTTGAGTTTTGATTCTTTAAATAATGTATTTTGCTCTCTTCAGATCATTGATAAGGTGAGAGTAAAAAAAAAAAAAAAAAAAAAATGGAAGTCACTTCAGTTCGTCGGATCAAGAGTGTTTGTGTCTTTTGTGGATCTAATCCTGGGAAAGATAAAGAGTTTGTAAATATTACACACCATCTTGGTCGAGTGCTAGCTGAGAGAGAAATCCATTTTGTTTACGGAGGAGGTAGTCTTAGGTTAATGAGTTGTGTAGCAACTGCTGCACATTTAGGAGGTGGCAAAGTCCTTGGTGTCATTCCTAGTCCTTTAGCTATTGGAAATCCCACTGGAAAAACAGTAGGTCATGAAGTAATAGTATCTTGCATGCACCAACGCATGAACATTATGATAGCCAATGCTGATGCCTTTATTGCCCTACCTGGTGGTTTTGGAACTTTGGAAGAGCTCTTCCAAATTACATCCTGGTCACAACTGAACTTTCACCAAAAACCCATAGGTATTTTAAATATTAATGGTTTTTATGATAGTTTGTTTTGTTTTCTTGATCATGCTGTAGAACAAAGGTTCATCTCACAAGCGACACGTCAAATTCTTGTAACCGCTGCAACCCCTGAACAATTGCTTGATCAACTACATGAATTTGTCCCCCAACATCATCCAGTAATGACTCCACTAAATTGGGAACAAGGCAGCAGCAACAAAAAGCAAAAACTTTATTTGACTTTGTCCTCTTGAATTTTTGTTTTCTCTTATGGTTTTAGTTTTTTGTAATTTTTTCTTATTTCAGGCCCGATTTGCAGTTTTCTGGTAAGACCTTCTACACTCTACCTATCTTTATTTTGACATTGGGGACAATGTCTTAAATTAGTTGGGGGGATAGTTGACAACACCATGTACATAGTTTAGTAAGAAAAAAAAAACTAACCAGTTAATCTTTATTGTTACTAGCTTATTAGATGTATGATGGCAGAGTAAGGAGTAATTTTGCTCTTGAGACGCATCTTAACTTGCATTTCATAGTATGTCTTAAATTATTTTGATCTTGCATATAAAAAAAAATTATTTTGATCTTTTCAATTAATTAGCATGTGCTGAATCTGAGCTTAATTGATAATAAAAGTATGCAAAATAGTTTATAGTTGAATCATTTTCATGATATACATGTGTATAAGACTGTGGATATTAGGAAGAAAGCATGGTTGAATTGAGTGAATGTTCCATACCTTTGTGAGTTTTGGGCTTTTCCAAGTTTGATACTTACACTTGGTTTATTTTCTTTCATGAGTGATGTCAATTATGAATTTATTTTTTAGAACTTGCATTGAATCGATTTAAGATTACATTGGTCTATATGTTGCATGAAAATGATAGAGGCATTTTTTTTTTGACTTAGCTGCTTTCGCCAAATAAACCTACCTTGCATTTATCCAATTATTAACTCCCTCTGAGCCTATTTGCCCATTCTTTGTTCTTAGCTCATTACAAACTTTGAGTGAAAAACCATGTTTTACCTTACCTTAGGGAATGGGAGAGCATTGATTTTCTTATTGAAGGAGTTCTTTTGCTTGCAATGGTTTAAGTGTGGGAGAATTGGTGTGTTGATACGAAATGCTTACTACCAAAAAAAAAACAAAAACAAAAACAAACACAAAAAAAAGAAAAAAAAAAGAATAGAAAAAGGAAGGAATGTGTGAAGAGAATGAGCATTTTATAGTTTTGGGTAAAAAATGTATGCTTTCTACTTGAGTTACTTCTCAATGCTCTTTTATTCTCTTTGGTTTTAACATGCTATTATCCATATTGTTCCGTTCCTTCACCTTATAAGTTCCATTACAACCTTACTCAATCTGAACATGCATATTTCTGATTAAAGCATGATTATGCTATACTTTATTCTCAATTGGTTTGATTCAACTATTCTTTGTTAAGCATACTTAACTTATTAATTATGGTTTATATTTGATACAATGCTTGTATTTAAAAATTAGTTGAATTGATTAAATAAAGTATTACTTGTTTGTGGGTATCATCCTGGTAAACCCTCATGAGACTATAACTCGTCCACTAGGGACACCTAGGGGTTTAAAGGCTTGTGGCACATGCTAAGTGCCATTGTGTTTTCCTACGAAAATGGATTAGATTAGGTATAATCAGTTTTTATGTTTTTAATTTAATAATATGATGTTTCTTGTTTTTCTTTAGTTTTGTTCTTATGTGTTTTGCCCAGGAGTGCAAAAGCTTAAGTGTGGGAAAATTTGATCAATCAATTTGAGACACTTATGTTAGCTTTGTATTAGGCTTTATTAGATGTTTATTGTGCCCAATATTAGTATTTTAGATAAGTTTAATGTTGTTGGGCTTCATTGGGCTTTAATGCAAATATTGAATAATTTTTAGATTTTGATGCATTTTGACCTTTCTTCCTTAGTTAGGCCATAACTTGGGACTCGGTGATCCATTTGAGGTGATCTTGGTGTCTTTCGAAAGCTAAGACAATGCTCTACAAGTTTCATGAAGAACTCAAGAGCTGGATCGGACTTCTAAGGGTCCAAAATATCCCTGCAATGCAGAGTTGGTTTGCTGTCACGAAAATCTGGGCAGTGTGCACATATTGGACTACATAGTGTGCCATAGACCTCCTCTTGAGCTGAAACTTGGCCATTGGAAAGATAAGACCCATATCTCCAACTTCACTGAAGACCATTTAGTCAATAGATGTCGTTTTAAGCATGATAATGAAGCTACAAGTTGGTTTGAATTTGGAAACACATTTTGCCAACCTAACTTGAGGTAGGTTCGGTGTTTTTGGCATATCTGGAGTTCTAAACGTCCACATGGCATGATTCCAATTGCAAAATTTCAAGGAGACAACTGGCTACAACTTTCATGAGACCTCCAGCCAAAATGCTCCGTCTAGGTCATGAAAAGCAGGACAGAAGTCGGATAAGAGTTGCTGACTAAAAGCCACCAACCATACACCAACCCACCTACCATGCACCAACCCACCAACCATGCATCAAGCTTCCATATTTGACAATTTTCATATTTTTATCGCTTGTATTCAGATTATGTATATGTACAAATTGGCTTCTAGGATTAGTATAAATAGAGTCAATCTCTTTGTATTATCATTCATTCAATTTTAAGTAAGTTTGAAGAAAATTTGAGTATTTGTGAGAGTTTTCTTTCTCTTCTTCTCCATTCTCTTTACAATTTTGTTTTTGTTCTTTTATTTCTGAGTTCTTCCTTCCCATCCATGGAAGGCTAGGCTCTCATAATCATTCCAAGGGATTAGCCATCTTGATGTTTAATTTGGAGATCTTGTTTCGCTTGTTCATATTGCTTAATTGTTATTCAAGTTTCTCTTCTTCCTCTTTTGATTTTTATCTAGATTAAATTGCTTAATTTGATTTAGATGTTGATGTGATAATAGCTTTATTATCATGTATTCAAAGAGGATCACAAAGATTAAACAATATATTAAAGCTTTTTGATAGATTGTTTAGCTTGGTTAAATTCTAGATCTTAAGTTAATCTATGTTGGATGGTGCTTACTTTATCTAACCTTGGTTAATCAAATCCTAGATGCTTATCTAGTAGAGAATTCTTGGATCATGTTAAGGCTTCTTAATGTGATCTAAGGCCAAGAACATGGCAATTAAGTGAATTCCTTGTGATCAATGATAAGTTAAACTCAAGATCGGTAAATTTCCTTGGATTGGTTGTTTCTTTAGATTTGTTTACAACTTTAAGTCTCATACTTTTATTAATCTTGTTAATCAACAACAAAACCCCCATTTTCTAATTATCTTGATCTAATTAAATCTTTGTTTTTGGATCCTTGAGAGACGATTCGGTTCATTCTCTATACTACAAATTAGTTTGTGAACCGGTTATTTTTATTATTTGATAGATCTCGACAACCTCTTATCAGAATGACATGAAAAGACTGTTTCTGGAGATGTTCTTTCCTGCATCAAGAACTGCTGCAATAAGGAAAGATATTTGTGGCATGAGGCAACTCAGTGGTGAGACTCTCCATGAGTATTGGGAGAGATTCAAGAAATTGTGCTTGAGCTGCCCACACCATCAAATTAGTGATCAACTGCTAATCTAATACTTCTATAAAGGGTTGATGCCAATGAAAAGGAGTATGATTGATGTTGCAAGTGGTGGAGCATTGGTAGATAAAACTCTAATTGCTGCTAGAGACTTAATTGCAAATATGGCAGCAAATTCTCAGCAATTTGGTACTCGAATGGGTGTTGCAACCAAAGTAGTCAATGAAGTTAATACCTCTTCACATGCTGATCACAAAGGATGGAACATAGATTGGATGAGCTCACTTCTTTGGTCAGACAGATGGCAATGAGACAACACCAACCACCTGTGCAGACCCCTGCAAGAGTTTGCAGTATATGCTCTAGCTCATCCTATCCCATAAATCCGTGCCCCACACTGCAAGATAATAGTTCTGCCTTTCCAAACCAATATGTTGCTATAACAGGAATTTTTCCTGGTAAACCTCAATTTCAGCAGCAGCAGCAAAGATATGACCCATTCTCCAACACCTATAACTCTGGTTGTAGGGATCATCCAAATATGAGATATGGCAATGCCACTGCCCAACAACCAAATCAGTATAGGCAGCCTTTCCAATAGCAACCAATGAGGCAACAACAATTTCAATCCCATGCTGGAACTAGTAGGCCATTTCAATCAAATATGCAGCAACAGTCAATTATGCAGCAACAGCAAGCAAATGCAACACCAAAGTCTGAGCCTTCATTAGAGGATATGATGAAGCAACTTGTTACCAACAATCTCCAATTTCAAGAAAGGACTGATGCCACAATTCAAAATTTGGAGACACAAATTGGTCAATTAGCTTCCTTTATGAATCAGTTACAAGCTCAAGGTAGTAGTCAACTTCCTGCACAAACAATTCCCAATCCAAAAGGGAATCAATGCTATTACTTTGAGGTCTGGGAAATCCTTACAAGTTGAGCAGCAGCAGAATTAGAATTCTGCAGATTTTATAGATTCAGCAGCAACAACAGACTCTGCAATAGATGTGTCTAATTTTGCAGATAATCAGAAAACAGATTTTGCACATAAACCGCATTCTGCAACAAAAAAATCAAATTTTGCAGATTCTGTACCACTTGTGTAGCAGAAGAACAATTGTGCAGTGTCACTTCCTTTCCCACATAGAGTAGTCCAATCTAGAAGATGAGATGATGCTGAGAAAGATAAAGAGCTTCTGGAGACCTTTCGGAAGGTGGAGATGAACATCTCATTGTTAGATGCGATTAAGCAAAATCCTAAGTATGTCAAGTTTATGAAAGAACTCTACACACACAAGAGGCGGCTGAAAGACAATGAGAGAATTAGCATGAGCCGGAACATCTCATCCATCATTCAACCTATGCCACAGAAATACAAAGATCCAAGGACTTTTACCATTCCATGCATAATAGGCAATTCAAAATTTGAAAATGCCATGCTAGACTTAGGTGCTTCAATTAATGTTATGCCTATGTCTGTATTTAACTCTCTTAGACTTAGACCTTTGCATGCCACAGGTGTAGTGATTCAGTTGGCAAATAAGAGCAATGCCAATCCAGCCGGACTAATTGAGGATGTGCTAGTGTGAGTGGGTGAATTGATATTCCCTGCAGGCTTCTACATTCTGGAAATGGAGGGGGAATCACCAACCACTAGGGCTTCACTCATTTTGGGGACACCTTTCCTTAAGATAGCTCAGACGAAAATTGACGTGCATGCACGAACTCCATTATGCAGTTTAACATCTTTGATGCTATGAAGCATCCCATGGAGGAGCATTCTGTTTTTCATATTGATGTCCTTGCTGATTTGATTGATATTGCATATGATGAGTTGTATGCTGCTGACTTTGATGGTTTTTCTGATTCTGTATGCACTGGTTGTAATGGTGCTGTTTTGTGTAATGTGTGTGTTGAGATTGCTGCAGTTTTGAGTGTTGACCATTCTGTTTCAGCAATTGATGTGAATTGTGCAAATCATGCAGATTATGTAAAATCGAATTCTGCAACAACTGATTTTGTAGATGCAGAAATTGTAGCACCTGCAGAAGTTAATTCCATCAGCAGTATGCTTCCCTCTATAGTGCAACCACCTAAATTAGAATTGAAGCCACTGTCTGACCATTTCAAATATGTTTTCCTTGCAGAAGATGAGCAATTACCTGCCATAGTTGCCAAAAGTCTACATGCTAACCAAGAACAAATGAACATATAATTTTTCTAATAGAACCAATTGATAACTTAATTTTGTTATTCCAATATTGCTTATCTTGCATATCAAATGTTGCTTATATTCTGTTTTAGAAGCATGGGTTTAACTATTCGATCGTTTTTAAAAGTGCGTCCAATTGACCTTTTTGGTAAACGTCCAATATACCTTGTGTTGTATTATTAATACTTTTTTGGATTGTCCAAAGTGTATCTCAAAGTTTAGATTCAAATATTCATCCAAAGCTTCGAATTCAATTTCAAGAATTGTTCATCATTAAATGCTAAAGAGATCTTTGATAAAGTGTGCAGTAAAAAGAAGTCAAAAAATACTGATGCTGATACACCTAACATCTGTACAAGTTCAGCAACTACGATATCTTTGTTCACTCAGAAGATTCAGTACAAGACTTTGAGTTTTTAGCAACAATGATAACGAAGCTCACTATTCAAGAGAAGACAAACACGTTATCTGTGTTACACATTTAATGAAGCTTAGAACGGGAACATTTATTACCGTTGGACGAATGACTCATGAAGACAAGCCTTGAAGCATATAAATACTAGTGTCGAAAAATTCAAGCAAATTCGTTCACTTCTGAGAATTCAATCTTATTTTTTCATATTTCGTGTAAAGATATTCTAAACACACTGACCTTCATATTTCTTATACTCACCTTTCGTGAGTTATCTATCAAGTGTTTTCATACACAACTCTCTTATTACCTATTACTTGAAGAGGTATAGAATACTTGTTACTTGAAGAGGTGTAATACTTGTCACCTAAAGAGGTGTAGAATACTTGTTTCCTGAAGATGAGAAGAATACTTGTAATCTTTAAGAGATTAGTGGAAATCCTTCTTATCGAATGGACTGGACGTAGCTTTTGGGTTTTAAGAGTGAACCAGTATAAATTGGTTGTGTTTCTCTCCTCTTTTACCTTTAATTTATCCTGTGAAATCTCTTGAGAACCTTCTATTGTTGTTTCTTATATCTTTTTAACGTTGGACTTCAAGAATTGTTCTTGCATCCAAAGTTTTTACTGAAACTGGTTCTCTACGTCCAAAGCTTTTTTCAAATGGTTTCTGCGTCCAAAGTTTATTTGCGAAGCTGTTGCTCTCGAAAAGTATTCCATTTTTTTATAACATAATTCAACCCCTCTTCTTGTGTTATATTAATTTATTTCAGGAGGAGTTTCATGTCGGCAGTTGCTTAAGAACATCGACAATCAGCCGATCTACCTCCCACAACTCCCAATATTTTGGAGACTCCACGTCATTAGGGGCCAAGCTTCAATATAACTGGAACCTTAGTTTCTCATCGCAGTCAAGAAAATGGGTCGAGTTTGTGCAGCCCCCTGCACTTTGAAAATTTGCTCTTTAAAGTCCTTGTAAGAGGACTCATAGGGCTCCAACAATCTCTGGTCAGGTCTACTTCGCAAAGAAACCCACCCAACCTTGTCGTTCTTATTGCCTTGCGTGTTGAAAAAAAAGAAGAATACATTCACCCACTTCGGCATCTCGAAGAACTCACACAAAACCTTAAAGGCCCGAATGAATCCCCAATATTTGGAGTGTAACTGAGATAGAGTGACGTCGAAAAAGCAGAGTAACCCAATAACAATCCGGGAAAACAACAATTGCACACTGAGCTTGATGAAAATTGTTTCGTACAGATACATATAGTGAGGACCCTCGATTCGAGGCTACAGATCCGGTCATCAAACTCACAAGGACGACAGACGACTTGTGAATCCCATTTACCCTCCTTGGTCAACTACAGGTACTCTCGCAACTCGTCCATCGCAGCCTCCGATGCAATCGAGGACCGTATGCATAAAACCTCGTCCTCCACCTAGGGATAAAGGTCATGGTCAGATGGAAGAAGTTATTCCCCCGCAAGAGCCCTAACTACTCTTCCCTAGCCATCCACGAGGTCCGAAGAGTGTTTCGACTTGCAGAATCCCCAAACTGGTTAGAATCTGAATTGACGCAGTAAACTCCCCCAGCAACCTCATGAACTCCTCAGGATGACAGTTTCGATCACTAATGCCCTCAAATAGAGAGCTTTTCCTAGCTAGAAGGGTGAAAACATCCCCTAGAACCTCCAGAGAATACTCACTCTCAAAACCGCTACCTAAGACCCTAATTTTAACCATGACAAAAGTAAAACCAGAACAAAAGAGGGAATGACTAGAGCTGTCAAAACGGACCAACCCAACCCACCTGGGTTGGCCCACTGCGGGTTGGAGGTTAAGTGGGTTGAGCCAGGTTGGCTTACTTTGGTGATGGGTTAGAAAATGATCAACCCGGCTCACTTTAAGTGTGTTGTTGGGTTAAACAGGTTGGCCCATCAAAAAATAAAGAAAATTTTAAAAAATTTTATAAAAATAGAGAAAAATAAAAAATAAACTCTGAAGCATAAAATAATTATCAAACCTATGATATATTACTAACAAAATATTCAAAACCATTTATCATCAACCTTTAGTCATAATTAGAACATCGAACATAAATATAACTTACATAAGTAAGAATCCAATCAAACCATAATTCCCAACAAGACAAAACAACAAGTTCAAACTTCAAACTACAAAAGTTACAGAACATTGGAATCTCATGAATCCCCAATCTTCAATTCTTCAACTCTACAAATCTCAATTTTCAATCTCATGAATTTCATTTTCATGAACAACATTGGAATCTTGTTTTGACAAATTAATATCAACATTCCCATCATATCCATTATCTTCATCTACATACCAAAAATGCCACAAAATTAACAATGAATATTTGTTTAGAAGTATAACAATAATGAAATAAAATTTGAAATTCAAAAGAGTAAAGTAAGGTTAGGTTATGAATATTACCGGAATAAGTGAAGCCATTTAACCAATTATGGGTTAAGATAAGAGCTTGAACATTATCAGGAAAAAGGCAACAATGGTATTTATTAAGCACACAAGCACCATTCTAAAAGCGGACTCACTAGCAACAGTAGTGATTGGAATACTTAATACATTGCATGCCATCCTTGAAATGTTTGGATAACGTTGTTGGTGATCTTTCCAATATTTCAACACATCCAACTTCTCAAAAAACCTAAGTTCAAGTTGTGCCTCATCTAAATAAAGGTCCAATTCAGACTTCCCAGTGACATTAACATGTTGGCTCACATAATTGATATATTCCTAAGCCATTGAAAGAAAATTGGAAACAACAAAAGAAAAAACAATTAACCAAAGGAATAATTAAATACTATCGGAAGAAATTCAATTCTTCAAAGAAAACCATACTTACATCAAATGCATCAATTCCTTGCCCTTTGTGTGGATTGGAAACTTGTTGTATTGGATTATCATTTTGGGAACTTGATGTACCCGATTCATTTAAATTTTCTTTCACATATTCTTAAAAAAGCTTATATAACTTGCCCTTGATATAATCAAGCTTCTCTTGACAAGTAAATGAATCAAGTTTGGAATAGAAAAATCCTAGCAAATTAAATTTCATTCTTGGGTCAAGAATAGTCCCAATTGAAAGAATGACACTATAATCATTCAAATACTTACTAAACTTAACTGTCATCCTTTCAGCCATGTCTTTAATTATTGAATCATCATTTTTGACTTTATCCTTCAACAAACATTCAATTTTTCATACTTGCATGAAGTACAAGTTGGAGGTTGGAAAAGATGTACCCGAAATCAAATTGGCTATCAGATAAAATGGGCGTAAGAATTCACACATTTTCTCACCCCTTCTCCATTCATCATTTGTTGGACAATATTTAAAATTTATATCATGTAAACACAAGCTAGAAAAAGCACGATAATACTTGATTGTACTTTCAAGCATAATGAATGTTGAATTCCATCTAGTGGAGACATCCAATCTCAAACCCACATGAGTATCAATGCAACCAACTTGATCAACACATTCTCTAAAGTTAATCTTTCTTGCCTCAGATGCTTTCACATATTTGATACTCTCTCTAATCTTGTGCAAAGCACCACTAGCCACCTTTAAGCTCTCTTGAACTATAAGATTCAAGATATGGGCACTACACCTCACATGGAAAAATTCACCATCACACAAGAAATTATTTTACATAGAGAATAGCTTAATCAATATATCATGCATATTGTCATTAGCGCTAGCATTATCCAAAGTAAGAGAAAAAATCTTTTTATCTATTCCTCAATCTTTCAAGCAATCAAACATTTGTTTTTTTGCCAATTCAATCCCTGAATGTGGGGGCTCCATTTTACAAAAAAACAAGAATTTTGCTATTCAAGTTCCAGTTATTATCAACAAAATGAGCAGTTAAGCAAATATATCCCTGGGTAGTGTAAGTAGTCCAACAAGCAAATGTCAAACAAATTCGATTACGACATTTGTACATTGATTGTTTCAATTTCTCTTTTTCATTAAGATGAAATTTCCAAATATCAAATACTGTGATGTTCCTACTATAATGTTTTGCATCAGGATTTAACAACGTGTGCAATTCCCTAATCCACTTATATTCAACAAAATTAAACGGAAGACCATGCCCAATGATGACCATGGAAATAACTTCACGTACATATTTGTGGTCAATTTCTCTAGACATTAACTTCCCTGCATGGTCAATTATCATTGTAACCACATCTTGATATTTAGGGAGAAGTTTACACTTTTTCATGTGACGTAATAAGGTTGAAGTTCCTATTTTAGTGCCACCAATTACATACTCTTGCCCACACCCATTGCATTTAGCCTTTTCTTTACCATTTTTCACGCCAATTTAGGGAAAATTTTCCAAACGTCATAAGTGCAAGATTTAGCCTTTTTGCTTGCTCTATCAGTCTCACAACTATCATCTATCTCTGTTAGCACCATTTCATCAACAATTTTGAATTCATCATCAATGCAATTCATACTTTGATGTACAGTTTCAGAAGTCATATTGCAAGTCAAAACTATAACAATTTAACACACAAGCTGTCAACATAAGGAAATATGATATTATCAGAAACACAACATTTCAAAATAATAAGCAGTCAATGTTGAGCCAAAAGCAAACAAATAATGAAGTTGCTGCAGTGAAGTGAGCAACCAACATGACATTAATCTACATAAACATTATATATACTGGAAATTTAAACCTATAGGAAATAAATGGAAAATAAAAAAAATCCCCTAAACTAGACCCATTAATCTACATACCTATATCATATACTGATATATATATATATTGGACACAGAAGTTAAACCCATTAATATATATATATATATATACACACACACATAGATACAGAATGAAATTAAATGGAAGTCAACATAACTCATAAATTCAGTAGAAATAATGCAAATGCTCTCTTAAATTCATTGATTTGACGCTTCGTGTTGTGTGGGAACTCATTCCTTTTTTTCTTTCTTGTGTAGGAAGATTTGAATCTCTAATGGCCTTCGAAAAATGAAGGGTGTGTGTGTTTAGTAGCTGAGGGTAGAAGGTCAAGGGATGACTGGATGATGCGATGCTGGTGGTGGATTGTTGCTTGCTGGCGAGATGTGATGCTACTGCCTGCTGGTCACTGGTCAGATGCGACGCCGACAATGGGTTCTCACTCTCAAGTTATGGTGGAAAGACTTGAAGATATGTTAGTGATATTTTAGGGTTTCAAAATGAGAGTAATTTTTTACCAATTTTTTTTAAAAAGCGGGTCAGATAGCGATAACCCAACCCCAACCCGTTTAACCCATGGTGAAAATGAATCAACCTGGTGTGCGAGCAAAAATTTAAACAACTCAACTCACCATTTTGGCAGGTTGAGTCGGTGACAAGAGGTTGTCGAGACCTCGTCAAATAATAAAAATTACCGGTTCGCAAACTAATTTGTAGTATAGAGCATGAACCGAATCGTCTCTCAAGGATCCAAAAAGAACAAAGATTTAATCAAATCAAGATAATTAAAAGGGGGGTTTTTATGATGATTAACAAGATTGACAAAAGTACAAGAATTAAAGTTGTAAACAAATATAAAGAAGCAACCAATCCAAGGAAATTTACCGATCTTGAGTTTAATCCATCATTGATCACAAGAAATTCACTTAATTGCTAATCATGTTCTTGGCCTTAGATCACATCAAGAAGCCTTAACATGATCCAAGAATTCTTTACTAGATAAGCATCTAGGATTTGATTAACCAAGGTTAGATAAAGTAAGCACCATCCAACATAGATTAACTTAAGATCTAGAATTTAACCAAGCTAAACAATCTATCAAAAAGCTTTAATATATTGTTTAATCTTTATGATCCTCTTTGAATACATGATAATAAAGCTATTACCACATCAACATCTAAATCAAATTAAGCAATTTAATCTAGATAAAAATCAAAAGAGGAAGAAGAGAAACTTGAATAACAATTAAGCAATATGAACAAGCAAAACAAGATCTCCAAATTAAACAACAAGATGGCTAATCCCTTGGATTGATTATGAGAGCCTAGCCTTCCATGGATGGGAAGGAAGAACTCAGAAAATAAATAACAAAAATGAAATTCTAAAGAGAATGGAGAAGAAGAGAAAGAAAACTAACAAATACTCAAACTTACTACAAAATTGAATTCTAACTTACTTCAAATTGAATTCTAACTTACTTCAAAATTGAATCCCCCATAATACAAAGAGATTGGCTCTATTTATACTAATCCTAGAAGCCAATTTGTACATGTACATAATCTGAATACAAGCTATAAGAATATGAAAATTGTCAAAAATGGAAGCTTGATGCATGGTAGGTGGGTTGGTGCATGGTAGGTGGGTTGGTGTATGGTTGGTGGCTTTTAGTCAACAACTCTTATCCGACTTCTGGCTTCAAATTCATCACCTAGACGGTGCATTTTGGCTTGGATGTCTTCATCAAAGTTGTAGCCAGTTGTCTCCTTGAAAATCTCCAATTTGAATCATGTCATTTGGACTTTTAGAACTCCAGAAATGCCAAAAACACTTCACCTACCTCAAGTTAGGTTGGAAGAACGTGTTTCCAAATTCAGACCAACTTGTAGCTTCTGAAGCATGCCTAAAACGACATCTATTGACAAAATGGTCTTCATTGAAGTTGGAGATATGGGTCTTATCTTTCAAGTGACCAAGTTTCAGCCCAAGAGGAGGTATATAACCCACTATAGAGTCCAATATGTGCATACTGCCCAGATGGTTCCGTGACAGCAAACCCACTCTGCATTGCAGGGATATTTTGGACCCTTAGCATTCCGATCCAGCTCTTGAGTTCTTCATGAAACTTGTAGAGCATTGTCTTAGCTTTCCAAAGACACCAAGATCACCTCAATTGGATCATCGAGTCCCAAGTTATGACCTAACCAAGGAAGAAAGGTCAAAATGCATCAAAATCCGAAAATTATTCAATATTTGCATTAAAGTCCAATGAAGCCCAACAACATTAAACTCATCTAAAACACTAATATTGGGCACAATAAACATCTAATAAAGCCTAATACAAAGCTAACATGTGTGTCTCAAATTGATTGATCAAATTCCCCCACACTTAAACTTTTGCACTCCTGGGCAAAACACATAACAACGAAACTAAAGAAAAACAAGAAACATCATATTATTAAACTAAAAACATAAAAACTGATTGTACCTAATCTAATCCACTTCCGTAGGAAAACACGATGGCACTTAGCATGTGCCACAAGCCTTTAAACCCCTAGGTGTCCCTAGTGGACGAGTTATAGTCTCGTGAGGGTTTACCAGGATGATACCCACAAACATGTAATATTTTATTTAATCAATTCAACTAATTTTTAAATACAAGCATTGTATCAAATATAAACCATAATTAATAAGTCAAGTATGCTTAACAAAGAATAGTTGAATCAAATCAATTGAGAATAAAGTATAGCATAATCATGCTTTAATCAGAAATAGGCATGTTCAGATTGAGTAAAATTCTTCACAAGTGACACTCAAATCACACAAGGTGTTTAGGTTAACTGTTTACGCTCAACACAGTCAAATTATGAAAGTATTTTACCATAGGCTTGCATATACATCAATTCTCCACTACTTAGATCAAATAAATTACAAAAATCAAGAGGTCTTTCAAAAAAGTTGTAATGGAACTTATAAGATGAAGGAAGGGAACAATATGGATAATAGCAGGTTAAAACCAAAGAGAATAAAAGAACATTGAGGAGTAACTCAAGTAGAAAGAATAAAAATTTTACCCAAAACCATAAAATGCTCATTCTCTTCACAATTTCCTTCCTTTTTCTATTCTTTTATTTTTCTTTCTTTTTTCTCTTTTTTTTTGTTTTTTTTTTCTTTTGTTTTTTTTTTTTCGTTTTTTGTTTTTTTTTGTACCAAGCATTTCGTATCAGCACACCAATTCCCCCACACTTAAATCATTGCAAGCAAAAGAACTCCTCCAATAAGAAAATCAATGCTCTCCCATTCCCAAAGGTAAGGTAAAACATGGTTTTTCACTCAAGGCTTGTAATTAGCTAAGAACAAAGAATAGGCAAGTAGGCTCAGAGGGGGTTAACAATGGGATAAATGCAAGGTAGGTTTATTTGGCCAAAGCAGCTAAGTCAAGAAAAAATGCCTCTGTCATTTTCATGCAACATACAGACCAATGTAATCTCAAATCGATTCAATGCAAGTTCTAGAAAATAAATTCATAATTGACATCACTCATGAAAGAAAATAACCAAGTGTAAGTATCAAACTTGGAAAAGCCCAAAACTCACAAAGGTATGAAACATTCACTCAATTCAACCATGCCTTCTTCCTAATATCCACAATCATATACACATGTATATCATGAAAATGATTCAACTATAAATTGTTTTGCATACTTTTATTATCAATTAAGCTCAGATTCAGCACATGCTTGCATCAAAATTAATTGAAAAGATCAAATTTTGTTTTTGTTTTTGTCTTTTTTTGTCTTTTTTTTTCTTTTTTTTATATGCAAGAACAAAATAATTTAAGACATACTATGAAATGCAAGTTAAGATGCGTCTCAAGAGCAAAACTACTCCTTACTCTGCCATCATACATCTAATAAGCTAGTAACAATAAAGATTAGTCAAGTTAGTTTTTTTTTTTTTTTTTAACTAAACTATGTACATGGTAATGTCAACTATCCCTCCCCCAACTAATTAAAGACATTGTCCCCAATGTCAAAATAAAGATAGGTAGAGTGTAGAAGGTCTTACCGTAAAACCGCAAATCGGGCTGAAATAAGAAAAATTACAAAAAAACAACAAAAACCGTAATGTAAAACAAAAATTCACAAAGACAAATTCAAATCAAGTTTTGGCTTTTTCTTTCATTTCTTCTTGTTCCCAATTCCGTGGAGCCATTCTTGGATCACGTTGTGGTACAAATTCATTTAGTTGATCGAGCAATTGTTCAGAGTTGCGTGATTACAAGAGTTTGACGTGTCGCTTGTGAGATGAACCCTTTTTCTACAAAGATGATCAAGAAAACAAAACAAAGCTGTCATAAAAACCATTAACATTTAATATACCTATGGGTTTTTGGTGAAAGTTCTGGGTGACTGTGATATAATTTGAAAGAGCTCTTCCAAAGTTCCAAAACCACCAGGTAGGGCAATAAAGGCATCAGCATTTGCTATCATAATGTTCATGCGTTGGTGCATGCAAAATACCATTACTTCATTCCCTAATGTTTTTCCAATAGGCTTGCTGGTAGATAAAGGACTGGGAATGACACCAAGGACTTTGCCACCTCCTAAATGTGCAAAGCAGCTTGCTACACGTACCATTAACCCAAGACTACCTCCTCCATAAACTAAATGGATTTCTCTCTCAGCTAGCACTCGACCAAGATGGTGTGCAATATTTACAAACTCTTTATCTTTCCCAGGATTAGATCCACAAAAGACACAAACACTCTTGATCCGACGAACTGAAGTGACTTCCATTTTTTTTCTCTTTTGTTTTTTTTTCTTTGTACTCTCACCTTATCAATGATCTGAAGAGAGCAAAGTGCATTATTTAAAGGCATGAAAACTCAAAGGTAATAATTACACCTATAAAGGAGGGGTAGATCTGCGTGTCAGATAAGTTTGAAAAATAAGCACAGAAATGATAATAGCTATATGACAGAGAAAAAAGGCTAATCTATATGTGTCAGAAGAAGTTTGAAAATATGCAACACATATTTCAAAAAATATGGCTATTTTTTTTTTTTTTTTTTGATTTTTTTTTTTGATTTTTTTTTTTAATAAACAAGAAGAAAAAAGGAAAAATAAAAAAAATACTTACAGGAGGTATGATTGTGGCTCACACTTTCCTCTGGTTTTACGTCCAGTAACGGCTTGAATGCTCTCTATGGGCCGATGGTCGGCTTCCCATCCAATTTTCTTAAAAATTGGCAAACAGGGTCTTTTTGAGTCAGATTCCCGAGACTATAACGCTCATGTTCATCTTGGAATATTGGCCATAAATCAAGAAGTACTCTTTGCACATCTCCACTAGGATGCGTCTCAAGAGTCAATAGAATGTTATCTAAAGACTCCTTACTCATGCCATCCTTTATGAAGTTAATTTTATCATCTCGGTTTATAGACGTCATTCCAATTGATTTACATTTTGTGTTACAGGTCCATCTTGCACATTTATAGCAGACCCGTAACCTTTTTGCTCTTCTCTTCTTTGCATATGAACTTTTGCCTAGTCCTGACATATATGAAACAAGAGCGTCAGAAAATTCACCTCTGAGTCGGACCTTTGCTTCGATTAACCAGCGTATATCCGCAGGGATGCCTTTGTGCATAAGCATCCTTAATCTCTCAAACCTTGCACAATAAATGTTAGTTAAAGCATTTTGAGGGAGAGAAGGGAATTGCTTGCAGAGGTTAACAAGCTGATTATCCATTTCGAAAGAAAGAAGAAAGAGAAAAAAATGAGTAAAATTATATACAGATTTCAGTGTTTGTGGGTAACTGAAAGAACCGAAAAAAATTTTCACGGAGTACCGTTATCCGCCATTTAACCGGTGAAAAATCATCTGTCAATGAAAAACAAACAAAATTAAGACAGAAAAAATCAAACTCTGATAGATTTTCTTGCTCGGCACCGATTTTCTGTCTTGATTCCTGTGAATGCAAATAAGTCAAAGTTTGAAAAAATGAAAAAGTTAGAAGACTTGGGTTGCCTCCCAAGAAGCGCTACTTTTAATGTCTTTGGCCAGCGTGATTGAAGATTTTGCACGATCCATGGGTCCTCCCCATAATGATTCAATTTCTGGCCATTGACCTTAAGCGTGGCTTTTTTTTTTTCAACAAAGATTTATATAGAAAACAGAAAATAAACACAACAGACAAAACAAAAAATAAAGACAGAAACAGAAAAAAAAAAGTAATAAAAGACAAACATCGCTGATGCAAAGAAAATGTACGAGAAATAGAAATAGACAACACAAGCAGTGAAACAACAACAATGAGAAAGAGTAAATTGTAACAGTCAAATAAAAACAGAAACAATATTAAAAACAATAGTAAAACAGTAAAAAGAAAAAGAAAACAACAACTAGAAAAATGAAATAAAAGTGTGGAAAGAAAACTCCCTATGGATAGCAGAAGCAACAAAATTCCGGCGGCCACACCATAGCCAGTGTAATGGATCACCACATCCAGAATCAGAGGGTTTAGTCTCCTCGGGGGCTGCTTTATTGGCTTAACTCCATCTTCAAGTAAAATCCTGCGCATGCATATGGAAGGGCTAACGCTAGGAATGTCTGCAAGTGTGCATGCTCTCAGATTCTCCCTCAAAATGGGTAGCAACCTCTCCTCCTCATTAGTAAGGAGGTTTTTAGCCACAATGGACTCCAATTTTGTTGGCTTCACTACTTCTGTAGATTGAATTGCTGCATAATCTGCTGAAAAAGATTCGTCATGTCTCAAAAAGGCAGCAATCTCAAGACATGCATTACACAACATATCACCATCACAACCAAGACAACAAACAAAATCATCAAAATCGAGTAAAACTAGCAAATTCAAAGACACAAATCATCAATTGGTTTTTTCTCATCAATGATCTCATGTTTTGCGTAATCGATTTCTGCATCTCATTGCTTGCTCAACTCGACTCAATGAATATGTAAGTTGGCCAACTTGGGTCTTCACGCTTTGTACTATAGCTTACATTCTCTCTTTGGAATTGGATGTTGTTCGAGCAAATTGTTTTACCAAATCCTCTAGTGTAGGCTCGCATTCCATGCTTATTGGGGCTTCTTCTTTGTTGCGGCAAAGATAGGTTCTTGGTATAGACCGATTGGTTCAACATAAGGTTCGAACCAAGGATGATCTCCCAATCATGGTTATATGTGGTAGAATAAGGATCATATCCAAGCTGTTGGTATTGTGGTTCACCAAGAAATACACCTGTTGCATCAACAGAATGGTCATGAAATACAGAACCATCATATTGTAGTGTGGTGCAAGCATATGTGTGATGATAAGAACTACAGCATATACTACAAAATCTTGCAGGTTCTTGCACGTAAGTGATGTTGTTCCACCGCTAATCGCCTCACCGTATAAGCTACCATCAAGTTTATGCTCCATCAGATTAGAGATCAAACACAAAAACACAAAATCACAAAAACAAGTCTAAATATACACACAAAATAATTACAGAAAACATATCTACAGATTTTTAAAAATTATGGGACTACCACAGAGTGCAATCTACACAAAAATTCTATCTAACAGAATAATAAAAAATCTTAAAAAATTGAAAAAGTGGTCTAAACGATGGAATTTGGCAAAAATAAGGGTGACCTCACTATAAATAGTGAGCCTTTCTCAAAATAACGACTTTCATTAGCCTACCAAAATTCAGATCAATCAGAGATACGTTACCGAACCAAAATCTTGACAGGATGCCCTTTACCCAATTTCAGCCGAATTCCACTTGAAAATGCTTCAAAAACAAAACAAACACAATTGTTAGAGTTAGATGAAATGATCAAATAGTTGCCTTTGGATCCCCGGCAACGGCGCCAAATTTGACAAGAGGTTGTCGAGACCTCGTCAAATAATAAAAATTACCGGTTCGCAAACTAATTTGTAGTATAGAGCATGAACCGAATCGTCTCTCAAGGATCCAAAAAGAACAAAGATTTAATCAAATCAAGATAATTAAAAGGGGGGTTTTTATGATGATTAACAAGATTGACAAAAGTACAAGAATTAAAGTTGTAAACAAATATAAAGAAGCAACCAATCCAAGGAAATTTACCGATCTTGAGTTTAATCCATCATTGATCACAAGAAATTCACTTAATTGCTAATCATGTTCTTGGCCTTAGATCACATCAAGAAGCCTTAACATGATCCAAGAATTCTTTACTAGATAAGCATCTAGGATTTGATTAACCAAGGTTAGATAAAGTAAGCACCATCCAACATAGATTAACTTAAGATCTAGAATTTAACCAAGCTAAACAATCTATCAAAAAGCTTTAATATATTGTTTAATCTTTATGATCCTCTTTGAATACATGATAATAAAGCTATTACCACATCAACATCTAAATCAAATTAAGCAATTTAATCTAGATAAAAATCAAAAGAGGAAGAAGAGAAACTTGAATAACAATTAAGCAATATGAACAAGCAAAACAAGATCTCCAAATTAAACAACAAGATGGCTAATCCCTTGGATTGATTATGAGAGCCTAGCCTTCCATGGATGGGAAGGAAGAACTCAGAAAATAAATAACAAAAATGAAATTCTAAAGAGAATGGAGAAGAAGAGAAAGAAAACTAACAAATACTCAAACTTACTACAAAATTGAATTCTAACTTACTTCAAATTGAATTCTAACTTACTTCAAAATTGAATCCCCCATAATACAAAGAGATTGGCTCTATTTATACTAATCCTAGAAGCCAATTTGTACATGTACATAATCTGAATACAAGCTATAAGAATATGAAAATTGTCAAAAATGGAAGCTTGATGCATGGTAGGTGGGTTGGTGCATGGTAGGTGGGTTGGTGTATGGTTGGTGGCTTTTAGTCAACAACTCTTATCCGACTTCTGGCTTCAAATTCATCACCTAGACGGTGCATTTTGGCTTGGATGTCTTCATCAAAGTTGTAGCCAGTTGTCTCCTTGAAAATCTCCAATTTGAATCATGTCATTTGGACTTTTAGAACTCCAGAAATGCCAAAAACACTTCACCTACCTCAAGTTAGGTTGGAAGAACGTGTTTCCAAATTCAGACCAACTTGTAGCTTCTGAAGCATGCCTAAAACGACATCTATTGACAAAATGGTCTTCATTGAAGTTGGAGATATGGGTCTTATCTTTCAAGTGACCAAGTTTCAGCCCAAGAGGAGGTATATAACCCACTATAGAGTCCAATATGTGCATACTGCCCAGATGGTTCCGTGACAGCAAACCCACTCTGCATTGCAGGGATATTTTGGACCCTTAGCATTCCGATCCAGCTCTTGAGTTCTTCATGAAACTTGTAGAGCATTGTCTTAGCTTTCCAAAGACACCAAGATCACCTCAATTGGATCATCGAGTCCCAAGTTATGACCTAACCAAGGAAGAAAGGTCAAAATGCATCAAAATCCGAAAATTATTCAATATTTGCATTAAAGTCCAATGAAGCCCAACAACATTAAACTCATCTAAAACACTAATATTGGGCACAATAAACATCTAATAAAGCCTAATACAAAGCTAACATGTGTGTCTCAAATTGATTGATCAGTCGGGTTGGCTCACGAGTTGTAACCCATATTGACAGCTCTAGGAATGACCAACTTGAACTGAATAAAGGAGAAAATCCTAGAGAAACCACCAAAGGCAAATGACTAAAACGAAAAACCACGACTCGTCTATAACAACTGCAAACTTAGGGGCATGAGAAGAACGACTGTGGCAAAGAACTAAAAACAAAGGAACAACTACAAACTTGGGGGCAGAAGAAGACGAAAAATGAAACCTTGCCCCCTTTCTTCTCCCCTTTTATAGAGTTTAAGGCAACCTTTCGACAAATTGACTCCCCACCTATTTATTTAAATTTTGAAAAGATAGGAGACGTTTCGAAACTTGCACCTCTTCACTAACTTGACCACGCACGTGGCTCAAGGAAACCCTGGCTCACCACGTGGCGAGTCAAGAAATCTACAGGTCTCGCATGACGTCTCGAATTAGGGCTTCAAAGTCAAATAAACACCAATCATCCCAGCCTCACTAGCTTGGCCAGTCCACAAGATCAAGGAATTCACTAAGTAGATCAACCGCAATAAAGATGATTATGAGCTCGATACATGACTGTCCTGTCAAGAACCGAACTAGGGGCAATGTCCATCACTATTTCTTCAAGATCGGGCTACGTTATGGTTAACCCGTCCCATCCTCAGACAAAAGCACTGTGGAGGAGCAGTTCTACTTATTAGAGCATTAACTCCATAATTCTCCCCAATCACATTGGAGTAGGAGACTTAACCCTAAAGAAAGTCACTTCAACATTATCTTATCTCTCATCTCCCAACATCCCTATATAAGAGAGGGTCAACCTCACTTGGTAAGGATCTGAACCCCTCATCTCTCATAAATAGACAGAATCTAACTTGAGCATCAGAGTATCTTTGCAGGTACCTGCCCCACCATAAAAAACAACTCTTCCATGACAGAAGAGACCAACACCCACATCAGAGCTCGCCCAAATGTGATTAGAAGCTATAATCTTGATTCACCACAATCTAAATACCACTCCAACAATTTGAGTGAGGACATGTTTGTCTCCTAATTAATAGTAAAATCGTCCCCCATCGAAAAAGCCAAACTCTTTCTATTTTGTGCTTAAGAGAGAGATCCCTTTCAAGTCCCTTTGTTTTTATCTCTGATGAGAAAATATATAGAAAATAATTGGCGTTATACATGTTTGAAGACATGTTGAAATGTCATGAGTAATCAAAACTAATAGATATTTTATTGCTTATCTTTATTTTATGAACATTGTTCTAGTGGGGTCTGAATGAATAGTAGAATGCACGTTAAACAGAGTTCAAAATCATGATACCCAGACGTGTCCCTCCCCAACACAAAGTCTATGGATTAATTGAAGGAAGCAAAGGCACATGGAAAATGTTGAAAAGACAAAAAAAAAAAAAAAACTAATTTAATTGGGGAAAACATTTATGCAAGTTCCATGGAATTTAAGATGTGTAATGAGTACACTAGGAAGCAGGCATCTTGTTGCGTGAGAATGGGAGCATCTCCCTTTTTCTCAGTTTCTGCTGCACGACACCATGTATGGCTCCCCAAGAAGAATTAATGCAGTGTTAATTTGACCACCCAATTTTCTCAAGTTTTTTAGTTTTTAATTATTATTGTTGATGTATTTCGCAGACTGGTTTGATTAAACAAGAACTTGTAAGAAATTCAGAGAACCTATTCCCTGCAACTGCAAGTCCATACTGCTTAAAATAAAATAAAAGGGACAAGTAGCTACAATTGTTTAGAGAATAACATTTAAAATTTAGGGAAAAGATGCCTATACAAACTTTTTGTGGTATATGTATAATTTGAATGATTCATAAAAAAATTTATTGTGAGATTATAATGTTCTCAAATAACTTACATGGGAGTATGTGAAAAATTTATAAATATAAGTTTATTTAAGTGTTATTATTTTAAATATTAAGGACACAAAAGTTTTAAGTAAAATAATTTAAATTTATATGCAACTACATATAAAGTTATTTGTATAATTATAAAATTGTACAATATTATTCATTAAAAAATTCAAAAATGTAAATAAAATGCAAAAATAGAGTGCAAAACATCTTAAAGTAAATGTTAAATTAATCTATATGTCCATATACTATTCATATATTTTCAACTACATCCTTATATTTTAAGTTTATAAATGTGTCATTATAGTTTTAAAAAAAAATTAATTGGTTTCTACCACTAAAAACTTCTAACGTATTCTAACAATGTCAATTACAAATTTTTTAAAGAGTTTTGTTAACGTGTGCCCTTAGAGCACATGTACAGAAACTGAAAAATAAATGATTAAATGAAAAATATAAGCATTTAATATCTTAAAAATTTTAAAAATATTTAATGTTTTCTTTTTTAAATAATTAGGATGATTTAATCAAAAGTAATAAATGTTTTTTAACATGTGTCATTCCTAAGAGCACATGTTAACATAACATTTTTTTTTAAACAAAGGGACCAATTACAAACATCTTAGGTCTTTATAATTTAAAAGAAAATTAATTATGTCTCCAAATTTAAGCTACCATTAATAATTTATAATGGTGCTTTAACGGCAGGGACTTACTTAAAATTTTAAAAAAGTATAGAGACTCAATTATAAACCTTTAAAATATAAAAACATAATTAAAAATCTCTAAATAATCCAACATATTCCTTTTTTTTCTGAGTATTCCTAATTTTTTCCATACCTAGAATATACATGCCAATGATTGAAAATGATGGACAAACCAACCTTCCTCACCCTCATTATTATATTGTTCGTCATGTGCATATCAGATATTTGAAATCTACTTTAAATTATTGAATTGTATTTGGTACAGTAAAATCCCAAACCTATACATATATATATATGTGTGTGTGTGTGTGATCCAACGCAAATATACTCCTTTCTCTAAAATGTTCCTATTCTTAATAGAAGTGTGATTCGATCCCAAGTACGTTCTTGCACTTACTGTAAAAGATCAATTGAGACAAGTGACACATTCCATTATTAACAAGTATTTTTTTTTTTTGAAGAAATTAACAAGTATGTTACTAATGCAATACATGGGATATTTTATATACATTTATATTTAAAAAATGGGTAAAATTATATTAACACCCTTGAAGTTTGCAAAACTTATAAAATACTCCATCGATATTATATAAACTCAGTTTACGTTTAGTTTATACCGATATAAATGAAAACTAACCCATATATATAGATATATATATATATATAGATATATATATATATATAGATATATATATATATATATATATCTATATATATATATTCTTGGATAGATATAATACATGTTCAGTTAGTGCACTAAACCAATACAATTATTTAAAAGGAAAATGTTTGATAATAAAAAAATTAGCCAATTTTTTTGTATAAAATAAATTGAAATTATTATTAATTTTCGAATAAATGGATACTTTTTATTATTTTAACTTATTCAACAACCACATTTAAATTTTAAGAAAATTCTAAGTAAAAAATATCAAACTAACCATTTATTTGTTCAATGTACATCCATTTTTACCAGTTTATCCAAAATAATTCCTACATATATTTGTACCTTTTAACTAAATATCAACGAAAAAATATTAATTGAGCTAGATTATCGTTTCTCAACATGCCAAATGGTTTGAGAATCTAAAATCAGCTTAACGAAACTGAGAATATCCCATTTAGCCACTCTTACCGCTTTGATAAGACCATTGGTTATCTAAATCACCACTATATATTTGCCAACCTATCTGAATACGCCGAACAGGCAACCTAATTACCTAACAAATCAAACCCAATGACCTCCTTCCCCTCTCCACTTTCCCCAAATTCCTGTACTTTTGATTTCCCCACCATGACAAACAAATAGAAGTGACCAAAGGTGCACCTCAAAGGGTCAAACCTCACTCACCAAAATTAAATTAGCACATACACATCTTCAACTCCACTTAGTTACACGTGAAAATGTATATTAATGTGGAAAAATTATCCTTTTCTTGAATCCACATATTTGTTTTGGAGAGTAAAATTAGGGGTTTCCAAGGGGTTAGGGTAGATCTATGAACTCGCACGTTTTTATTTAACTCAACCCATAATTGACAAGTTAGTTTTGGTCTGTAAGTTGAGTTAAGTTTAAAATAATCAAACACACGAAGTATTAGTCGGATAAAGAGTTGAGAATCTCTCAACTCGCACAAACCTAACTCAATCCACTTAATTTTTTTATATATATTTTAAGATGTGTTATTACTTTTTATTAGAACTTTCAAAATATTATATAAGTTTATAAATTTTTAGGATAATTAATTTCTTGAGAATTTTTAAATTAAAATTACATTGTATTTAATATTTGAGGGCGAGTTTTAGACCATTTTTGTAATTTTTTGCAACACATCACTATTGAGGCATTGGTTTCTGTTTAAAACTAATTAAGAACTCTTGATAAACATATTAATCTATATGATTAAATGGATGAAATTGAAAAGATAGAAGCAAGTAGTGTACTATATAAAATTTACTTAATTTGTTTATACAATTACTAATAGTTTAATCATTAATGCTTACTAATGCTTCATGATTCATTTATGTGTTAGATGTAATTGCTGTTAGAGATGAAGTTGTAGATTGTAATAATTGATCATTTTATATGTTTTCTATTTAACTAGTTAGAATTCTAATTCTTTTTAATTTATTATTTTATTATTGGTTTGAACTTATCTTTATTTAAACAATTGTGTTAATTGTAATTAATGTTATGATGTTGTTGACTTACAAAAAATCAAATAGGAGAAGAGACGTTAATTATAGTGTTATTGATTATTTATATTACATATATCGTTGTTATTTGTTTGTGTTGATCGTAATTATAATCCTAGAGTTATATGTACTTTAAATTTTATATTTTATGTTATATCATTTTGAAACTTATATTATGTTATTAAGAATAAATTTTGATATATATTTTAGCATATGTTAATTTTTTTTATTCAAGTTCAATTGACAAGTTAAACCCAACCCAACCCACATATAAATAGGTCAATAAAAAAAAAAAATTTCAAACCAACCCAACAAATGCTTTCATAAATAAGTTAAATCTAAAATTATCCCAAATCAATTCAACTCAACTCATATACACTTTTAAGTAAAACATTAGGTAGAAGAGGGCCATCCAAATCAGTATTTTAAAAATCAGTGTAATTAAGCCGTGAACCGGAGACTCCATAGATCCTAATCTGACAAAAGAATCGCAGAAGCAGTTCAAAAAAGCAGAATCAATAAAAACCTGTAAAAATGGGATAACTGGGAACCGACCGGTTCTTGAATGAAACCTTTTTTGGTATTGGGATGGGACTTTGGTTTCACTTTCACAATCTCTCTTCAAGTTCAGCAGCGGCAATGAGGCAGTGAGGCTCCACGACTGCCGGATGCGAGCTCCACCTCCACGATGGCAGGCGGCCAGGCTCCATCGCCGACGAGCTGAACGATGCTCCAGCGACGAGCATAGACGCTGACAAACTAAACGGCGTAGGCGGTAGATCCTTTCCTCATTTCCATGGCCTGTTTCCAATTTCCTCATCCGTGACAAACACGAGATGAGTTTCTTGAATCAACGAACGAAACCCACTCTTTGTTTTTTATTCTTATTTATTCATTCATGGGTCTGCGGCTAGTTCAGCATAAAACCCACTATTTTCTAAGTATTAGTGTTTGATGGTGTGTACATGTATTAAAAAGTCAGGTGAGTGGAGACTCTTCAACCCAATAACAATTTTTACTTTATTAGATTAATTTTCGAAAAACCAAAGTTATCCTATTAGCAATGTCATTGGCAACACGAGGGATAAGTCGTAAGTTTAAAATTGCCTAAATTGTGAGCTAAGTTATAAAATGTTTAATTATTTATTTTTTAAATAAAATTGATTATTGAATCTGAATTAGAGATATTGAATATCTCTTTATTAATGTACATTATATATATATATATATATATATATATATGAGTTTAATTTTGATTTATAAAATTTTTTATATTGTCACTCAATCATATATTGCCAACTCATTAAAAGAGTTTGATTATTATAACAATTATATAAAAAATCTAACACTTTTAATGATGTGTCAGTACATAATTAGATGATAGTGTAAAGAAATTTTACACTGACAAATAATCATATATATATATATATATACAACAAATACCTAAAAGAATTTAATTTCAATTCACTGTCAGTATAAAGTTTTTTTACACTGTCATCTAATCATGTGCTGACACATCATAAAAGAATTGAACTTTTTAGGTGATTATTGTTATAGTCAAACTCTTTTAATGATTTGGCAACATATGATTGGATGACAGTGTAAAAAAACTTTACACTGATGGTAGATCTTAAACTCTACCTAAAAAGTCTAAGTCTTTTAATGATGTATCAGCACATGATTTAATGACAGTGTAAATAAACTTTACATTGACAGTGGATTGAAATTAAATCTATATATATATGAGTTTAATTTTGTTTCATTGTCAGTGTATAATTTTTTTTTACAGTGTCACATAATCATATATTGTCAACTCATGAAAAAGGTTTAATTATAACAACTACTTTAAAAATTTATCACTTTTAATAATATATCAGTACATAATTGAATGACAAAATTTTTTTTATACCAATAATGGGTTAAAATTAAATCTTTTATATATATATATATATATATATATATATATATATATATATATATTCAAGTAGGTAGCTCGATCCCTATAACGAAACATGAGCGAAAAGTCCATCTTATTTGCTATTAAATTGACGTATGAATACCCAAAACCTTTTTAATGACAGCATCATCCTTAGGAAACTTCCTGGAACCCCACCCAAAATGCCAGTGATGGACTTGTTCCTTCCCACGCTGCCACCATTTAAACCCTCGACCTTCAACCCTCTTTCCCCTCACCCTTCCCCCGTCTCTCTCATCATCTGGGTCATCCACCATTGCCAATGAAGCTCATCAACATCAACCCCAAGCGCTTCTTCCGCTCCAAGAAGCACCGCTCCGCCGTGTCCAGATCCGACCCGCCCTCGTTCAGCTCCGGCGCATCCTCCTCCTCCTCCTACTCCTCCACGGAGGGGTCCACCCACAAGGCCGTAAAATGCGGCGACGGCGCCGGCACCCCGACCAGCGTCCTCCCGGTGGTTTCCGGCGACTGGTCCGACGAACTCTCCGGGTGCGAGCTGGCCCGGGCGTTCCGGCTCATCGACCGGGACAACGACGGTGTCGTCTCGAAGGAGGAGCTCGAGGCGGTGCTGACCCGGCTGGTGGCTGCGCCGCCGAGCCCCGAGGTGGTGGCGATGATGGTCGGCGAGGTGGACCGCGACGGCGGTGGGTGCATCAGCGTGGAGGCGCTTATGAACCAGGTCGGGTCGGGTTACGGGCCGGGTTGGGACCCGGAGGAGCTGAGGGAGGCGTTCGGGGTTTTCGACGAGGATCGCAACGGGAGGATCTCAGCGGAGGAGCTGCTGCGGGTTTTCACGGCGATCGGAGACGAGCGGTGCACGTTAGAGGAGTGCCGGCGCATGATAGAGGGCGTTGATGGGAACGGGGATGGGTTCGTGTGCTTCGAGGACTTCTCGCGTATGATGGAGCTGCAGAGTTGATTGTTGTTGATATTTTGGTCATCATCATTGATTATTTTATATAATTCATATGGTGTGGCTCTTTATATCAGAGATATATATATATATATATATATGAAGGAAAAACGAAGGCAACTTGTTTTCCTTTTTTCTTTTTCTTTTTTTAAATTATTTAAATTATTTTTCTTTCTGATTTGGGTCTATAATTATCAAGGTGAGATCAACTAAGAAAATGCGATCTTATAAATCAAAATTCAATAATGCCATCTTATAAATCAAAATTCAGTGATCCATTAATTGAATGGTTGTGATTGCTGATGTTAAAGTTGGGGAATTGAGCATATACAAATTTCGTGAATATATAAGAATGAGAAATGATATTCACATAATTTACATATTCAAATTTTATCTCTTTTTTCTTTCCTCTCTTATTCTATCTCTCTTCCTTTTCAATATTTAAAAACTTAAATAAATTAGGATATGTTTCCTTTTCAATATTTAAAAACTTAAATAAATTAGGATATGTTAAATATGTTATATGTGCAAGTATCATATTTATATGTACAAATATCAATACTCAAAAATAAGAATATTTACTTAATGGGACATGGCACATTCATTTTCTTCAACTCCCCAACGTTTGAAGAATTGGGAAAAATTCGCAGGCTGCATCTTGGTTGGGGTATGATTTAATTGTGAATGAGTCTTGTTTCAATGTAAAAGGAGGCTATTAGCAAACTTCTAAATTGGCTAATTTATGTGACAATACGTAAAACATTTCCAAGAGCTCTCGACAAACGTTAAATTAATCCTTAAATATCCCTTTGATATCCAAGAGTTGATGGTTAATTGATTAAGTAGATAAACACGTAGAAGTGTTACGGAATTTATAGATTGCTGTTCACATAAATCACAAGATAAGCAAGTTTCACAATCCATAAATTAATGAATACCAAATGAGATTGAGAGAATCATTCCAACATACATATATAAATAAATAATAAATAACATGAAACCGACAAAGGTTCCTTACACAAATTACTAAGAATGGCACCCAGTCAAATCCCAGATACCCTCTTTGGTCTTTTGGTTGAGTTGATGTCATAGAAGATATCAATTCCTTAGTGTGATAATTATGAAGATGGGAAGACGATGATGATGAAGATACAAGTCAATCGCAAAGTGGCAAGACTAATCTAATCTTGTTTCGTTTCTACGTCTTTGGCCTTTTACATTGGGTGGGCGAAAGCATCGTTACTCAAAGAATAATTCTATATTTTTTAAATAATTTTTTTAATTACTAAAAAATATTAAATATTATTTGAGTTCATATTAAATGCATTTGTTTTTTATTTTAATTAATTAAAAAGATATTAAGACAACTTGTTAAAAAATATATAGCATTACTGGTACTCAAATAGCTCTTTCAGTGGGGCTACCTTTTGGCCATGTGAAAAGCATGGGGATGCAAAAAATGCTTCAGTAAGAGAGTCGTATATGTTTACCACTGAGAGAGAAAGAGAGAGTCGAATATGACAATAAAGTATAAAACATAGATGTGTAACATTATTAAACATATAAAATTAATATGCTTTAGTGTAGCAGTATCATTTCTTTCGGTTAATATTTATAGGATCACATTGAAGATTATTCTGTTATTTATCTTTTATTTCAGGGTATTAGTATTTTAGATAAATTATCTAACATTCATTAATTATTATTTATATTTAATAAACTTTTTAATATTTATTATAAAATTAATAATTAATAAATAATTAATAACTTATCCTAAATTCCAAATCTATTAAAATAAAACTTATATCTTATTTGATATACTTGCGAAAAAGACGATTCTGTGAATATTCAACGTCATCTAGTATAACAAAATTGGGTTATTGCCGATGATTTTCAGGAGCTTCGTGAAACCAACCAAATGATTCCCTTTTCTATACGACTCTTTTTTCCTTGAGGAGTTTCATTTGCTTTTTCTGTAGCTCGTTCGTAAAAGTCAAAGGCTAAAATGACCTAATTTCTTGCTGTGGAAATTTCCACCAAGTTAATACGACAATCGCATTGCTACCCTCAACTTAAAGCCTAGTTTACTTTATTATATAGTTAATCCAAACGGTTAAGAGCACAACAAACATTGGCACCGAATTTCCATTTATTTTATTTTATTTTTTACTTTATGGTTGGTTGGCAATTGTTAGCGTAATTGTCGATGAAGGTTAACTTAATGAATAGTGATATATATATATATATATATATTAGTTTTGTCAGTAGTACCATCAACATATTTTTTTGAAAAAATTAATAAATATATATTTTTATATATTTTAAACCTTTTTTATAAGAAATATAATAAAATATTTATTATATAAAAATAAAAAATAAGCATATTATTATTTATAAATTTATATTTGTATTTCAGGAAAAATAAATAATACATATAAAAATAAAAATCAAACTTTTCTTTATATATTAAATTTATTTTTATGAAAGATATTAAAGATAAAATAAAATATCAAAATGGTCATAAGAGAAACAAAATTTAATTTAAATTAATGAAAAAAAATAATTATCTTGGATTTTTATTAAAAAAATATAATAAAATATTCATTATATAAAAGAAAAAAATAAATATTTCATTAAATAAAATTTTAAGTTTATTTTTATGCAAAAAATTAAATAAATATTGAATATCCATCATGAAATAAATATAAAAAAAACTAACGTTTTAAAAAACTATTAAATTTATATTTCATGAAAAATAATATATATATATATATATATAACAATTTATTTCAGAGATGATGAACAATAAAAAAAAGGAATAAGGAAGAAGAACTAAAATCAGATTATATTTTTTTAAAATACTAGGGTGCAAATTCCATCACTTTAGGGATTATTTTACAAAAGGAATTACCGAACACTTTACATGTTATTTACTTTACGAAAATCAGATGAAGAACACTTTACATGTCATCCACTTAAGGGATCATCAACTTTACCGATCATTTTCATTATTTCAAATAGCTATTTTTTATTTGTTCAATTCAGCACGGGTTCTGAAACTCAAATTGCACTCAGGTTCCATAGAAATGCCCAAATAAAAATGTAATGCAAGCGGTTGGATGTCCCATTATTTGTCTCGATGTTGAGATTGGGCATTGGTAAATTATTATACATTTAGCATGTAGTTCTATATATAGAATAGTATCATTTATGAATATCACACCTTTGTTTCGCAAATTGTTCTTCTTCTGCTCTTTAGATATATAAAAATGTTAGAATTCTCATGTTTAGTATATAATTTTAAAAAATATTTTCATTAAAAATAATTTTTAGAAATACTTTTTGTCCAATATTCTCATACTTTTTATTTCCAAAGGACATGTGAGTTTGTTCTATTTTCATGGTATAAAAATATTTTTGTCAAGTAAAATGTCTAGAATATCTAACCTTCTATTGTCATGTCATCAACCAGCTACCGTCGACAATCACCATCGACCAAAATCTGCGGTGTCCAATCATCGAACTCCCTTACCCTATTACCGCCAAGGATTGATGGTGGCCGGCAACTTCTGCCACTGCACTAGTCACCGAAATCAGGTCACCCCAAAGTCGTCGTCGACTTCGACCATTGTGTTGTTTAGTGAAATCTGGCCATCTCTCGTCACTACCAGCAATTAACAATGGTCAGCCACTTTGGCCACTGCACCGGTCTCCCAAATCCAGCTACTCACTTCCCTACTGACAATTGATAGTGGTTGACAACTTCGACCATCACTTGCTGTCAGAGTCATTCACAGGAATTTTTTTGTCAACCAAACGCAGTAATCATCATTTCGAGTAATATCATTCCTGGTAAGACCATTCTTGGGCATGTTATTTGTACGCTTATATTAATTTATGTTTATTGTGTGATTATGATTGAGATACATAAGATGCCTTTAGAATGCATAATTGATCTTAGAATAATTAATTAGGAGGATTAACAAAGTTAGACCCAAGTTAAAATTGTAAATTGGCCACATTACCTGTAGTGTAGGTAACATGGCTAAAAATATTGATTATATATTATATTCTCATAAATGGCAGGACCCTAGCTTAGATAATAATTTTTAATAATAGTTCTAAATATAATATGCAGGTTGTATGTAATTAAGAAAGAGATGAGTAAAACTAATTATGGCTTAATTCTAAATTAAGAATGCGATTAAAAAACTAGAATAGTTTAGCAAATAATCACTTGTACTATAAATTATATTTAAACCCGTTATAATTAAATCAATTCCCACCAAATCCTACCTCTATCCCTAATTAAAAGAGCCCTCATTGGGTCTCATCAAAGACCATTCATTGTGCTTAAACATACAAAAAAAGAGAAGGAAAGAGATAGAGAGAGAGAGAGAGAGAAAGCTTGAAGGGGAGGAAGTCCCATGGCTTGAAGCTTCAAAGCCTTGTAAGTCCTATAAAGAGGTCTCAACTCTACTTGTTGTAGAAGAGTAACGTGCAGCTAAGGTCCATATCACTCTATTGAACCTTTGAGTATTGGATTTTATGGCTGTCCTAGGAGCAAGGAGGGGAGGAGTCCAAAGTAGCCCCTGCATTAATCCTTTCCCATCATAAATTCTACTCTTAGCTGAAATAAGTAGGTGGATATGAGTTCAAATTTCTATTTTTAGCACATGTATATGCTTTGTTTTTTATTTGGATGCTCCTATACTTGTTTGCATACATGTTTTCATGTTGGATAATTAATTGGTGCACACCTTATCATGTTACCACAGAGTGATCCCTATCATGGGGGCAAGACCTTGTTTTGGCATGTTGCCATGATGTAAAGTAACACAAATGAGGGTTGAAGCCCTAAGATGGAGCGTAGGCACAAGATGAGACATGCCTAATATTATAGGAATTGGTTTGGGACCCTTTAGGATGGGACTAACCTTGGTAAAAAATGTGAATCTCATAGTTTTTGGCCAGTAGACTTTACCTATTATGTGTAAGTTTTAACTATCTCATGTTTGAACAAGTTGTGGTGCATTGCTGTCTTTTTCAATTGAATTGTAATACAAAGCTTGTCGTATACATTGCTAGTACATACCTATTTCATGTTACTCATCTGTATCTAACGAGATTGTAATCTCACCTCTATGAGTGGTGTGTCCAGATGAGAATGGTCCTAAGGTTGATTGAAGAACTAGCACGAGAATTTCTGAACAACTAGCACGAGAATTTCTGAACAAGTCATATTGACCTTAGCTTAATTTTGTTCTATTTAGAGTAATGTATATAGTGGAATGGTCAATTGAAGACTTTCATGTATATATATAATTATGGGAGAATCAGGTGTATAATGATGTGTAAAAATGTTCTGGGTTCAATTGGAACACTCGTATGTATATTTGGACATATTCTAATGAAATCTGTAGAATTGTGTGCGTAGGACTGTGTAATCTGTGTTATATGAAGATTGTAATATAATGGCCCTACAGAGGCTTTAGCTAGTGGTTATATTGTGTTTTAGATGGGGAAGAATGCATGCTAACAACCTATAAAGGTAATAATTTAACAGTCATTCTGCATAAACTCTACTCTAAACATCTTGTATGTTTAGTTGCATATATATGAGTGTATAGCTCATAATGACTCACTACCAATTGCATTAGAAAGCTTATATGTGTATATTTATTAGATAAATTTACTAGAATTTATGTCATGGCCAATCAATACTAGTTTTCGTTTGAAAGTGATATTTTTTTATCAAAATTTTGTGTTCTGACACTCTTTAAACCATATTGCATAGCTTTTTCAAAAGTTGCAATACCCCAGTCTTGCATATAGTCATTTATGTGTGACCATGAACACTTAGGATTACCATGTGAGTCATCTTTGTCATCTATTAGTTCTATGAGTTACAAAATGATTTTTAATGAATTTTGTAAGAAATTTGAATCTAAATGATGGGTATTTCTTTATTTATAGTTATGTTTTAAGGTTAATAGAGAGACATGTAACTGAATGTACTGAGCGATTAAGCGCTCAGTTTTTCACCGATTAATCGCGCAACTATGTTTTGCCTCGATACTTCACCGATTAAGCGGCTAAAAGTGGGCGATTAATCGCCCAGTATCAGCAACTAAGTTTTTCCTCTGTGATTGACAGATTAAGCGGTAAAAAATGAGCGATTAAGTGCCCAGTATCAGTAACTTCGAAATAAACTTATGTTTAACACAAATATCACAAAACCCATTTTATTTTTTTCTCCTTCTTTCTTCGTTCCCTCTCTTCCTATTCTTCTCATCCACCAAAACCACCCATTTCCTCCAATTTCTTGCTTCATCCTTGGTTGTTTAGAGTTTCTAGTGAGATTTTCTTCACCTTGCCATTTGGTACTTGTCTTGTGAATTTCTAAAGGAGGAAGACTTGCTAGTTGGGTGAGAATCCCAACTTACCAACTCCTCATTCTTCATCTTCTTGGCTTTTAAAGGTAATCCTAAGGCTCATATCTTTCTCTATTTGTAGTTGGATACAAGTTTTGAGATAAAAATTAAGATTTGCGGAGTTATGTGAACCTAGGGTTTGATTTGGGGATTTTGGAAATCTATGGTATCTCTACCTATATAGTGAGTTTTAATGTTGTTCTGGAGAAGTGATAGTGATAGGATGGGTGTTAGAACACAAAAAATTTTTGTTAGCTTTGAGAAGAAAGGATTACTCATTAGGTGTTTGATAAAATGCTTGAATAGGATAGAATCCTTAGTTTTAAGTATTGATTGTTGTTTTGGTTATGTTGTTGTGACCCTAGATTTATTGGAGGATCGTCCTATTAGTCCGTGACAACGTAGCTTTTGGACTCGTGGAGTTTCGCCCTTTGAGTGAGTTGATAACATGATTTATAACATGTTTTTGTATATTAATTTTTAAAGTTCTTTGTTGAAAGACTTCACAAAATCAGTTACCTTTCTTTGTTATTGAATTATAAGAAAGCTTGGGACAAGCACTTGAAAAGCCTTTTATTTGACATTTGACATATTGATAACAAAAGTTGATAGATGTTTAATATAAATGTTTATCATTTTTCCTGATTTTTTAATATCGATCATTGTGTTTTCAATAATTTGTTTTGAATTATAAATGTATGTATATCTAAATATGTACAACTATGTTTTGTTGGGAGGAAATTTTGATAGAATACTGACAAGAGGTTGTCGAGACCTCGTCAAATAATAAAAATTACCGGTTCGCAGACTAATTTGTAGTATAGAGCATGAACCGAATCGTCTCTCAAGGATCCAAAAAGAACAAATATTTAATCAAATCAAGATAATTAAAAGGGGGTTTTGATGATTTATAAAGATAATACACTAGTTGAATTAAAGGAAAGTAATTAACAAATTTAAAGAAACAACCAATCCAAGGAAATTTACCGATCTTGAGTGTAACTCATCATTGATCACAAGAAATTCACTTAATTGCTAACCATGTTCTTGGCCTTAGATCACATCAAGAAGCCTCAACATAATCCAAGAATCCTCTACTAGATAAGCATCTAGGATTTAATTAACCAAGGTTAGATAAAGTAAGCACCATCCATACATAGATTAATTTAAGATCCAGAATTTAACCAAGCTAAACAATCCATCAAAAAGCTTTAATAAATTGTTTATTCTTTGTGATCCTCTTTGAATACATGACAATAAAGCTATTATCACATTAACATCTAAATCAAATTAAGCAATTCAATCTAGATAAAAATTAAAGGAGGAAGAAGAGAAACTAGAATAACAATTAAGCAATATGAACAAGCGAAACAAGATCTCCAAATTAAACATCAAGATGGCTAATCCCTTGGATTGATTATGAGAGCCTAGCCTTCCATGGATGGGAAGGAAGAACTCAGAAAATAAAGAACAAAAATGAAATTCTAAAGAGAAGGGAGAAGAAGAGAAAGAAAACTAACAAATACTCAAACTTACTACAAAATTGAATTCTAACTTACTTCAAAATTGAATCCCTCTAATACAAAGAGGTTGGCTCTATTTATACTAATCCTAGAAGCCAATTTATACATGTACATAATCTGAATACAACCTATAAAAATATGGAAATTGTCAAATGTGGAAGCTTGATGCATGGTTGGTGGGTTGGTGCATGGTAGGTGGGTTGGTGTATGGTTGGTGGCTTTTAGTCAACAACTCTTATCCGACTTCTGGCTTCAAATTCATCACCTAAACGGTGCATTTTGGCTTGGATGTCTTCATGAAAGTTGTAGCCAGTTGTCTCCTTGAAAATCTCCAATTTGAATCATGTCATTTGGACTTTTAGAACTCCAGAAATGCCAAAAACACTGCACCTACCTCAAGTTAGGTTGGAAGAACATGTTTCCAAATTCAGACCAACTTGTAGCTTGAGAAGCATGCCTAAAACGACATCTATTGACAAATTGGTCTTCAGTGAAGTTGGAGATATAGGTCTTATCTTTCAAATGACCAAGTTTCAGCCCAAGAGGAGGTCTATAACTCACTATGTAGTCCAATATGTGCATACTGCCCAGATTTTCCTGACAGCAAACCCACTCTGCATTGCAGGGATGTTTTCAACCCTTAGAAGTCCGATCCAGCTCTTGAGTTATTCATGAAACTTGTAGAGCATTATCTTAGCTTTCCAAAGACACCAAGATCACCTCAATTGGATCACCGAGTCCCAAGTTATGGCCTAACCAAGGAAGAAAGGTCAAAATGCATCAAAATCCGAAAATTATTCAACATTTGCATTAAAGCCCAATGAAGCCCAACAACATTAAACTCATCTAAAGTACTAATATTGGGCACAATAAACATCTAATAATGCATAATACAAAGCTAAAATAAGTGTCTCAAATTGATTGATCAAATACTGTAGCTAACGGAAGTAGACGTTAGCCTTAGTGCACCTTGGTCAGAACCTCAGCTAGTAGGGGTGTTGCTAGCCCAACGTGTTGGCCCACATGATCTGATATGTTTGACTTGACAGGTAGATTTGACTCATGTGCCCTGTTGGTGGGCGTTTGTCGAACCTTTGAACTATGTGTTCGTCGGTGAGATTTCTATTTAATTCTGTATTAGAGACCTCCGATACGATATTTGACAATTGGAAATTTGACTATTGATATATTGTATTTGGCACAACACATATGTTTCGATATGTGGATGTAATTTCATTGAAAAAACCTTATGTTTACACTTGTCCCAATTTCATTATAGATTATGTTATCTCTTACTGGGTCTTATGACTCACTCCTCTATCTTATATGTATTTCAGATACAAATACTGAGCCAAGTGCGGGTTCTTCCAATAGCTAGAAGTTGGTCGTTTTGGTAAGCCCAACACTTTGTCCGTGTAGGCATGTCTGTTTTGTTCCTGTCGTTTGGTTTCTTGTATATTTTTGGGATATGTAATTATCTTAGATATGCTCCATTATCCACAGGCAGCATCTAGCTTCCACTGTATTTTTGTCTGGTCTTATGATATACACTTGTTGGAATTATGTATATTTATGCTTGTGATTGTACATGTTGTGAGTTGTTATTAAATTGGGATGTCAAATTTTTAGACGTTACTATGCTGAAATTTCGGTAGATTTAGGATATTGTCTTATTATGGTCTTTGGTCCGTTAGGCTTGCTAGGTTGGCTAGTCCTTCCTATGCGCCGGTCAGGGCCCTCTAGTTTGGGTCGTGACAAAAGTGGTCTAAATTGCATGAAACTTGTTGCATTTTTAATATAATATAGAGTAAACACTTATTTTAGTCTCCCAAAGATACAAGTGACATAAGTTTAATCCTCTAATAATTATGTGACATCAAATTAGTCATTTTAGAAGATCATTTTATGTCATTGAAGGATCAATTTGATGTCAAAAATACATTAAATGACTAATCTGATGTCAAAAATTAACATTGAAAGACTAAACTGATGTCACTTGTATCTTTAGATGATCAAAATAGGAGTTTACTCTATAATATATAACCCTTGTTTTGTAAAAATTTCAGGAATTTATCATTCTTCATGCGTTCCCAGATAATGGACAAAGTCAGTGCAAATTCTGACGATTTTGTAAAAATTTCAGGAATTTATCATTCTTCATGCGTTCCCAGATAATGGACAAAGTCAGTGCAAATTCTGACGAAACAAGATTTTGGCCTATAACAACAGTTACATTTTGCTGCATAACTTTGGTTCTATAATTCTGAATGGAACAATATTTGTTGCATCTAAAATATAAGGGATAAGGTTATCTTCTTATGAAATCTTATAATTTTAGGAGTTTTAACAAATCCCCAGCTTATTTTTTAAAAACGGTCTTTTATGCATAATCATGTTCTATTATCACTTGGTTTAAACCTACCAAAAACACCAATATGACTTTATATGTAAAAGTTGAGTTTGAATCTAGTTTAAATCATAGAACTAAATCTAGTAACCTAGTTTTCAATAAGAGGAATTTACCAAGTGGCTTCAATAACTCAAAAAGGGGCAGGGTGAATTGAGTTTTCAAAATTGTTTGCAAAATTCTTTCTTAAAATCTTCAGCGGTACTAATTATATTGAATCAATGAAATTAAGAGTGATATGGACCAAGGAAAACAATATCTCAACATAAGTTTTTCCACAAAATCATTTTAGAATAATGAAAGCACTAAGCAAGTTAAGTAGTAAATGCAATTCTAGAAACTAAGAGTCAAGGGTAAATAGAGTGCAGACAAGATTTATATTGGTTCAATCACTCATTGTGATTTACATCTAGTCCTCGAGATCATTCACCCGAGATTTTTCACTATGCTTCAAGTTTCTAACTTGGGTGCTTAAGAGACCCTTAAAAACAGAACACTCTTCACTAGTTTGGGATCCTCCACCTGAAGGTAGCAAAAGTAACACGAAAAGGGGGTTGAATTGTGTTTAAGGTTTTAAAAACTTTTCTGCAAAAGTTTCAATTCTCTCAAGTATGTAAACTTGGATAAAAGTAGAGTTAGAATAAGAACATTCACAATATTAGAGTACAGTATAAAAGTAGAGTGTTAAAAAAAAGAGTATGTTGAAACTTCTTAATCAACTGTGAAGAGAAGATTGAAACAAAAGATTTCTTTTGCAATAGTTCTGGTTTAAGAATGACAATTGAATAGCAACTTATAAGTTTAAATAGAAACTAAAGTTGAAAACAGAAAGATCAGTTACTTAAAACCCTTAAACTAGATAGGAGCTCTTCTTAAAAGAAAGTATTAACCAACAATAGTTAAATAATAGTAAATAAAAGTTAATGAAGAGAAACTTTAAACACAGAATTTATACTAGTTCGGCCAAATCAAGTGTCTACGTCTAATCTTTAGCTCAATTGAGATTTTTATACCTTTATCAAGTAGTTTTTTTTTCACTCTAGCCTCTTCAAGCTAGTTTAGAAATATTCTTTCTTCAACATTAGCCACTTCAGGCTAGAACAACCAGTTCAGTTAGCACAACAACTAACTTCTTACAATGATCACTACTAGATCACTTTATAGAATGTAAGGTTAGGTGATGTTTAAAATGGTACAAAAAGTACTCAAATAGTGTATAACACAATGTTGTACACTGAAATCTCTTTCCCATATTATAACTGTTAGCCGAAGGTAACCATCACACAAGAGGATGCGAATTGAGTGATTACAAATTTTAACTCAATCTTAAACAATTGTCTATTTTGATGCACCCAATCAATAAATATATTTCACAACAATTTATGCTTACATATGATTTACAATTCATATAATGCATAATATCAATCACATATAAGTATATAGAATAATGTAAATTATAGTGTGAATAATTGGAAACTAGTGGGAAACAAACCAAGATAGAAAATCACTTGGTTGACACCTTGTAGTAGACTACAAGTAGTGTGTAGTCAACTACAATGAGCCCCTACATCCATTCTTCGAGATCATCCACCCGAGATTTTACACTATCCTTTAAGCTTCTAACTTAGGTGCTTGAGAAACATTTACAAAAACAAAGCACTCCTCATACCATAGGATCTTCCACCCTTGTTCTTGAGCCTTTTTTCCTTAAATCTCCAAGGGAAATCTACCATTGAACTCTCTTGAGGGATTCTCCACCCTCTTACAAGTATTTTCAAAGATATACAAGAATAAACACTCTCAAAGAGTGAATATACAACTTGAAGAACTAATGGATAGAAAGATTATAACAATGAAAAGATCAAATCTTGATTTTGGTAAGAGAAAGATTGATTAATTGTATTAATATGAAAATATGAATTTCTCGCTTGTAAATGCATCAATATTGGCTTGTATTAATATCCTAAGTGATAAAATAACCTTTGGTGGTATTTTAGAACGATTAATTTCGAAAATTAGTCGTTTATAGTCATTACAGGCATTTTGGCACACTGTAGTCGACTATAGATATCTTATAGTAGACTACAATTCCTATAGAATGTAGTTTTCAAATTCTGGCATTTCGTAATCGACTAAAAGACCCTGTAGTCTACTACAATCCCTTTTTAGTAGTCTAGTAGTAGACTATAAGTTTTGTGTAGTTGATAAATCATTTTGAGACATTTATGTTAGCTTTGTACTTAGCTTTATTGGATGTTTATTGTGCCCAATATTAGTATATTAGATGAGTTTTATGTTGTTGGGCCTCATTGAGCTTTAATGCAAATTATGATTAATTCTCGAATTTTGATGCATTTTGACATTCCTCCTTGATTAGGCCATAACTTGGGATTCGATGATCCGTTTGAGGTAATCATGGTGTCTGTGGAAAGATAAGACAAAGATCTAGAAGTTTCATGAAGAACCAGAGAGTTGAATCACACGTTAAGACAATTTAAATTGAAGTCGAAGATAGGGCCAGAGAGCTGATATGATCCTGGCAGCCTGACCTCTGCGCAGTCTACAGTCCATATCTTGAGTTATAGAAGTCCATTAGACGTCAAACCAGGGCCAAATGAAAGTTGAGACATAAAGATACAATTCTTATAAGACCTCCAAGTCAAAATATGTCGTTTCAAGCATGCAAGTTAAGCTAGAATTTAGAGAAGAGTTGCTGACAAGATTAGGCTACTTAACTAGGTATAACTTGGGCTATAGGCTTCCAATTAGCATGAAACTTGGCCCTAGGGATTCATATTTGTCCTAGGTTTGTGTTTGATGTGTTTCTAAGGAGGTACAGCCACAATTAGGGTTATATATAGAGGGAGGCAACAACAAAACGAATAGGCAGTTTTACTTTTCATTCTTCAGCAGCTAGGGTTCTCTCCCTTTTCTCTCTTCCTCCTTCTCTCCATTCTCTCTAGAATTTCGTTTTTGTTCTTCATTTTCTGAGTTCTTCCTTCCCATCCATGGAAGGCTAGGCTCCTGTAATCAATCCAAGGGATTAACTATTTTATGTTTAATTTGGAGATTTTGTTTTGCTTGTTTATATTACTTAATTGTTATTCAAGTTTCTCTTCTTCCTCTTTTGATTTTGATCTAGATTGAATTGCTTAATTTGATTTAGATGTTTATGTGATAATTGTTTTATTATCATGTATTCAAAGAGGATCACAAAGACTAAACAATACATTAAAGTTTTTTTATGGATTGTTTAGCTTGGTTAAATTCTGGATCTTAAGTTAATTTATGTTTGGATGGTGCTTAATTTATCTAACTTTGGTTAATTAAATCTTAGATGCTTATCTAGTAGAGGATTCTTGGATCATGTTAAGGCTACTTGATGTGATATAAGGCTAAGAACATTGTTAGCAATTAAGTGGATTCCTTATGATCAATGATGGATTAAACTTAAGATCGGTAAATTTCCTTAGATTGGTTAATTTATTAATTGCGTTTCTTTAATTCAACCAGTGTATTTTCTTCACAAATCATCAAAACCCCCATTTTTAATTACCTTGAGCTAATTGAATCTTTGTTTTTTAGATTCCTTGAGAGACGATTCAATTCATTCTCTATACTACAAATTAGTTTGTGAACATGTAAATTTTATTATTTTGACGGGATTTGACACCCTCTTGTCAGTAGTCAACTACAATTCCTCTAGGGAAAGTAATCTTTTAAAAAAAAGTATAACTTCTTCGTTTCTTATCAAAATTAAGCAAATGACTATGAGTTGGAAAGATATTTATGTCTGTTTTCATATGAGATAAGTTATAGATCAAAACTCAAAGTATTTTAAAATATATGAATAAAATAATAATCAAAGGTCAGTTTTCCAATACTCAAATTTGGTTAATTTTTATTGTTTTGAAATACCATCAAGATTAACTTTTCAAAACTTGTTTGTTGGCATTTTACCATATTAAAAATATTTTTCAAGATTGAAAAAAGTATTTAAGCTCTCTTCATGTCAAATCTCTATCATTACAAAGGAGAATAGCCTATAAGAAAAAAAATATACCCTTTTGAGTTTTTCGACTTTTTATGCAATCTAAGCTTCCAAAAATTCTTTAATTCAAATCTTCCAAATACTTGGTTCATCTCTTCATTCTCCTTCTTGTTGAGTGAAGCATAAATAGGATCTTTCACATTCTTATTCCAATGTTCACTCTTGATACTTGGACTATCATACAAAGCATAACTCACTTGAAAAGCATGATTAGTCAAAATCCACAATTGAATAACTCAATATCCATGATTCATATGTATATAACTTTATAAAATTGTTCATACATATATGATTTACATATAGACACATATCCAATAATTAATTATATCACTTATCAAGTATATTAGATATATTCTATAAATAATGATACACATAACTCAATGTATGATTCTTAGAAGAAGAATAACAAGATATAGTACATAATCATGCATGATCTAATATATTCCATTAAGCACATGTATGTAACATATTTATAAATCTTTTTGTAATGCATTTGTCATCATCAAAACATAACTTAGTAAATCATTGGGGCAAACACATTTCCATAATAACTAAGTAAAACTTAGCTTCTGCTAAATGAAAATTGAGTGAGAAGAAGAGTTGGAAGCATTGTTATTTTGAAGGCTTGTTCAGAATATTATCCTCTTGCTTCATTTAAAGTTGCAATATTTTTATAGTAGCTGGATATTATCCTCTTGCTTCATTTGAAGTTACAATTTTTTTTATAGTAAGGATATAGCCGTTGACATGGAAAAGGTGTTATGACATGCTAGGTACAAGTATTCGTTGAGTGCAGAGTATTTTATCAGAGAGTCGGTGCATTTTCAGGCTTGACTTTCCAAGCTGATGAGGAGAGTGGTTTTGAATGACTCTTATTGTCATCGAGATGACTCTTCTTTTAACTTGTTAGCAACTTCCCTGCTTCTTATCATTCTTCTTGATAGTTTTGAGAAAGTGGGTCTTTAAGCATCATAAGAAAAGGCTATCTCTTCTTGTTTGTTTCATACTTCTAATCTTGTCTAAGTTTGATCTTTGAGGTTATTTAATAAGAGTTTCTGGAGTGATTCTTCTTAATAGAAGACTTCATCAACATAAAGAAGTTCCTTTTCAACTTGAGTATCCAGACCTTTTTAACTAATTTTCTTACCAAGATAAAATCTAAAACATTATACTTGAGCTTCATTAGTAACTTACGAAATTGCAGTATAATTTGTTAGACATCAAAACATGAAGGGTTTAGACTTTGGAGTTTACACCACCCTATTTGTGCAAGAGCCTCACTCAATATAACAAGGGATTTCTACCCTTGGATTAACACAAGATAATAAGTTGGTTTGAAGTGTTTGAAACTCTCAGAAGAGAAGATGTACAACTTGAAGTTCTAATGAGTATATGATCAAATCACTAAGCAAGCTCAGAAAAACAAAATGTAATGAACTTTGAAGGAGCTAATGTACTCAAGAATGATTCAAGGATATTAGGTCTAAGTATTAATTCCCCTTGATAAGAAATAAATACTCCCAAAGTAATTTTTAGCTATTGGTGGTGGTTATGCACCATTTAATGTTAAACTAGCTGTCGAAAAACATTTTTTGATGCGTATGTAGTCAACTACAAGTTAGATGTAATTAACTAGAGCTTACTGAAAATTTCTTTTAAAAAAGTAAGTCATAGGAAAGCAGGAAAATAATTTTAAACAATTGTAGTCAATTACAACAAACATGTAGTCGACTACAAGTCTCATTTGGAAAAATATTCTACAAGCCTCTAAAGAAAATATCCACATTTGCACATGTTGTAGTCAACTACATATTACTGGTAGTTGACTACAAGACTCATCTAGAATACTCTAGGAACTTTAAAAACATTTTGAGGGTAAAAGCTTTTGCTTTTCAGTGCTTTGGTAGTCGACTACACATAACTTGTAATTAAATACAAGTTTTCTCTACTTGAAGGTTGAACATGCACTCTATTAAAAAATTGGTTGTGTAGTCAATTACAGCAAGCTTGTAGTCAACTAACTACAAGATCTCTCTATTTAGTAAAAAGAGTTTCCACGTATTTCCAACAAAAAACCTTTTCGATTCCAAAGAGATCTTGTAGATTTTCAAGACTTTGTCAAGGGTTCTAAAAAACAATTAAGGCTAGTTTAAAAGTTCATTTGAAAAGAAGTTTTAAGCTTAGAGAAGAGAAATGATCAATGATACTTTTTCATTTATTTCAAAGTCCTAATCTTAAAGAATTGAATGAAGAGCTTTGACTTGTTCTTCTTGAATTGTTATCATCAAAAGCAAGTTGAAATCTAGAAGTTGTCCCAAAGGATGCATCTATAAATCCAAGACTTCAACAAATCCTCTTTTTAAGGTTTATGAATCAAATAAGAAGTAATGAAGGAACTTAGAAATGTCTAGTAGTTCATGTATCACCTAAGTAAGGGTGTTACATTATTCCCTGGAATATTTTTTTAAAACTTGAACCAAACACTCACTATGTGTATGGGGGGAATTATTATATAGGTATTACCTAAGTAGGCACTTGATGGCACAATATTTTACTCATTTAATTTTCCTCTTACTAGGTCTCTTAAGGTTCAATTTGGCTTAATTTGGTTGATCTTATCACATTTTATGATATTGGGCCCAATTGGATCATTGTGAGAATTTTGGCATAATTTGGCTTTAAAGTGCCTTTTTAGCAGTATTCAGTAATTTGGCTATAAGTTGAGCTACAGATGTCCGATTGATGTGCTTTTAATCTTGTTGGAAAGCTAAGATAAAGATATACAAGTTTCATGAAGACCTTAGGATCTGGATCATGTGTTCGGAGAATTTAAATTGAAGTTGAAGATGGAGCCAAAGAACTGATTATGACAGCATGACCTCTGTGTAGTCAGCAGCCCATATCTCGAGTTATATGGTTCCAATGGATGTCAAACTAGGCCTAAATGAAATATGAGACGTAAATATACAACTCTCATGAAACCTCAAAGCTAAACTACGTCGTTTTGGTCATGAAACATAAGCTGGAAGTCTAGGATAAGCTGCTGACGAGATTAGGCCACCTAATTAGGCATAACTTAGGATTAGCATGAAACCTGGGCCCAATGATTCCTAATTGACCTAGCTTTGTGTCTAATGACTTTCCAATAATTTATGGACAAAATAGGAGTTAGTTATTTATAGAAGCAACAGAAAAACGTGAGATAACAGATTCTTCACTTTGAATTCTAAGTTTTCGGCTAGGTTTGCTTTATGTTTTCTTTTCTTTTTTTGATTTTCGTTTGAAGCCTCCATAGAAGGCTAAATCCTTTTGATCAATTCACTGATGTAAGGATTTCTTTTATGGATCTTGAGGTTTGGTTTTAATTTTGAATTTTGATTCTTGTTTTCTTTCTTTTCCTATTAATCTTTTCCCTTGGATCTTGATTGTGAATTCTTCTTGGGTCGATACTTAATCATTCAATTGAATCTGCATTCTACTTACATTGCAAATATAATTTGAGGATGAATGAACATGCTAGATGCTTAATTTGGCATGTTTAATTTCGAGATTAATACGATCTATGATGCTTAATCATAGGCTTGATTAAATTTAAGCTTTTAGATTGATTTGGTGACTTAGATGATTGCTTAATTGTTTAACCCAATTCAATCATATTCTGAATGCTTAATTCAGTAGGAAATCACTTAAATTAATTGATGCTTAATTAGTTAATTAGGGATCAAGTAAGAATTAAATCAAGAATTGGAATTAAATCTTCAGATATCAATGATAGATCTTGTTAGAAAACTTAACTAGTGGATTGGTCTTTTTAATTGATTGATTTCTCTTTTTACTGCGATTTGTTTACTTTTAACCCTTGAAATTCAAACCCCCCTTTTTTCTAACAATCCTAATTGGCTAATACAATTGAAGATTCTTATGAGACGACCAAGGTTATTTTGCCTTGTACTGCTATTTTGTTTTTGTTTTTGAGCTGTGTATGGCTGCAGTTCAACACTCTATTGAACAGTTGACATGTGTAAGGGCCCTTTTTAAAGATATATGCATTTATAACATGACCCACATAACCTTACACATGTTTAATGTTGAATGAAGTGCCTATGGTAGGCAATATCTACCTAAGAATTTTTCCTGTTTATAGATACATGTCTTCTTTTAACAGTAACTCTTTAATGACCCGTTTCAAAATAAATGAACAAAAGAGTTATTTAGCATAGTAGTAAAATTCAAAACTAGATTAACTTCGGCAGTTCAACTAAAAATTTGGTGACTTGAGTTTCAAGCTAGTCTAGCATAACATACTAAACGTTTTTTTTATCAAAGTCGGTGAATTGAATAAAAACAAGAGAAAATATTAGTTAGGACCAAATAATTTTTTTGGCTAATTTATGATTTTCATTTTTTTAAAAATTGTTGGTTAAATATTTTTTTTAATGAACCAACAAATTGGTGAATCAACTCCTGACCTATTTGACCAAAGTCTAAGGAATTTTAATTTTAATTTTTTTTTTACATTAGAGGTACAAACATATCTAGGTAAAAGACAAGGGATAAGTGACATAGGAGGGATTGACATTCGATATCATTGTCACATTCCATCCTTAAAGACTGGAGGCTATGCTTGCCAATTGAACTACAAGCTCGTTGGCACTCAAGGATGAGTTTTACAACTATGCTCTTTAGTGCCAAGAACTTAAAAAATCCACAAAGATTTGTAAGGAATTAAATGTTTAATGGGTAACACTATTACATTAATAAAGATTATGGTGATATTAAAACTCTTAAGTGTACTTGTTTATTTCTAAATATAACCTTATGATCGAAAGACTTCGTTTGAAAGGCTTGTGTTTGATTCCTATTGCCAGCAACTTTTCTTAGTAAGCGATATGTAAGTATCATTATATGCTATCGCTAAAGTTTGTGGCAATACCCTGTCGTTGGAATGGAGTAGTCTCTTATCTACTTAGACTTTTAGGTCATGTTTAATTGGAGGAATGATTTTGAGGGAATGGAAACGAAAATAGGAGTAGGAATAAAATGAAATGGAATGTTGATTCCTATGTCTTGTTTCGTATGGATAGGAATGGAATGATGACTCCATTCCATTTTTATGTTTGGTATGCTACAATTGACCAAAAAAAATTATTTTATGATTTGTTAGGTTAAAACAGGCTTGGCTTAGTCTTATTCCTACCAACCAAATTTTCATGCCAGACTGGGCCTAGGTCAATCCAAGCCAACTTGTTTTGGTTTAAGAAAACACGACTTGGTCCAAAAAAATGACTTTGGTGAAATGAAATAGGGATCCCATCACTTTTGTGATGGAATACCTATTCCTACAATTGAAAGAATGCATATTCCTTTGGGAATGCTTTTTTTCTCTTCCAATCACCTAACCAAAAATGGAAATGTGAATGACTCATTCCTATTCTTATTCCACTCAACCAAACATGTTATTATTATACCAAAAAAATATAGCCTTCTCAACTTTCATGTCACATCTATCATCATCAATCTTTTATATTTGAAATTTAAATTCAATTAATAAAACATGCTACAGAGCCTTGATGACTCCACAAAATAGATGTACCAGACACTAAGTGTGGGTCCCACAGTTTTGTGAACTCCACATGGATGGAACCCACACATTTGTGAATGTCCGCATCTGGCATGTAGAGCCATCCAGGCTACGTAGTTATGTTCTAAATTAATATTACAAATTACAATTGAACAATTTGCATAAACTAAAATTAAACATTCAAGATATAGACAAACGCTTATAATATGTGATCATTTTCTTTCTTAGGATTAACTTTATTGATGGTTATATTTTCAAGTTTATCACTTTATTATCGCCATTAAATTTTTAATCTTAAAAGTCACGCTTTATGACTTAATGATCAACGTGGAACTGTGAGGAATATACTATTATTTTCTTACAATAAAAAGGACGACAAAAAGCCCCACAACTGAAGGAAGAAAGAGGAAGGAAAATTCATGGAACATGTGTTTGGCGTGACTTGGGGGAAGTTGGGAAGGAAAGGAGCAGAGGATTATATCATTCATGGTTGGTACTTTGTATTTTTTTTTTATTTTGCCTTTGATAGACGTAAGTGACAAAGAACATGCAGTGTGTGCCAAATTGCCACTTGCAGAGTAAATTGACTATATATAAAATAACAGAAACAAGCATCGCTCTCTTGGGTTTGGAATATGCGTAGTGACCCAAACAACACGTGAATGAATCATTCTTGTTTCCAACGTTAGCTGTCCATGTCCTCCGTGTGTCCTGCTTTTGCACTTTCTGCTTTCTGGGAAACTTCTTCCTCGCCTCTCAGTTTAGACTTTAGCATCACTAATCAAAAAAAATCTCTTACAGTTTCCTAATTGAGTAAATTACACTCTATTTGTCAAAATTAAAATAAATCCTAAATTAAGACTTAAAACTACACTCTATCTCATTTTTTTTTATCATAGAACAAAAGTTAACTCAACACCATTAAATACCTAAAAAAAAAGATTTACTTATTATTAGTTATCAGTGAACTCTATATTACAACAAAAGTTTGCTAAGCTTAACCTTATGATTTCTTGTTATGAAATCAAGTTTTCTTTTTAATATAAAAATAAAAGAGATACAATTTAACAAATATTATGAATAACTGTATAATTCATATATGTATTTATTTTACTCTAATAGATAATTGATATACTATATATTTTCTATTAAGTTAAAAAGAAATTGTACTCTCCTTTATTTGTTTTGTTGAGTTTTCTAACTCAATTGCATATAAGTAATGTCCATTCTTTTAACTATTTTGTTCAAGTAAGACATGAATTATCATAATATGTGTCGCTAATAAGGATGACAAAATATGTGTTTAAATGAGTAGTTGTTGGGATCCTTGTGATGAGGCATAATGGATACAAACTTCTCCCTATGTAAGTTTGTAGTTGTAGGTGTATAAGTGATTGAAAAATATATATATGTACAATATATGTATATCTTGTATTACTTTAGAAGCACCAAAATATAATATAAATGGTATTACTTGATTCAATGTTTTAAGAACCAAACCCGAGATTGAACCAGCAAAGCCTCCGGGTCATAGTTTGATTGGTCGAACCGGTAGTCGAATCGGATACTAATAAAAATTAAAATAATAAATAACAATAACCATAATCATTTATAACTAATTTCCATGAAGATTAAAAAAAACACTTAATTGATTAACCTTAGTTCAAAGTCTCAAGCTAAAACAACCAAATTACCAAACATAACACATTTATATCATGATTCATAAGCCAAATACATATAGGAATAAAGCAGGATTGGCCCTTTGCCCTATTATTTTGACATAAACGAACTTATTCCATTAAATAATCTTCTAATTTGCTATCACCAACACAAATGCAAGCTGGGTAAATAACTAAATATAGTGGTATAATAAGCCTTTACAATCACAGCTATGAGAACGAAGTTATGGAGTTTGGAACCTCCTCTCCAATGTTCACTATATTAGCAACACTTGCATTACTCAATTTGTTTTGTTTTCTTAGCACGTTGAAGGATGCAGTCCTAAGGGAAGGTGGCCTTCGAGCTTATGAGAAAATGGAGTTGCAAGTTCTAATATGTGGTTGAATATACTAATGGTGGGATCAATATAACGAGATCTGGCCATTCAATTTCAATGCATTTTCAGAATCAATCAGATTAACAAATGCACAAAAATCATCACAACTTACCTTGTTGGCGCAATAGCGGAGCGACGACAACTCTTCCTCGATTGAAGCACGGTGGAGCGATGGCGACTCCTTTGGCAGTTGATGCAAACCTTCCCTGGCGCAGCTTGCTGGCGTGCTCTTCGTGGTGAGCTAAGCAGCAACGGCATGGCGGCGGCGAGCTCTATGAGCAGCAGCGGTGTGGTGCTTGTGACTTGCTAGCTCGACGAAGATGGCAGCTATTCTTGTGAGAGAATTTGTAAAAGAGAAAGAAAACCACGCCCTAAAGCTAAACGACACCTAAAACTGAGTTAAATGACGCATGTATTGAAAAACAAACATAAAAAAATGACAGGAAAATTTTTTTAAAAAAGGAAACAAGAACCGGCTGATTATTTATAATCGGGCCCAGTTCATCCGGGTCAACGATTCAAGCTGGTTCTTCTCAGTTCTTCCGATTTTCAGGCGGTTTAACTCTCACGTGAGTTTTGGAGGTTGACCAGACCGACCAGGCACACGGGTGACGGTCCAACCGGTTGGACCGACCGGGCCGGTCCGGTTTTTAAAACCTTGACTTGATTATTTAGATTTGAATTTACTAAAAATATTTAATTTTACAATTTCATGTTATTAATTATTGGACAAAATAGTTTAATTTTGACATTTCATGTTTCTATACAAGGTGTGGTTTATAATGCTAGAAATATTTCCAGTCTTGTATAGATAAAATAATTAGAAGCATAATTCCAGTCTTATATAGATAAAACAATTAGAAGAATAATATTTGCTTAGAAGCAGTTGTGTTAAAGGACTCAACAAAAGAAGTAAAATGAGAAAATGAAAGGACAATATTTATTTACATAATAGGCATACATGGTATAGTAATTATTTGTTAAAATAAAATAGATACATATATGAATTATACTCTTATTTGTAATATTTTTAAAAAATTTTATATTTAAAAGTCAACTTGATTTTGTAAAAATAAAATCATAAGATTAAATTTAAATTTTTTTATTATAATATAGAGCTCAATAATAATTAATTATAAGGGATTTTTTTTTCCCTTTTTGAATCACTTAACTGTGTTAAGTCAACAGTTAGTTAAAATTAAAAAAAAAAATAGAACATAGTGTAATTCATGAACAAGTTTGGGATTTGCATTTTAGCAAACTTTAAAGTAACGAAATGTAATTTACTCTACCTATAATTTTCTATCTTTCCTTTCTTTTCTATTTCCCTAAAATAAGTACTGGAAATTTTTGTCCTTTCCAGAATTTTAATTTTGATGACTAGGGGTAATAGCAATATGATGAATTGGGATTTGAGAGTCCGACTTGTCCATTGGAGTTTGGGTCTCCTAATTGAAGTAGAATATTCCACTTGACCTTGATGCTGGGTTTTAAGTTGTTCAATTCGTCCAACTTTTATGATTTCCATATTTATAGAGAAAGGGATTTGCATTCTTATTTGCTTTAAGAAGATATATGGCAAAGAAAATGACAGTGTTGAACACAAGATCGAATATATAGAGATTCGTCATTTTCTGTGCAGATCTACAAATCTTGTAAAAAGGTTATCTATATACGTTTTTTACTATCCATATCACATACTTCTCGGACATAATGTGATACTAATAACTTGGATTCTACAGTTTGTTTTATTTTATTTTTAAAATTTTTATGTTAATAGCAGTGAAAATTATAAGAATTGAATAAATGATAAATTTTTTTATTATGCTTACAATTACTAATGTTGATATGTAATAATTACATTTTAAATATTGTTCCTCATATTATGATTTGTGTTTCTATCTTAAACATATCTTAATGAATTATTTTTTATTTTAATCTTATATATTAGTTTTGTATAATGTATACCAACTTGCATTGGTTTAAGTAGAATCTACTTGGTTATTTTAAGTATTTTGTTCTGAGTTTGATCATTGGAGCGATGTGTATGGAGAAAACGTAATTAGGAGGGGTCCCTATTTCACGTGTCTGATCGTATCACATGAGATTAGTCTCTTATCTTTCAAGTAATGGGATACCCTGATTTACACTAAAAATAAAGTTTTGTATAACGTATCATAACTGTGTTGACATGTTGTATCTTATATTTTTAAAATTGTGATATCCATGTATTCACATCGTATCATATGTGTCTTGCATGATATCTCTACTTTATGTGTTTTTCCTACTAAAAAAATAGTATTATTTCACACAAAAATTATTTTTACAATAGATTATGAACGATGTAGTATTATTTTTTTAGCTTCAACCTCTCCTACAAAAACCAACAACAATGAAATACAAATTTCTCTCATGAGATCGGTAACAACCATTTTCGTGATATTTATTATTTTTCTACTAAAAATAATTGTTTTAAAAAAATAAATGAAAGGTGCAAATCTCATTTGAATTAATCTGCTACTATAGATTAAATGATATAGATTAAATGAGGCTTCTTGGGAACTAAAACAAGAAACAAGGAATAATCCAAAGAAAAATAGAGGGACTGACTCATTGAGGCAAGGGCCAAGGCGAAAGCAAAAACCAAAACTCAGGCCCAACATGCATCACCCATTTCCCCCTCTTCATCATCTTTATTTATTTACAAGTGGGCTTTTTTTATATTAATATAGTTAAAAAAAATTATCACAATCATGCTATTTTTAAATTAGGTACCAAAATAAGTTTTTTTTTTAAAAAAGTTGAAAAGTCAATTTCAATAAAATCGACTTTCTAATGTGTAAATTTTTTTTAAAAAAAGTTAACCTTGAGAAAACGTGTATTTTTATTTTATTTTATATAATTACCCTTGAGAAATTGGTTTTAATGAAACTGATTTCTAAGCATTTAATTTTTCTAATGGTTGTTTAGGGTTTTGGAAAGGTGGTTTAGAGTATGGTTAAGTGGTTAAGTGGTTTAAGGTTTTATTTTGGATGAGTGGTTTAGGGTTTTTGTTTTAGGGGTTTGGTTAAGTAATTTAGAGTTGTAGTTTGGATGAGTGGTTTAGGGGTTTAGTTAAGTGGTTTAGAGTTGTAGTTTGGATGAGTGGTTTAGGGGTTTGGTTAAGTGGTTTAGGGATTTTATTGAGTAGTTTTGGGTTTAGGGTGAATATTAAGTCTTTAGGGTTAATTATTAATAACTTACAATGACCCACCACCGAGGGTCAATTGTTGCCAAGTGCAGAATACTTGACTTGGTACATGAACAACTCTCAGCTAGTTGTCTCAAGATCATCTGATTTAGAGGATCCAAGGAGTAGGCAATATTCGAAAACATCAAATCCTGGTGATGTAACACAATAATTTGATTTTCCTAAGCCAAGTCGTCGATAAAGAGGGAGTCGAGTAGACAGTCGTGCGGGTAGTCGAAGGATAAATATTCCTAAACCCAAGTAAAAATTAAGGTCAACTCCTAAACCATTAATTACTAATTATTAACCCTAAACAAATATTCCTAAACTAAATTAAATATTAATCTCAAATCCTAAAACATTAATTAACCCTAAACCATTAATCCAAAACCATAAACACTAATCCTTAATCCTAAATCGTTAATCCTATACCCTAAGTTATTAATAATTAACACTAAAGACTTAATATTCACCCTAAACCCAAAACTACTCAATAAAATCCCTTAACCACATAACCAAACCCCTAAAACTAAAACCCTAAACCACTTAACTAAAACCCTAAACTACTCAACAAAAACCCTAAACTACTTAACCATACTCCTAAACCACCTTTCCAAAACCCTAAACAACCCTAAAAAAAATTAAAGGTTCAGAAGTCAGTTTCATTGAAACTGACTTCTCAATGTTAATTATATAAAAAAAAATACACGTTGGGAAGTCGGTTTCAATGAAACCAACTTCTCAAGGTTAATTGAAATCGACTTTTCAAGGTTAATTGAAATCGACTTCTCAAGGTTAATTTTTAAAAAAATTATACGTTAAAGCCGACTTCTCAACTTAAAAAAAGAAAAAAAAACCTACTTTGATACTTAATTTCAAAACAGCATGATTCTGGTAAAAAAATTTTTTTGACTATATTAATATAAAAAAGCCTTTACTAGTCTCTCACCCCGTGAAATTTACGAGGCATTTTTTATTTTTTGATTCCTTTATTTTTAGTGTTTTTCTTTCATTGTTTGTTTACACTTTATTTATTTATTTATTTATATTTCTATTCATAATGTTTACATTAAATAATTAAGCAAATGAAAAAAATATCTTAAAAAGGAAATCATCGGAAGTAATGTGCTTCAAATCAAGGAGCAAACGAATACATATATGATTTGTCCCAAAAATTAGGCAAAGAAAACTATTTCACATAATGGGAATCAACCATCATTCTTCATAAACTTTTAATAAAAAAAAGTGAAATAAATCAATGTAAAGAAACATGGAATTGTGCAAGCAAGCTAGCAAATTACCTTTGACTCTTTTACCACTTAATCAAAGTCTAGTACTTAAAAAAACAAAGTTATCAACACCACTCAATAGTTCCAACACAAACTAATCAATCTCATGTGCCCTCAAATAGGAACTGTTGGGAACCGCGTGTTGATCTTCTTCTGAAAAGTGACTTTTGTTATCAACATTTGCGATGAATTTGATATCTTTGTTCTGACTCTTCTGAATGAGCAGAAAGTTCCTTATTTGCTAGTCCTTGTAGTTGTTAGGTGTGTCAGCTCCAACGTACAAAGTTGATCTTTGAAAGTCACGTTCATGTCAGAGATCTCCTCAACAATTAATGCACTTTGCTTTGCTTGTCTTTGAATTGCTTTGGATGGATGCTTTTGAGAAACAATCAACAAAGACAAAATAATGGACGATCCAATATAATATAGTAAACAATTCATGTTTTATTGAACGTACGTAGTGAAATAGAGATTTTGTCTTTATCAAAACTTGTCTTTGGTCCAAAAATATATATAAAGAATTTATTTAATAAGACACAACTTGAATTTTTTCTTTTAGAACGAAATAACATAAGTTTATTCAAAACTTATTTGATCATTTTAATTTAATATTTATTGTTATCTTCAAAATTCTGAAGGGTTCAATTTCATTGAACAATTTTGGTTCTAATATCAGATACTTGAATTCGTCTTTGGTCCAACAATCTCCCCATTTTTTATGATGACAAATGATATTAAATTTGATTGAACAAAAACAATTATTAGTTCGAAAAAGCATAAGTTCCCCCTAAGAACATGTTGTATACAACTCGTAGGAATATTGGACACATATGTCTTAGGAAAAAAATTTTAACAGTTAGTTCAAAAAGAATTTTCACTAGTTATTGGACGCAAAGTTTGTCAAAAGAGCGTTAAGTCCATAATGTATTAGAGCAATAAACCAGTTTGAACAAATTTAACATATTGAATCAGAGTAAAAAAATAAGGTCAAAGAGTTTTACCAGTATCAGAGTTATAGTTTTTATTTAGCCATATCATAGTAAAACTTTATAACTAGTATCAGAACATATATAACCAGTATCAAAGCAAGCTAGTTTAAGTATCAGAGTAAAAGATTTTTTATAAATAATCAGAGCAACAAAGCAATAGAAATTAGAACAACATAAGATTATCATTAGCTCAACAGAAATAAGTTATATCTGAGTAAATTGATAACAAGAGATTAGTACAGAAACAACATAACAGGTATATGTAATGAAGAAGTGTAATTTTATTATAAATGCATATGTACAAAATCAAATTTATTTCCTAATTTTCTCCTGCTTTTGTCATCAGACAAAAAGTGAAGAAAAGATATCATAGTCAGCAAAAAGAAATTAAAGAGGGGTGTTATTATTATTATTATTTTTTTGTAAAATCATGAAAAAGAATTATTGAGAAGGAGACAGACGAGGGCAATGTGGGAAGTATTGTTTGAGTATGTCTTGAACTTGACGAACCACTGAGGTCATAGTAGCATTGATTATAGCCTGAACCTCAGGGGATACTGTAGGAACAAGTGTGGGTTGATGAAGACTCTCAGCTGAGGCTTCCACATCATTTGCTTTAGCAGCCATAGAGTACTCAATTGGGTGAACTATAGAGAGAGGAGCAGGATCATAATGTTGAACTTTTTTTGCTTGATCTTCTACTGCTTGTTCATCTTCTTCTTCGTCAAAAGGCTTAATCAGAGGCCTTAGTGGTATCCCAAATATGTCATCAAGGATAGCATAAGGGGTATACACTTGAAGTTCTAGCCTTTAACTATCATAACCTGCTGTTTTTCTTCTGCACTTAGCCTTGAAGAAGATGTTTATTGCTCACACTCTCATACATATCTCTCCCAAAAAGACTTGGCTTCACCATCCCTAGCTTCTCCACTCAAAGACATATGTGTCAAGAAGTCCAAATCTACTTCTGGTGCAGGTTTCTTTTCAAAGTCAGAGTCAAACGCAGTGGGTAGAGGCCAATAGGTTTGATTTTTGAGTTTTTTTTTTCCAAATCTTTATCTTTGTTTTGATCCACCATTGGTAGTCTTGGGCAAATCCGATCAGGAAGTATCTTGATGGAGGTGGTATAGGTGACAATGAGCGAGGGAGAGATGTACCTCAAGTCCTTGATAAAGATACCCGATTTGATGACACCCACGAATATGGTGTCAAAAGCTGTGGCATGTAGACCTAATTCCTCAAGTGTCAATGGTGTGAACTTAAGCTACTTCGGGAAGATAAGTATATGTTGAGAGAATCCGTCACATGCTCGAGAACGCCTCAAGACCATTGAGAGAATAAGATCCTTTAACTCCTAGTGTACGATGCAATGGGGCATCACTCCTAGAGTAAAGGTGTGGAATCTCCAGTCTCTAATGATAGTGTTTGGAAAAGGTTTAACTGAGAGAGGGAGTATGGTTTGTGTAGGGGAAGAGGGAAGGGGAGGAGTGAAATGTGGTGAGGTAGGTGTTGGGGGTGAAGTTGGTGTATGAGTTGAGGGTTGTGTTTGAGGTGGTTAAAGTGTTTGTGGTTCATGTTGAGAGGTTTGTGGATGAAGTTGTGATTGTGAAGAAGGGGGAGTGGGGATGGACGCAGGTGCATGATTTACATTGTGTTTCTTGAATTGCCTTTGTCGGCACACAACTTCGTCCTTGTGCCTATGGGTATTCTAAGAGTGGACACAACTCTTAGCCTCTTGGCAAGAGGTTGATCATCATCACCCGAATTATCGTCCATAACCAAACGTCTTTGGCATTTGGGATCAACAGGAGTGGACGTTGATTTTTGTGGATGCTCAACTTCTGAGGGAGAAGGTTTGGTAGCGTCAACTCATTCGACAAATTCTTGGATGGTCTGTCAATTCATATTGGACGCAAGTGAGAAAATGTTCGTTTGTCTTTATAAAACTTGTCTGAGTCTAGGACACTTATAAAAGACTTACAAGAGAGATTCACATACTGACTTTCACTTTCTTTTAATGAAATATAATAAGTTTGATAAAAACTTATTTGTTCATTATAATTTAATATCTTTGTTATCTTCAAAACTTTGAGGGAATCAATTCCTTGAACTACTTTGGTTGCAACATCAATTACTTGATTCATCTTTGGTTCCAACAATATGGAGTGTGGTAACAACAATTTTTTCAATGGCTTGTTTAGCTCTATCAATAGCTTCATAACAAAGCTCATTATTGGTTTGTCATAACCATCCATCAATCTCAAAAATTTGACAATTGGCCCAAAAACCTTTATTATATCATTGACCTTACTCCAAAATTCTTTACTCAAAACAATTTTTTTAACTTTGTATGTAGGTCCTGATTTCTCCTTTCCCCACTTATATTTCTTGGATTCCTCATAATCGAACATATTTCTCAAAGCTTGTTTTTGTTTCACAATTAATTCAACTTGCAAAAACTATGCTGTGGAACGGGTGATTACTAAGCAAATAATTTCCCTACCACTTGTATACTTCTTCATGAGATTTCTTGTCGAAATGTGATTGTAGATAAACAAGGTCACTTTCTTTGCTTCATCTAGTATTTTTTGGACATTATATTTTTTTCCAATATCTTCCAAACATAAATCCAAGTAATGAGCTACACAAGCAGACCAATAAAGATATGGTCTTTCTTCCATCAATTTTACACTAGCAGATTTTAATGTCATATCCCAACATAGGAAATGAAGAAATATAGCAAAAGAGAAAAACATGTACGTTTTTATTGTAAGAAATTAGTTTCTAGGCCTTCTAAAGAGAATATTAGGCCACTAGGACCATGTATTAATAAAGAACCTCAAGGAAATCAAAAGAATAGTGTTAGATTTTAATTCAGTGGTACAAGTTTGATTAAGGAATAGTTAGTCATAGGTTAAGGTTTGAAGAAGGAATTTAGTACTAATGAGTTTTGACATTTAAACTTCAACTCTTCTAGGTCCAATGGAAGAAACAAAGAAATAAACTAGTAACTAAGAAAAACCTCTAGCCTTAACTCAACGTGAAAGAACTAAGGAGTTAAATGTGTAAGCTAAGTAATACTAAAGTGTTACAAGACTAGACTAGACTTAATAAAATGACAAAAAGAAAGAGCACATGTACTTAAAAGAATCGTGAAGCATACAAAAGCCAAGGAAAAGAATAAATAAATTAAATAAGGCAAAGTCTATATATACTAAAGACTATACACTATTGTTAGTCTAAGAAAGCTTGACTAATGGATTTATAGGGAAAATAAAGAGGTTAACTGTGCAAGAAACCAACAAAAGTAAAGATGTTAAGTACTACATGAGAAAGAAATAGAAGTGAGCTACACATAGAGGAAACCGTAAGAAACAAGAGAAAAAAAGGAAAGAAACATTAAAGGCATGAAGACTAAGTACTATTCTTAGTCAAGTAAATTCTTAGTCAAGGCAACCATTGACTCACAGTTTGCATAGAAAATAAAAGCTAGATACAAGACATTTTCCATAAGCTGCAGAAGGGTGACGGTTAGGAAGAGAAAAATGAGCCAAACAGTAAAGTAAACTTGAGTTAGTCAAGTCTTCAACCAAAAAGAAAGAATAAACAAAGACTTAAGCTTAAAAAAAATGCATGAAGAAGCTGCCAACGGTGTTGACAGCACCAATGAATAAGTGAACGCAATTAATAAGAGCTTGACTAATAAAAGCTAAGTTGGAAAAATTGGGCAGGAGGCTTATGGTTTGCAGCTATAGATTCCAAGCAAAAGAAAATAATGATTACCTAAGGTAACTAATAGTTGAACTAGTTAAGAACCAACCAAAGTTTCCTAATAATTAGTTATAAAGCAACCAGAAATTTGGTTATAAATAGCAAGGCAACATTCACGCTCACCTAAACACTAAGCACTAAAACACTTTCCACACCTAAACAAGAAGAAGTTGATGCACGTGAAAAGGGGTAGGAATCAAGCCTCTTAAACTAAATAATGGCTATCATATTTTGGTTGTTTTGTCTTATTCTTTCTTATCTTTAATTTTGGTACAGATTTGGAAGAAAAAGGAATATTTTTTTCTCAATATTTATGACCATAAGTGTTGTTATGTTCCATTGGAAAAGAATGTGCTGAAATAGTAGGAGTCAATCCTCTTAAACTAAAATCATGGCTGTTTTATTCTTGTCATCTTTCTTTCCATAGTAGTCACGTTATGTGTTGGAAGAAAAGGAACCATATTTTTCCATGACTTTATGATCAAGTTGTTATTATTTTCTATATGAAAAAAAAAGGTAGTGAAGTGGTAGGGATCAAGCCTTTAAAGATGAAACCATGACTGTTGTTTTGTCTTACTCTTTATTATGTTGATTCTCGGTACAGTTTTGAAGGAAAGAGACTTGATTTTTCTCATGCTTTCATGACCAAAGTATTGTTATTTTCCATTGAAAAAGAAGATGTTGAAACGTTATTTTCAAACATGTTTTAATCATCTTTTCATATCTTTTTGATGACCAAGGACATGAGGTCCATAGGCTTTGCAATTTGAGATTTTATGATGGAGACATCCTTGAATATTGTGAATTGTTTTGGAGTAAGTTGAATCGTGGATGATGGTACTTGCTTGTGTTGTTTGACTTGAGACTTGAAATAAACTTATTTTCATGCATGGTTTTAGACTCAAGTATAAGAATGCTCTTGAATGTGAAATTTATGTTGGAGACCGAGGTTTGGAGACTGAGGCAAGATTCCAAAGCATAGATGTATAGCATGAAATCATGAGGAATTCTAGGAATTCACCTAGCTTGTGTTTGGTTTGGCGACTATGAGATAAGGGTCTTGGAGACCTAGAGTACTACCCTCGGGGTCCTTGAAGATACTTGAGCATAAATTATTTTATACATAAATGGTTTTGATGCATAAATAATGATTTATTTTAAATGATTAACGATCATGAATTTTCTGTGTACAACAGTTGGAACCATATAAGGAAGATTCTGTTTTCTTGATTTCCTACTAAGATTATTATCTTATGTGTTTTTTATGGTTTCAGATTTCTCGTCATGAGTACGACCGACATTTGGATAGAGATTAAGTGGGTCAAGTCTCGAGATATTCTGTTTCATATGACCAAAATAATAGTCATATATAGGACTTGATGTTGTAACATACAAAATATAGGGTTAGCAGATAGAGACTTCTGGTTTGTAATGAAAAGAAAACATGCCCTATTATATGTATGTATCTATAAATAACAAGTCTTACTGTATTCTCTACTTTTAACCAATGAATGAAGAAAGACTCTTAATAGGTATTTCATTATCTCTTTTTATTTAAAGAAGTCAAGGAAGTTATGGGTATGAAGCCAAATATTTTGACTTCCTAATAACTAACCAAGCCATGACAATTGTATATATATAAAGATGTATTTTGGAGTTCTTGGACTTGTAAGTCAAGTAGGAACCAATTCACCACCGTGAATTTATTTTTGATATAAAGGACTTCGTGTACTTCAACATACATGTTAAACCGAGACATGTAAAGGATAAAATAATGATGACTTAGGATTGTGATTGGGTAACTTGACTGTAGACAAGTCTTTAAGACTTTGACAAATTATAACTAGAATTCTTGAGGAAGTAATATAAATATAACTCGACTTGTCAAACCACTAGTTTTGGTTATCTAGATCCGAGTGGAATTTACAACTATATTCTGGGAGAAAATAAAAAGCCTATTGTAGGCTAATGGGATCATCACATTTAATGCCTTCTCATTATCAATGACCACTTGGACAACATGTTCTTCTCCCACTTCTTTTATAACTTTATCAAGCAGCTAAAAGTAGTAGTTAGGGATTCTACTAGGAACATTAGAAGCATCAATAAATTTTAAGAACATTGTTCCCTTGCTGCAATACACTAGAAAATTCATAATATGCATGTGATTTATGTTATTTGTCCAGCCATCACACATTATTGTCACCCCCTTTCCTTTCATGTTTGTTTTAGTCCATCTATCCAGATTCTCATAGACTGATATTCGTTTTTCAAATACACCTCTGAAATCTCATAAGGAGTAGGACATTTAACACCTAGCCTTAACACTACAGCTGCAGTGAGTAAATTGTGTTGCCATGGAGAATTGAATAAGTTGATAAGAAGACGGTCATATATTATCAATTTAGAAACCACCTCCCCTAACTTTTTCTTAACGTCCGTTTGGATGACAAAACTGGAATTCTAATTTAGAATTCTAATTTCAATTCCATTTTTGTTAGAATTTGAATTGACAAGAATCTTAATTTTTATGTTTAGGACAATTAAAGAATTGAGACTTTAGAATTGTAATTCTAAATTGAACTAAAATTTTATTATTTGAATAATTTATCAAGAATTTATAAAGATATAATAAATAAATTTAAATTAATAAATAATAATTTAAAAATATTAAAAAAATTCAATAGAGCTTGCATTGTTGTATTACAACATTCGCAATGAATGTCAAACTAAATGACATTATTGACGATAGTGAATGTGATTGCAGGACGTCAACACTAGTGATTAGAGGAAGCGCATCTAGCACGTTGGAGGCGCGATGGACAATGCAGCTGGAGCACTCCGGCGCAACGTTGTCAACTTATGTCGGTGTTACTACTCGGCAATGGTTGTTGGATAATTTTTAACTTTTACCTTTTAATATTCAAAAAATAAAAAATCTTAGTACTTAGAATTAGAATTTGTAAGGTTTAAGCTAAGAATTGAGAGTAGTATAAACTAGTTATTTTTCAATTTCAGAGAATTGGACTCAGAATTAGAATTCTAATTCTAATTCTAATATACACACCAAACAAGATAATTGGAATTGGAAGGTCCAATTCCAATGCTCAATTCTATCCACCAAATGGGACTTCAGTGTTTTCAGCATTCCTCCACTAATTTTAGTCTGCTTTATACTTCTACTCCTAGCTAGATCAACATCTACAAACCTCAATTTGCGTTCAAGATCATTCGATTGATGTTGACGAGAAGCTCCACTACTATCACTTGCATGAGAGCTGCCTTCACTTTTATGTATAGAATCCAATCTTCTAGTTTGTTAATCTTTGTCTGTCTTCCCATTGTCGTTGTGGTACCATGATTTCTTATTTAACTTGCTGTAAATTAATTTCTTCACTAACAAAACCTTCAATCTCATCATCAACATCATCATCATCTGCTCTTAAGCATGACATAAATTCTTCTTTTCTCTTTCTTAGATCTTTTTTCTTTGCTTTACTATTAATTAAAAGATTCATTATATTTTCTCCCACAAAAGTTGAAACCATAGCACAACCCTTAACTTCTCTTGGATATGTGCAATATGTTCTTTTAGTAGAGTGACTCCACCAATTAACACTCTCTCACAAAATTTACAAACCATACTATTTCTATTTTTACCAGGTACAAGTGTTCCAAAATGCCAACCAATGTCATAACTTGGAGCACCTTTTGCTCTACATGTTGGAAAATTTTCTCTTTGTGGCATTATTTAACCAACCTGCAAATAAATCTATGTGTTTGTGATTAGAAACAAACAATTTCAAATTTCAAATATATAATTAAAACTTAAATGTTGTAAGTTAACATGTAGGACAAGTTAACTTCTAAAACTTATTTGTTTTAAGAAGTAAATTAACAATTAATTTTAATTTAATTCCTAAACTATTCAAGTTTTTCTTCCAAAAAAGTATACCAAAATTTTTTCCTATTTCTCTCAAGTTCCAATTCTAATGTTTCAAGAACCTCAAGATAATTTCTAAACTTATTAGTTTAAAGAAGTTAATTAATAATTAATTTTAATTTAATTCCTAAAACTTTTTAAGTTTTTCCTCTAAAAATTTATACTACAAAATTTCCTTTTCTCCCTCAAGTTCCATTTTTAATTTTTCAAGAACATCAAGCGAATTTCTAAAACTTATTAGTTTTAAGAAGTAAATTAACAATTAATTTTACTTTAATTCCTAAAGCTTTCTAAGTTTTTCTTTCAAAAATTTATATCCCAAAATTTCCCTATCTCTCTCAAGTTCCAATTCTAATTTTTCAAGAACATCAAGCTAATTTCTAAAGCTTCTTAGTTTTAAGAAGTTAATTAACAATTAACTTTAATTTAATTCCTAAAACTTTCTAAGTTTTTCCTCTAAAAAATTATACAACAATTTTTCATTTTTTCCCTCAAGTTTCATTTCTAATTTTTTAAGAACCTTAAGCTAATTCCTAAAACATATTGGTTTTGAGAAGTCAATTAACAATTAATTTTAATTTAATTCCCCAAAAATTTATACCCCAAAATTTCTCTGTCTTCCTCCAATTCCAATTCTAACTTTTCAAGAATCACAAGCTAATTTCCAAAACTGATTAGTTTTAAGAAGCCTTAGCTAACTAGCAATTAATTTTAATTTATTTCCTAAAACTTTCTAACTTTTTCCTCTTTTCTCAAAATTTAATACCAAAAAATTTTCCTCTCCCTTAAATTCCAATTCGAAATTTTCAACTAATTTCCTATTTTTTCCCTTACCTCTATTCCAAAATTGCCCTGACGTACAGATTCCAATTTCCCCCAACCCAATCACTTTTTTTCTTTTGCCCCCTCTCCCATTTCTCCCTATCCCCTCATTTATTTTTTCTCTTTCCCTTTCTCCCTCACACTGAGATACTCTCATCCCCATCCCCTTCATTTCAATCAATTAGCCACACTCAATACACCCACCCATTCTCATGCTCACTCACAGCACACACACACACCCACTCACAACCATACTCACTCACACATGCACAGAACCACCCACCCTACCCCCAAATTTTGATTTTTATACCCAAAAAAGGGGAAATGAACGTCATTGTGGCCAAAACAGGGTTTCTTTGCGTCTGTTGCGATTACAACTACATTTTGTTGCAGAAATTTTCTATGATTTTGAATCACACTGTGGTTGCAGGCTGGTGCGGTTGCAAGGACCTCTGCAACTGTTTTGTTGCAGCCACATCACCTGTTGGATTATTTTAATTTCGACTTGTATAAATCAATGTTATTATCATTGTTATTGCTGTTGATGCCATATAATATTATTATTCTGCGCAGTTTTGTTTATGTTTATACATGTATACATTTATGGCATCTTTTAGAGACATTTCAGACCTAGTCTCATTGTGTTGTGCTAAGATATTTTGTTGAATCTTAGCAAGCATCTTGGGCGAATACTAAGGCTATTTATGGCATATTTTGGAGACATTTTGGACTCAGTCTCGTTGTGTTGTGCTAAGATATTTTGTTGAATCTTAGTAAGCATATTGGGCGGATGCTAGGGCCATTTGTTTTGGAATTGCATGATTGATCACAATTTTGGTATGCCTTTCCATATTCCACATCCCACAGTTATTAGGTCACTGAGATATGAGTGTTTGGTATATATGATGTTAGTGCCCCTATCGGGCATGATTTTCTATATCACTAAACTACTTGTAGTTTCATTTTGGACCAATGGTTGATGGTGCTCGCTCAATTTTGACCATCTTATTGTTGCCAAATATTGTGAATTAATCTGGAGTATTATTTTCTTTATCAAAACAAACAACCTGACTTATGCTGTCCAAGTGGGAGATTGTTGGATTATTTTAATTTGGATTTACATAAATTAGTGTTATTTTATTAAAACTCAGATTAATTAGATGTCAAAAATTATTAGAGCATATTGTTGTTATTGTTATTAGCTCAATCATGTGATCACAAATGGTTATTGGGCTTATTACTATTGAGCACTCTCTGTTATATAGGTTGATGTGGTAGGCCTGCGTATTAGGCTTGCTATGATTGGCAAGCAGGCCAAGTTTTCAGTACACAGGGAGAGGCCCTTATTCCTTTCTAGGGTTACAGTGTGGTTACCCATTGAGATTGCACACTGAAAACGACACCCAATAATAGGAGTAGTTTCTCTCCTCACACACATACCAAGAACTTATACAAAAGGATTACTGCGTCTCTTTTTGATCTGATTACAGGATAGTAATGGATTATTCATCATCTTCCTATCCAAGTAATCATTGAAACTAAATCGACTTGGTAATTTGTATGATCTGTGTATGCTATGGATTTAGGGTTAAGTAATATCATATTATTTTAATTTTAGTTGTTTGGCTTCTGTTTATTGTGAATAATAATTCATTAATTGGTATCAGAGCCAATTAGCCTTAACCATGGCTGCACATACTTGTTAATTGCACGATATTAGAACTTTGATGCATAGGGTTTATGGTACACAATTTCATTTTTCTTAATAAAGCCCCATTAATAATTTATTTTAATTCGATTTTGTTTCTCCATGATTCATGGAATAACTTTGGAATATGTATGCCTGGGACATGTATTTTACGTTCCAGCCCCTGTTTTTTGTCCAACCAAGCTTGGTCTGCTGCCATTAATGGAGTTTCACTCCTTTTAGATTTAGATTTCTCAGAAACTAAATTGATCGATTGATAAAATTGTTATGGGGTAATTGTAGAACATGATTTTCTAATTCTATCGACACCAAAAGGCCCAAATTTGGTGGCAAATTGGTGGGGAATTTCGAGAAAATAGGTGCTGCCTAGAACCGGATTGAGAACCGGGTCACACGACCCGAGTTGCAGTCAACCGGGTAAGGTAGATGACAGCCCTACCTGCGTGTCATTGCCCATGGGCGTACTAGGAAAGTGCAGACGATTGGCATCTTGTTTTTGCTAATTGTTTTTTATTTTTTTTCCTTTATGCTTCACTCTCCCATAAAAAAAATTTGGATATTTTTTTTGGAATTTTTTATTTGTCATTAAATATTTATTTTAATTTTTCCCAGTTTTGTATGTATGAAAAATATATGATACTCTCTGAATTTGCCTCTGAAATTTTTGTGTGTATATTTGTGACATTATTAAGCATACTATATTTTTCATACTCTCAGGTGTGACTTTTTATGGGTACCGTAAATTTTTTTGGGTATTATTGTGTAATTATAATATTGTATAACACTTGAAAATTATTATGTTTTGTAATTTTGTGCAAAATAAAATTTGGGAAATTTTTTTGGTGTTGCTAGAACTGTTTTAGGACATTTTGTGTGATTGTGAGCTTGCCTATTACTGGACCAATTATGACAAAGTGTTATTTTGGTATTATGCTATATTGTTTGCATTAGAGATTATGTTAATAATGCCATTACCCTATTTGTTTATCTTTGTTGACATGATTCCTAGTGTTTAGTAAAGTATATTAAATATTATGGCCTTAGAGTTTTCAATATCCTGTCGGTATTAGCTTTAGGGACATAATCTTGATGTTTATGGGAGTTTACTTATGTATTATAATTCAGGACCCATAGGCGAGATTATAATTGCGTAAGTGCTCAGTTAAATCTGTTTTTTGTTATATATATGTTGATATGCGTGATGAAATATAAAAATCTCCCTTTTGGTGTTACTTCTTATCCAGCATTACCTATGCAAATGAATGCCTTGACAAGGCTAAATGGGACCAATTATGAGGACTGGGTTGAGTCTCTGAAATTGTTTCTAGCCGTGTCTAATGTTGACTTGGCTCTCACTAAGGATGAGCCTGCTAAGCCCACAGATACTTCTTCTACTGCTGATAAGTCTAGGTATGAAAAATGGGCACACTCCAATAAAGTGTGTTTGATGACAATGAAGTACGCCATGGACAAGACAATCAAGGATAGTATCCGTGACATTGAAAATGCCAAGGAATTTCTTAAAGTCGTTGGTGAGAAGTTCAAGAAGTTTGACAAGGCTGAGAAGACCCATTATCTTTCCTTATTGGGAAAGACTAAGTATGATGGTGTGGGAGGTGTCTGTGAACATGTTATGAAGCTTGTGAACTAGTAAAATAAGCTGAAGTCCATGAAGGTGGAGTTGGGAGAGAGCTTTCTGATATGGCAGGTGTTTGAGTCCCTCCTTTCTCAATTTGATGTGCTTAGAACCTCTTACAATGCGCCCAGCAGAATGAATCGAGTGTTGATGAGCTGATTTCCATCCTTACTCAAGAGGATGAGACAATGAAGAAGGGCAGTCTCATAGTGTGCAATTTACCTCTCACAAAGGTAAAGACAAGAAGAAGTTCCATAAGAACAAGGGCAAAAAGTTTCAATTTAAGAAGAAGGGAATGGTAATCCTGGGCAACACTTTGGTCAACAATCTGAGCAACATTTTGGGGAGAATTCTGGTAAACCCAAATTTCAGTTCAATGGAAAATGTAAGTTCAGTGACATGATTGGGCACAAACAAGCAGATTGTTGGAAGTTTAAGAACTGGCTTGAGACGAAGAAAGGTAAACCCTTGGCTCTAGTGTGTTTTGAATCAAACTTTGTTGATGCTCCTTCCCATACATGGTGGTTAGATACTTGTGCCACTATTCATGTTACAAACTCTTTGTAGGTGTTCAAAAGCAGGCGGAGGCCAAATGAAAGGGAGTTGATGATCATTGTTGGGAATGGAGCTAGTGTGAAAGTGGAGCACATAGGAGTTACTTCCTTAGAGTTGTCTACTGGACATGTTTTAACTTTGAAAGACACTGTTTTTGTACCTTCAATGAGAAGGAATTTGATTTTTGTTTCTGTTTTGGATAGTTGTGGCTACTCCTTTCACTTCAGTAATAAAAGAGTTTCTTTGTCCTATGATGTTGTTGTTGTTGGTTTCGGAAATTTATGTGATGGTTTATATTTGTTAGATACTAGTTCTTTCCCTATTGACCAACAACATTCAGTTGTCAATACTGTTGTTGGAAAGAAGCATGGCAAAGTTGCTAAAAACTCTTCTATGTTATGGCACAAACGTTTAGGACACATGTCACGACCGGGAAAAATCGCGACGGGAAGCGAGCGCAAAAATAGTTGTTTTAAAAAAAACAACATAACAATGGAGTCGCCACCAATCTTTTATTGGGTAGGGAAAATGACTGGCAAAACCCTTTTAAAATGGATTTAAAATAAAACAAAAGAAAAAGGTCTGTGAAAAACCAGGTTGGGTTCGGGAGTCGATTATGCACAGGGAAGGGTGGAAACTTAATCCCACTGCACCCCTGATACATCCGTTATAAAACGGTCACCTTAAGCTAGTTGTGCGAATTTTAATACCCTAAATGATGTCTATTTTATCCCCAATTAAAGCAAGATAAAAAAGAAAGAAAGAATAACCAAAATATTTATAAATCGAAACAAAAGTTTATAAATCAAAAATTAAACTAGATTATAATAATTAATTAAAATAAAGTATTTACAAATTTGGCTAAAGATTATAAATAAATAATTAAAATAAAATATTTACAAATTTGGCTTGACTTGCGAGCCTACGTATCCCCTGGTGCAATGGGGAATTCAAAGCCACGTAGTTCTCTTGAAAATAATTATGTGTTGGTAAATTTTAATTACAGGAAATATTGCTTTTGAAATATTTTATTTAAAAGAGAGAGATTTGATTTGATTTAAAATAAAATAATTAGATTAGCAAAAAGTAATTAACGCGTCCCTAAATGGGATGAAAGGCGGTATTGAACCCGCTGATCCACCCTAAGCAAACGTCTAGTGGGTACTTGACCCCTGAAGACAGCTGATGCAAATTATTATGGCGTTGGACCACTTTAAAAAAAAAAACCTTATATTAGTTTGTACTAAGTAGAGTGAAAAGTGATACTAAGCTCACTGATTCACCCTAAAATATTTGTCTAGTGGGTACTTGACCTCTGAAGATGGCTAACGTTATTAGCGGCATTGGACCACTTAGAGAAAAATAATTTATTGGTTTGTACTAAGTAGGGTGAAAAGTGATACTAAGCTCACTGATTCACCCTAAAATATTTGTCTAGTGGATACTTGATCCCTGAAGACAGCTAACGTTATTATGACATCGGGTTGTTTATTTGATTAATATTCTACTCCCATTTTCTTACAAAAAAAATAATAATAATAAACATATAATACTGAAATCTAAAAAAAATAAAACGCAATATTATCAAATCAATTAATGAAACAAATAAAATAAAATAAAATAAAATAAAAGACAAGCAACGTATTCAAGGGAGAATAAAATAAGAACCGTAAAATCATAAAATAATCACTGTGACTAGAAGAAAATATTGTTCTCCTCATTTTTTACTTCAAGTTTTCAATTTAATCCTTATTTCATTTCATTTCTTTTTATTACGTGTTTTTTTTTTACTCTCTTTTTCTTTACTTTTTTACTTTTTTTTTTCTTTCACTTTTCCCTCACCTTACCAATTCTTACGTAAACTAAACAGCATTTTTTTTTTTTTTATTTTTATTTTTGTTTTTTTTTTTATTATTACTTATTTATTTTTTTTTTAAAACTTTTTTTTCTACTTTTCCCCACCCTACCAATTCCTACGTAAACTAAATGGCATATATTTTTTTTATTTTTTATTTATTTTTCTTTGTTGTTTTTTTTATTATTATTATATTATTTTTTTTCTCTACTTTTCCTCATCCTACCAATTCCTACGTAAACAACAACATATTTTTTTTTGTTTTTTTTTTATTTATTTTTTTGTTATTTATTATTATTTTTTTTTACTTTTCCCCACCCTACTAATTCTTTCGTAAACAACATCTTTTTCTCTTTTTTTTATAATCTTAATTAATTTTTTTTATTTCTCTCCCAGAATACTCAGTCAACCCAAAGGCAAAAATGAATGAAACCTCGGATTAAATCAAAGCCTATAAACACAGAATGCAAGTAATCTATGTAATAATAAGCACTTAGTTATCATGCAAACAACAACGCACTACACACGGCAACAAACGAAATTAACACCCTCAGGGTCCAGTTAATGCCATCCAACAGAACACAAGTTCAAACGAATTTGAACACCAAACGCAACAGGATTTCTTATATATCCCAGTAGGGTAATCGACACACGACAATAACAATCAATCAAAATACTGATATCTCAAACATTTTATCCAATTTAATACATATAAAATAAATAAAAAATAAAAAATAAAAAAATAAAAAAAACTGAATGGGAGTTACCCACAGACGCGCACCCTTGTGGAGAACCTCTTTCTCTCTTGGTCGTCTATTCTTTGTGCACGATTCTGCAGTGGGGCTGCAGGTCTTGATCCTGGTTCTATGCACGTGGAAACAGCACAAGTAAAAAAATGGGTCTGGCAGAGAGGGGAGGAAGGGAAGGAGAGGAAAGAAAGGAAGAGAGAAAAGAAGGAAGAGAGAAGGGGGAAAGGTTGTCTGCGTAGGGAGGAGGAAGGGAAGGAGATCAAAGAAAAAGAAAAGAAGAGAGAAAAGAAGAGGGGGGAATGGGGTAGAGGAATGATGGGGGGAAAGAAGAAAGGGGAAAAGAAAGGGGAAGGAACGGGAAGAGAAAAAAAAAAAGGGGGGGAATGGGGTAGAGGAATGATGGGGGGTGGGGTGTGGGGTGATGGAATGATGGGGGAGAAAGAAGAAAGGGGAAGAGAAAGGGGGGAAGGAGCGGGAAGAGAAAAGAAGAAGAGAAAAGAAAAAGAAAAGAAGAAAAAAGAAAGGGGGAAGGGGGTAGAGGAATGATGGAGGGGTGTGGGATGTGGGGTAGAGAAATGATGGGGGAGAAAGAAGAAAGGGGAAGAGAAAGGGGGGAAGGAGCGGGAAGAGAAAAGAAGAGAAAAGAAAAAGAAGAGAAGAAAAAAAAAGAAAGGGGGAAGGGGGTAGAGGAATGATGGGGAAGATAAAAAAAATTGAATGATTTTTCTTTTTTTATCCTTTTTTTATTTTTTATTTTTTTTTGATTTTTTGCAATAAATTAGGTTAAAGCTTTTCTTTTCTTTCTTTTTTTTTGGCTAAAATGGATTTCTCTTTTTTTTCAATTTTTTTTATTTTTTGCTTCTTTTTATTTTTATTTTTGGTCATTAACTAAAATAAATTTGATTTTTATTTATTTTTGCTTTAAGAGAGAAAAGAAAAAGACCCAGACAAATTTAGGTGTTCACAACACATTTCCGGGGAGAGAATGGAAAGATTGATTAGAGAGAATATTCTACACAATCTTGATTTTTCAGATTTTGATACTTGTGTTGATTATGTAAAAGGGAAACTCACTGCTATAGTTGGTTTTAAATATTTCATTACCTTCATTAATGATTTCTCTAGGCATGGTTAGAGTGACTTGCTTCGTGATAAATCTGAATCTTTGGATGCCTTTAAGGCATTCAAGGCTATTGTTGAATTGAAACTTGGCAAAAGGATTAAATGTGTTAGATCTGACACGGGTGGTGAGTACTATGGTAGATATGATAAAACTGGTAGAAAGACTGGACCTTTTGCTAGGTTTTTATAGGATAGTGGTTTAGAGGCACAATATATCATGCCTGGCACCCCTCAACAAAATGGGATTGCTGAGAGGCGAAACTGTACCCTTATGGACATGGTGAGATGCATGCTGAGCCATTCGACTCTTCCAGAGTTCTTATGGGGTGATGCTTTAAAAACAGCTACATACATTTTGAATCATGTTCCTAGCAAATCTGTCCCCAAGACTCTTTTTGAGTTGATGTCAGGGAGAAAACCCAGTTTGAAGCATTTTCGTGTTTGGGGTTGTAAAGCAGAAGTGAGACCTTATAATCCGCAATTAAAGAAACTTGATCCCAAAACCATTAGTGGTTTCTTCATTGGCTATTGCACTGGTTCCAGAGGATCCAGGTTCTATTGTCTTTCACATACCACTAGAGTCATTGAGTTTGACCGAGCAGTTTATTTTGAAAATGAAATGGAGCATGATGAAAGCCTGGAACCTCACACTATTGATTTCAGAGATGATAGTGTTGTTATTCCTATACCTATTGTTCCCCTTTCAGAGGTAGAGACACCAGTGGTGACCCATAATCACATTGTTGATCTAGTCAATGATGTTGATATTCCTCAGCAGCAGGTTGATAATGATGAACAAAACCAAGTTGTAGACTTGGCTCCACCCAAAAGATCAAATAGGCTTCCCAAGCCCACTGGACCCACTAAATTTAAAGATTATTTTGTTTATCTGCATGAGCATGAATTTAATTCAGGTGGGGACTCTGATCCTATTAATTTTCAAGAAGCTATTTCTTGTTCTCATGATTCACAATGGTTAATGGCTATGGAGGATGAACTAGCTTCTATGAAGAAGAATAGTGTTTGGGAGTTTGTGAAGCTACCTGATGCAGGTAAGATTGTTGGGTGTAAATGGTTCTTTAAGACCAAGAGAGATACCAGAGGTGAAATAGAAAAGTATAAGGCCAGACTTGTTGCTAAAGGCTACAACCAGAGAGAAGACATTGATTTTAAGTAGACTTTTTCTCTGGCTCATTTTGATTTAGAGCTACATCAGATGGATGTTAAAACTGCATGAAGATGTGTACATGGATCAGTCTGATGGCTTCAAGGAAGGGGGGAAGAGTATCTTGTATGTAAGTTGAAAAGATCCATTTATGGATTAAAACAAACCTCTAGGCAGTGGTACTTAAAGTTTGATGAGGTTATCTGCTCTCTTGGCTTCAAAGAAAATACAGTTGATCAATCCATTTATCTAAAGAATAGTGGGAGTATATTCATTATACTTATCTTGTATGTTGATGATATTCTCTTGGCTAGTAATGATTTGAATTTTTTGTTTGAGACTAAGCAGTTGTTGACTGCCCATTTTGATATGAAAGATCTTGGTGATACTTCCTTTGTGTTTGGGCATTGAGATTCTTCGTGACAGATCTCGTGGGGTTCTTGGCTTATCCCAAAAAAACTACATTGAAAGAGTTTTGAGCAGGTTCAACATGAAATCTTGCAATCCTTGTGCTGCACCCATTCAAAAGGGTGAGAGACTCTCTAATACCCAGTGTCCTCAGAATGATAAAGAACGAAGAGAAATGGAGAAGGTCTCATATGCTTCCGTTGTTGGCAGTCTTATGTATGCTCAAGTTTGTACACATCCTGATATAACTTTTGCTATTAGTGTACTTAGGAGATACTTGAGTAAACCAGGTGTGGGTCATTGGCAGGCTCCTAAACAAGTTATGAATCTGTAGGGTACCAAAGACTATTTACTCACCTTTAAAAGGTCTGATCACCTTGAGATGATAGACTACTCGGACTCTGATTATGGAGGTTGCCTTAATGACAATAAATTCACTTCTAGATATGTCTTTATTTTGGCAGGAGGAGTTGTTTCATGGAAAAGTGTCAAATAGACACTTACAGCCACTTCGACTATGGAAGCAGAGTATATGGCTTGTTTTGAAGCCACTTGCCTGGTAATATGGTTGAGGAATTTTATTTCTGAGTTTGGTGTCATGGAGAGCATCTCCAACCCTCTAACCATATATTGTGATAACTCTGCTGTAGTGAGCTTCTCTCAGAACAATAAGAACTCCAAGCGTTCAAAGCATTTTGACACCAAATATATGTTTGTTAGAGATAAGGTTCATGAGTTTCAGATTCACATTGGGTATATACCTACAGAACTTATGGTGGCAGATCCTCTAACTAAGGGTTAAATTGTTAAAGCTTTTGTAGATCATGTAACCCATATGGGTCCTGTGAAATCTTTTGATGCCTTCGGTTAGTGGGAGTCTTACATTGTGATTTGTAGCAACATTGACTTTGTTATTATGTCTCGAGACTTTTGAATAAATTGTTGCTATTATCATTGTTATTGTTGTTGATGTCATATGATATTATTATTCTGCGCAGTTTTGTTTGTTTATACATGTATACATTTATGGCATATTTTGGAGACATTTCGAACCCAGTCTCATTGTGTTGTGCTAAGATATTTTGATGAATCTTAGCATACATCTTGGGCGGATGGTAAGGCTATTTATGGCATATTTTGGAGACATTTTGGACTCAGTCTCGTTGTGTTGTGCTAAGATATTTTGTTAAATCTTAGTAAGCATCTTAGGCGGATGCTAGGGCCATCTTGGGCAGATGCTAGGGTCAATTATTTTGTTGAATCTTAGTAAGCATCTTGGGCTTGTTACTATTGAGCACTCTTTGTTATGTGGGTTGATGTGGTTGGCTTGTGTATTGAGCTTGCTATGATGGGCAAGCAAGCCCAAGTTTTCAGTGCACAAGGAGAGGCTCATATTCTTTTCTTGGGTTACAGTGTGGTTTTCCCATTGAGAGACTGCACACTGAAAATGGTGCCAAAAAATAGTAGTTTCTCTCCTCACACACACAACAAGAACTGACAGAAAAGGATTACTACATCTCTCTTTGTTCTGATTATAGGATAGTAATGGATTGTTTATCATCTTCCAGGTAATCATTGAAACTAAACCGACTTTGTAATTTGTATGATCTGTGCATGCTATAGATTTAGGGTTAAGTAATATCATATTATTTTAATTTTGGTTGTTTAGCTTCTGTTTATTATGAATAATAATTCATCACTAATGTGAACCAATATTTTAAACCTTGAGTCAAATTATCCTTAGCTAATGTAGGTATCTTAGCTATTATAGATGAAATAAATCAATATTAACAATCGAACAATAATTAATCCTCAATAGCAAAATGAAGGCTTGAAAACAAGACCTCCAGGCACTAGCAATTAGAAAACAAGACCCATACTAAACTATGACCTATGCAACCACCAGCATTAGGAATTCTATAGTTTAAGCTATCAAAATTCTCAAAAGAATGAGTAAAGTTCAAAATAGTAGTGTGTTCCATTGGAAAGCAAAATTAAAGAAGGAAAACGAAGTTCAAAGTAGAGGCTACTCATTCAGCTAACCAGATCTAACCAAAGAATGTCTTCTGCAGAATATTTTTGAAAATTTTCCATCCATTCCATAATTGCATTTGATCTAATGTTCATGTTTGATCATTTCTCAAATGAATTTGAGTGTGTTAGAAAGTACTAATTACATTATAAGGCTAAGCAGCTCTCTAATAATGCACAAAAATGAATTCAAGAAAAGAACTCAATAAAAAAATAATTAGGCAAACAAAATGAGAACGATCAAATTGGCATACAACATAAATGAGTACACAAATTTCAACACACTATTCCTCACTTCTTCGTCACGTCCTTCATAATGCATAACAGGAAAATTTCTAATGTTCCCCTCAATGTAAAAGTCAATATTAACCTTCATTGTATCCATTTTGGACACCTATACAAACAAATATAAAACTTACCTCACATTAGGCCATAAATTAAATAAAATACACTGGACCCTAAAGCAATAAAGCATAGCACATTGGGCCACAAAAAAGCAATAAAGAAACACTTGACAAAATGGACTACAAACAAATATAACACAGTAATATAGACAAAAAATGGAGACAAAACCACTGCCATTAACATAATCCAGATCCACAAAGATTCCAATTGTTTTTGTAAACCCCAACATTTATACAATATCATATAAACACGCTAGATCCACCATAATCACCATTCACCTCAACAGAAAATGAACCCATAACATACCACAAATAGATATAAAATGATTAGAGAGAATGAATGGGAGGTTTCCTTTAAATCTTTCTCAAAATCCTAGTCGCGTGAGAGAGAATTAATTTTGCTTGTACTTTATTGAGACAAATGCTCTCACAAAACCCTAATCAATTTGAGAAAAACATGAATTGGGTTTGCATGAGATTGATTGTTGATTTTAAAGATTTTAGGGATTAAAGGTACACATGTAATCACGGCATGTTTTACCTGTTAGTAATATTCAAGAAGGGTTAACAAAAAGGTTGAAATACTCAATATTCTAAATATAAAGTGTGGAGGTGTTGAATTTTGAACCATAAGGAATCCTCTACACATGACCTAGTTGGAGGGTTCCTATGCATTTTCCCAAAACAAAAAAAAAACACAAGGTAATTTCATCTAAAATAAATAAGTCCTGTCATAGGTTAATAAAGAGTGAGGGAGAGCGTGCAATGTGCATACATAGTTATACGAATGAACTGTCGAAGCCAAAGTTTTCCCCTTTTCTCTGCCTTCCATGCTCACATCGTTGCATATCAGACGAATCATCACCTCACAGAGATTCACGCTCTCTCGCTCTTCTCCCAGGCTTCAGTCAACACTGCCACTGCAACTTCCACCAACCCACTTAGCCTCAAACCAAGAACCCATTGAACCCCTAACCAAAACCCAGCTCGAGACCCTCGTTCTCAACCACTACAGCCATGGCAAGTTCTCCAACCTCGTCACAAACGTCGTCGCTTCGCCCACCGTCCTCTTCACCGCCTGCAAAAACCTCACCACCCCACGAACCCAAGATGCTCCCTTTTCCCCCGGTTCACCCTCCCTTCTCGACTCGGTCACCAAGCGGTTCTCCATCGAAGAGATGGGTCGAGAGCTACGCGAGAACCGGTTCGATGTGGGAGCTTGTTGCGTCACAGTAACGCCCTCGAGCAAAAATGGGTTGCCTTTGGTTTTGCCCAATATGAAGCTGAAGGTGTTGGTTGAGGCTATTAGGATGGTGTTGGAAGTGGTTTATGATGAACGGTTCGTGACTTTTGCTTATGGTGGGCGTTTTGGAATGGGGCGGCACACGGCTATAAGGTACCTGAAAAACTCTGTTGAGAATCCTAGTTGGTGGTTTGCTGTAAGATTTAATCGTCACAAGTTTGGCCATGCCCATGTGGAGAAGTTATGCTTGTTTATTGAACATAAGATAGAAGATAGTTTTTTGATTGGTTTGATAAAAGGGTTGTTTGAATATCAGGCTTTGCAAATTGAATTGGGTGGGAATTGTCTTGGAAGGGGGTTTCCTCAGGAATGTGGGTTGTGTTCAATTTTGATAAATATATATTTTGATGCGTTTGATAAAGAGATTCAAGAGATACGGCTTCAGGAAAATCAAGGAAATCTTAAATTGGATCCTGAGCTGATTGTTTCAGCATCTGATGTGTATTACAAGCCTGTGAAGATATATGCAGTGAGGTACTTAGATAATATACTTGTTGTGACGTCGGGGTCGAAGATGTTGACGATGGACTTAAGGACGAGAGTTGTGAGAAGTTTGGAACTTGGTTTGGATTTACATGTTGATAAAGTGAATACAGCTATTCATAGTGCAGTCTCAGAGAATATTGAGTTTCTTGGGATGGAATTACAGGCTGTTCTGCCTTCAGTTTTGCACCCGCCTTTGACAGAGAAAGCAATTAGGGCACGAAAGAAGTACCTTAGACAGAAGGAAGTTAGAGCTCTTGAATTGAAAAATGCTAGAGAAAGGAACAGAAAGAAATTGGGGTTGAAGATATTTAATCATAATTATAAGAAGATGAAGCGAAGTGATGGGTTCAAATTTGACTTTAATATTGAAAACGAAGTCCAAGAAATTTTCAAATCATGGGCAGATGAAGTAGTACAAGAGTTCTTGGGGAACATAGATGAATGCCAAGAATGGCATCGAAGACTATCAGCTGGTGATTTCCTTTCTTTAAGACACATTAGAAATCAATTACCAGCTGAGCTTGTTGATGCATATGATAAGTTCCAAGAGCAGGTAGATAAACATTTGAATCCTATAAAAGCTAGGAAAGCAATAGAGGAAGAAGAAAGAAGAGCAAAGGAGGAGGAGGAACAAAAATATGCGAAGGGAACAGTTGAGGATTTGACAAGGCTTTGTATGAAAGTTGATGCACCAATAATACTCATAAGAAAGGCTGTGAAGTTGGTCGGGTTTACGAATCATATGGGTCGCCCAAGACCAATCGAATTCCTTGTCGCTCTTGAGGATACTGATATTATCAAGTGGTATGCTGGCATAGCAAGAAGGTGGCTTGATTTCTTCTGCTGTTGCCACAACTTCAAGATGGTCAAAACTGTTGTAACTTATCATTTGAGGTTCTCTTGTATCTTGACATTAGCAGAGAAGCATGAATCCACTAAGCGTGAAGCCATAAAGCATTTCAGCAAAGATTTGAAAGTATGTGATATGAATGGAAATGAAGAAGTGCATTTTCCCACAGAAAGAGAGGTTAAGATGATGGGAGATAGAAATCTTTCAGATCCAAAACCTGTAGACGGGGCTTTATCTTTGGCTATAATAAGGTTGGCATCTGATGAGCCTCCATCACATTGTATTGCCCATTTCTGTGACAAGACAACTACAGTCTTTTACCGTGTCCGTTTGCTGCAAAACAGTTTGAATGTGAACCCTTTGGAGAAAGAGAAATGGGTGCAAGGGATGGGTGCAATTCATGAAAGCCTGAACCAAAAGTGCCTTCCTCTCTGTACCGATCATGTACATGATTTGTACATGGGGAGAATCACCCTTCAAGACATTGACTGTTCCTCTTGTATGGATGTGGACTGACTGTTGCTGCTAACCCATTTTAACTTTGATTGGCATTGCAATCAATGAAGTGAATGCTTTATACTTAGCTGAATTTCACTTTATCTTTTTCTCATTACTCAATCCTAGACGACCCAGAGATTGATTACTTTCTTATAGAATGAGCAACTAAATTTGACTTTGTTGATCATCACTAGCTGAATAAATTCAGCCAGTCTCCAAAGTAATTGCTGACCTGTATTTGCTATATTTGATCAAGTGCCACAGTTTGTTTTTCATAGCTTTATGTTTCTATTTTTAGATTTGACTGAGTCCCAATCTTGTAGTAGACTGCTTCTTGGCCCAAAAACAAAAAATGAAAAAATGAAAAGTAGACTGCTTTCTAATTGTCTGTCTGTCTTGCCGTTTAACATCTATCTTTGGATAATTTATGAAGAAATTCCCCCTCTTTCCCCCCACCCCCACAAAAAAAATGTATATTTAAACTGTAGATTCTTCTTGTATATTCTATGTAACAGGTTCACCAACAATGAGTTGTTGAAGATGTACTAGAGTTGCCAGGGTTCTCTACCATCCCCCCCCCCCTCTCTTCCTTATTGCTTTTGGCTTTGAAAATTAGTGCTCTCAAAATCTTCCACTGATAAAACCTTTGTCTGTGCTAATGTTTGCTTTATTTTCATGTCTCGTGGTTTTTATGTTTGGCCATGGTCTTGTACATATTCTGCAATTGTCTAATGAGCAAAAAAAATCCACATTTATCTCAAATGTATATTATTCTATAAGAAGGGGAGGGAGATTGATAACTTTTCTCTTTTTTCTTTTTAATCTAATGATTTTGTTCGTCAATGCATTATTATTTAGTTAGATCATTTACAAGCTTTTTTTTTAATTACTTTTCTGATATCAAAGACAAGGTAGTCAAAGGTGAAAGGCGCCCTTGAGGCGCTATGGGGTTTTAAGGCCTTCAGGCACCAAAAAGCACACACTTTATTGAAGAAGGCATTAATGTTGGAAAAATAAAACAATAAAATGTTTGACTCTTTTGCGTTACTTTTTCATATAAATTAACTACTCAAGCATAACACTCATAATAAGAATAACAGATTATGATGTTCAATTTACAAAACCCTATGCTACATGTTGCCAAGAGTCCCAAAAATCGACAACTAGTTATTCTTTTCACATTTTGACTATATTACCCCTTTTAGCATCACAATTAGTAAATTTGATGGCTGGGCTTTCAGAGATTTGTTTTTTATTGGTAATAAGGCTCTAAAGGCGTGCCTCGCCTGAATCAGAAAGACGCTCCTAAGGCGCTAGAGGCGTGTGGCTCACTGAAGGGCAGTGCCTCAACCAGCAAAAGACGTTGACCCCTTTTGAGGCCTCGCCTTAACACCTTAGGCACGCCTTTGACTACACTTATCAAAGAATATTCTTCTTATCTATGGTGCACATTTGGTTTGTTGAGGCTCATTGTTTAGTATGCCTATGCCTAGATTTCTTTCTTTGTCCAGTTCTTATTGTTATTGCTTGATTTTTGTTTTCAATTTTTTCTTTTGTTTTTTTTTAGTCTTTCATATTTACTAACTCGGATTTGTGTCTGATACAAAGATAAGCTCCAAAAATGATGGTAAGTTATGGCATCTTTTTATTTGATGACTTTGTATTGCCATCCTATCATGCTCTTTTCCCATGTGTTTCAGGAGTCTGGTATATGAAAATTGACACTACATTTTGCAATCAAATTTCAGGCCTTACAAATAAATTGTACAATGATGCCTTGTTGAAAGCACAATGTATCCTGGATTCATGTCACACAGGAGATGTAAGCACACTGTACTGCAAATAGACTAGTTGATTTTATTTTTTTGTTGGTGAAAGCAAACATCTTTTCATGCTTTTTGGCGATTAGTGATTTATCTATTGGGTTTTATCTTTGTCCTGGCTGCATCTGACTACTCCTTAAGTTTGTTTTTGCTTTTAGGCGGAATTTTTCTTTAGATCATATTTAAAAATGGATTTGGAGACTCAATATAATAACCTTCATTTATAATGTGGATAGCCCAAACATGGTGTTAGCTTCTCAAGCTTAAAGTATTTTATTTATAAAAAAATCCACACCTACATATTAAAGTTGAGACCTTTTCTTGATAGTGGAGTTGTTTCTGAATCCTACTCTCTCTATTTAATCTCCACGTATGACTCTTAGTTGCATGACATCTGTCCTCTCTTGAAAAGCTTGAAAATCCAGCGCCATTAACATGACTAGTGACATCTGCATTTGAAATTTTAATCTCCTGGTCCCGGAATCCCCCAAATCCTCTGCATCTATCTCATGTCTTATCCTTATTCCTCTTTTCATTCTGGTTACAATTCTCAGAAACCCTCCTGGTATGAGGCTTTCATTTCCTCAGTTTTGCATAATACCTCTTCTCCTTCTGGTTGCAATCCTCATAAACTCTCCCAAACAAATATCACCATATAATCCCTCAAAGTAAATTTTGTTTTGTGTGCAGAGCCAAAGCTTGATCTTTCCTCTGCGGAATCGACGCTAATCGGTTTCCTTTTGCGGTTGATTGCGAGGAGGAGGGCATTTCCTCTCTAGTGGTTTCGAGTGTGAGTGTTAAAGCGAACTGAGAGGGAAGCGGGAGGTTAATGGTTTCTCACTTGGGATTGATGGTTTTGTTGCTTCAAGAACTATTAGGCATTTGCTTAAATCATCAACATAAGGAGTTAGACCTTCTTGATAGGTAAGTTTGTTTTCACTCTTGACTATCATGTACTGACGTTGTGTTTGTTTACATTCTATGTTTTCATGTGATTTGCTCCTGGTTGTTTTAAAATTCTCAAATGTCATTGATGATGTGGTTGAAAAAGACTGTAGTAGAGAAAGAGACCAACAGTGAGACCAACAGTAAGAAGAGTAGGAGAATAAATAATATAGAGTAAGTTGAAATGCGATCATTGTGACTCACTTTTTAAATTATAAGAATAATAAATTGTTATTCTTTCTATGGGGTGAGTTTTCTGATGAGAAGTTCTCATTCCTGGCTGAAAGCAATACATGTAGTCCTATTATTATGATCCTTCAACTGTGTAGATTATGTTTCTTTCCTTTTGTTAGTTTATGAAAAAGGTCTGTTGTGGGTTTGCAAGCCGTAGCTGTGGTTGTCGAGACCCGTCAAAATAATAAAATTTACCAGTTCACAAACTAATTTGTAGTATAGAGAATGAACCGAATCGTCTCTCAAGGATCCAAAAAGAAAGATTCAATTAGATCAAGATAATTAAAAATAGAGGTTTTGATGATTTGTAATAAAATATACCGGTTGAATTAAAGAAAAGTAATTAATAAATTAACCAATCCAAGAAAATTTACCTATCTTGAGTTTAATCTATCATTGATCACAAAGAATTCACTTAATTGCTAACTATGTTCGCCTTAGATCACATCAAGAAGCCTCAACATGATCCAAGAATCCTCTACTAGATAAGCATCTAGGATTTAGTTAACCAATGTTAGATAAAGTAAGCACCATCCAAACATAAATTAACTTAAGATCCGGAATTTAACCAAGCTAAACAATCCATCAAAAAGCTTTGATATATTATTTAGTCGTTGTGATTCTCTTTGAATACATGATAACATGTTTGGGACTAGACTTTGTTGAACTGATTGAATTGGCACTTTACTTCCATTGTCCCTTTTAGATTGCTTGTGTTACAACTTAAGTATAACCATGATGCTTATTTGTTGCAGAGATGTCTGCCATAAGTGGTCTGCAGGGTGAAATAAATGGATTTGGTGGAGCCTATAGGTCTTTATACTTTCCTTTTCTTTCAAAGAGTTTACATTTTTTTCCTGGATGAGATTCCAAGTCACTTTCTTTTTATTATATTGGATATACAGGAAAGCTTTGTTCACATGTTTACTTTAGATGGAAATTCTTGTGGTGGTTGTTTGCTTTCTTTTAGAAGATATTCCTTTACGGTCAAATTGTCTACATATCTCTGGAGAAACGACCCTGTGGCCTTTTGATAAGAGTTAGTTGAACAACTCTACATAATTAATACCCAAACAAAAATTTGTGCGACATGAATCCTTTTATAATTTTCTAGAGCAAATTCCTTGAGGCCAAAGTTTCTGTGATGTCTTTCAACTAAGGAACTTGGTGTGATTTGACCAAAGTAGGTTGAATATGGTTCTCCTATAAAGTGCCAGTTAACATCTTTTCTCTTATTTTTTCAGAAAGAGAAGTCAATGTGAATGAAGTGCAAAATGCTTCTGAGTCTTGTTTTCGTTGTATATATTTTTTTCATTGGAGCGTAACATTATACTTAAGGCCATTAAGTGGAGATTAACTAATGTCAACTTTTAAGGTAGGAAGCATAACCATAAGAATCTAGAGATTGGTCTTTAATTGAAGAGTTTAACGGTAAGCATGCCAAATAAAAAATTTCTTGTTCCAAATGGTCCTATGCAACAAGAAGTAAGAACAAGGCCATTAAATGAAGACTAGCTTTTATTCCCTGAACTGACACTTCTGCTCATGAAAACTATTTCTGCAACATCTAATAGTTAATTTTCCAACACCGTAATTAAGAATTGGTGCTTCACAGATACGATTCAGTATAGTATCAATGCAATAAGAGTTGTGTTTTAGCTGCCTTATTCTTCTATATTTTAGGAATCAGTCTACCTCAGGCTTTGCTTCTCGCTCTATCCTGACATTTTCTCTCAGTTTCTTTTGCAAGGTTGCACTCCTAAATGAAAATTTATTACCAAGTTGGCATACCTTATTGCACTATACTTGTTATATCAACAATTATCAATTAATTTGGGTTCGCAATTCATGCATACATTGGAACAGTTAGATATTGTGAATCAATTATCAAGATAAGAAAGGTCTGGATGACTGAGTCTATGAGAAGGCGTGGACAGTGTTGTCTAATGCTTTGGGAATCTGTTTTCTAATTTCTTATTTTGTATTCAAATTGTTAGTGTGTAATGATGAAGGAATTTCACCTTTTCCATACATATATGCTTATAGCTTATTTTTGAATGTTGATGATGGCATAAAAATTGAACATTGTCTAAAATCTCAATTTCCCTGCTTCTATTTGAACTCTATTACTGTTCCCTCTGTTGTTACTTGGTCTCTCTCTCTCTTGTATAAGGGTACTGACTTTTTCTCATCATCTTGATGCAGTGAAGATGTTAACAAGAAAAGGCCTCTAATTTAAAGATGTTAAGAAGGCATTGCATGTTCCATTCCAAAATAGGAATATAAATTGCAGGCCTACTTGGAAAATAGTTATGATTATTGTTACAGTGGGAACTTTAGTTACAATTTTCCATCCTCCTGCCATTTATGATACTGATCGTCTGTCAAACTCTATAGTGAAGTATGCCTATTTATCTTTCATCATGCTTTCACATTTTATTGCATTGACATCTTTTAAGCTGCTATCGTATCAGTTTCATTTCTAAATTGGGCTTTTCTGGAATGATGCACTTTGATGACATAATCCTTCCCTGAAACTGCAATATTCATTAATCCCTTCTAAGCATGGAGCATTAATTTACAAATATTCATTTATATTAGTCTCTGTATACTTTAAAAAGCAAATATTATGTCCTGCAATCCCCTCCTCTCAAATTACAATGATAGTTGATTCTTCCAAATCATAAACAGTGATTTATATTTATTTACTTCTTTCATTGCGTTAAGGAGAATTTTTTGGGTTCAGGCCAACTTTTACAGGCTTGGAAAGGAAAGTTTAATGGTATTGATTCATGTTTTGCGTCACTTCTAAATATTGAATGGGACCAAATATCAAAAGTTCTTGTAAATTTGAATGATAATGACACATATCAGGGGGCTGGCTTCTTAAACTTTAATGACAGCGAAATGGACCACTGGAAGCTGTTGGTACCAGAAGCAGAGAACATAGTCCTACACCTGAACTATGCTTCAAATAACTTGGGAAGTCCTGTGTCCCAAATCTTAGTTTTAATGTTTGATTTATTATTGTGCTTGCAGGCTGGTCCGCTTATGACATATTAGATTATGTTCAATTGAGTTGTAAGATAAAGGAGCAGAAGGAAGCACGGCTAAAAAGCAAATTGATACGTGCAAGACAAAGAATGGAAGATAGATGTGAATTTGTATGAGCCTTTTGTGTTTTTATTATGAATTTGGTTTGGTGAGAAAATACAATGTATGAAGTGACTCTTTTGTCAAGAAAGGAACTGATATTTCGTTATGTATGATAATCTATAGGATTAAAACACTACACGGGCTACTGACTAGCTACTATTGAAATAAAGTACTTCTCCTCAACGTAGTTTCAAAAAATATTGGCTTTTGGTTGATAATTAATTTAATTTAGTCAGGACAAAATACAAACTTTATTTCAGAGACAATAACACAAGCTATTTATATGTATAATGCAAAAAATTTAAACTTAGTGAGGGCATTTACCCACAATTTACAATGTGGATGCGCCTATTTTCTACTTAGAAATGTCAATTAGATAAAATGTTATTTTTATTAGAATTCGGTTGTGCAAGAGGTGCATAGTTACGCTTGTTTACAAACAAAAAAATTATATGTTCTTTTAATAATATGAAATTTTAATGTTTAAATATGAAAACATAAATAAAATTAATATTGAAGTATTTTATCAGATTCAGATTAGTATGAATTTAGTATATTATATTCTAATACAGGTTTAATACAGGTTTAAAGTTCGGTAAATGTCCATGAATATTATTTGAGAAAAATATGAGTGATATAATGCATTTCTTGGGATGGTGCAAAACTTTCTCCTGAATCTGCTGATAAAATAACCTTTACATTCAGGTCGGAGAAAATAATTCTTTATTGATTTGTTTTGAAAAATTAATTAAGTATTCAATTACATTAATCAATAATTTACATACGGTTAATTAATAATCGTATAATTTACGTGGTTAACTAAGTCTTCATTTTGATACTTGATACGTGGTTAACCGTATGTAAATTATAAGTTAATGTAGTTGAATACTTGGTTAATTTTTCAAAACAAACCAATAAAAAATTATTTTTCCCAAGTTAAATGTAAGGATCATTCTCCCTAAATGATTTGTTTGGCTGCCCTAGGAAAGTTGAAAACATCCAATTTGGCCCATTGAACAATATTACATGGAAAAATGACCCATAGAATCACTTCCCATTTGGTTTGTTTTATAAATTAACCAATTATTTAATTAATTTAACCAATAATTTACATACAGTTAATCACATATTAAGTATCAAAATGAAGATAAGTTATTGATTAACTGTATGTAAATTATTGGTTAAATTAGTTGAATACTTGATTAATTTTTAAAACAAACCAAAGAAGAATCACTCTTCACTAAACTAACCTATGGGTCATTTTCCCAAGTTACATTGATTTAGCTGTTGGCGTTGGAGCGTTCTACTATGTACCTGTAGTTGCAAGGAATATTCATACTCTATCAAATTTACTTATGATAATCAGTTTTTTCTTATTTTTTTGTTTAAGACTTAACTTTTCATTCTTGGTAGTATAGCCCATATTAATTTTATTCTTTTTTTTTCTGCATGACCCTAAAATAATTTCATTAATTGCAATAAAAAAATCATTTATTTTTGTTTAATTCACAAAAATTATTTTTTGTCTTGTTGAAATATATTTTTTACTTTTTCTACTACCATCATGGAAAATTTTTTATTTTAATTTATTTTTCATGAAAATTAAATTAAATTTTGGTTTCTTTATAAATAAAACTGTCATAATATTTTATTTCATGTTTAATGTATTTCATAAAAATATAATATAATATATATAGAAATTTTTTTAATCTATATATATTATTTTTTCATCAATTATAAATTTAATATTTTCTAAAAAAATTTAGTATTGTTTTGAAAACATTTGTTTTTAATATTGTTTTAAAAATATTTACTTTTAACTTTTTAATGATTGCAGTCCCGCCAGGCTATTATTAATTTATTTTAAAGAATGACATTCTTAATTTAGCTAATTGTTCTTTTTATTCTTTCCCCACTGCCTCAATTCTTTAACCAAAAGGTGAATTTATATTTTTCATATTTTTTATGACACATGAAAATTTTATTTTAGATTTATTTATTTCATGAAAATTAAATTTATTTTGTCTTTATAATTTTTTTTATTTCAACAATTTTTAAAAATTTTTTTTTATAAATTCTCATATATTTTTTTCACATGAAGATTTTTTTTCCTCATAAGATCTCCACGCTCTTAGGGAAAAGGATGGCGAGACTGGCAATTTTGCCACGACTATTTGATTTAAAAATTATTTTTACATGCTTTACACTGATAATTAAATTTTATTTTACACTGACCATCGATTGACCATGTAATTATTTTAATTTAAAAGTAATATCGACTTATTAAAATTATTTATATTTTATTCGAGAATAGAATGGTAGGACTATTCGCCTGGTAGTCCCGCCATGTAATTTATTTTATTTAAAATTATATGTAATTATTTTTATTATCTAGAATATGATCCTTACATGCAATTAATAATATTTAAAATTATTTTTAATATTTTATTAAATTTATTTTAATAATATATACATTAATTTTAATAAAAATATTTTTAAATTTTATCAACATTTTATTTAAGAAACAATTAAAGAATATATATATATATATATATATATATATATATAGTTTTAAACATATATATTAACACAAAAAATTTGTTTTAGTTATTTTATGAAAAATAATTAATATTTATTTTTTAAATTATAGCATGAAACTGGCTGAGAACGATCCACTATAGTCCAAAGGAATCCCTACAAGGACGCTTTGGGCTAATTAATCACGCTCTAATCACACGGTCATGATTCATCCACCAGACTTAGGTTCCTGTCTCCTTAGAACTCAAGGACACAGAGGTACGAGCCTATAGAACAGTGTCTTGCGATGGATTTCATAATCTTCCATTCTCCATAGTCATTTAGAGCACAAATCATCACTTGGCAAAATCGTTGCTTATGGAGGGGGAAGGTAATCAAGTGTACTCCTTTGTTTGAAATCATCAATTTCTGTATTCTCTTTAGTTTCTTTCATACTTAGTAAAAATTAAAAATTAGGAAATTGCAAGCAAATAATTTTATTTTATTTTATTTTTTCTTTCTAAAATCATCAACATTTTTTATTGGCTTTTAAAAAAAGACAAAAGTTTGTTGAGAAGTCTATCAGACAACCGTACAACCACGCCAGCCAGATGAAACTGGTTGAGAACGATCCTCTACAGTCCAAAAGAATACCCACAAGGACGCTTTGGGCTAATTAATCACGCTCTGATCACACGGTCATGATTCATCCACCAGACTTAGGTTCCTGTCTCCTTAGAACTCAAGGACACAGAGGTACGAGCCTATAGAAAAGTGCCTTGCGATGGATTTCATATTCTTCCATTCTCCATAGTCATTTAGAGCACAAATCATCACCTGGCAAAATCATTGCTTTTTGGGGGGGGGGGGGGAAGGTAATCAAGCGTACTCCTTTGTTTGAAATCATCAATTTCTGTATTCTCTTTAGTTTTTTCGTGTTTAGTAAAAAAAAATTGGGAAATTGCACTCAAATAATTTTATTTTATTTTTTTCTTTCAAAAATCATCAACATTTTTTTATTAGCTTTTAAAAAATGACAAAAGTTTGTTGGGAAGTTTGTCAGACAACCGTGCAACCACCCCAGCCAGATGAAAATGGCTGAGAACGATCCTCTACAATCCAAAGGAATCCCCATAAGGACACTTTGGGCTAATTAATCACAGTCATGATTCATCCACCAGACTTAGGTTCCTGTCTCCTTAGTACTCAAGGACACAGAGGTACGAGCCTATAGAACAGTGCCTTGCGATGGATTTCAAATTCTTCCATTCTCCATTGTCATTTAAAGCACAAATCATCACCTGGCAAAATCGTTGCTTTTGGGGGTGGGTAATCAAGCGTACTCCTTTGTTTGAAATCATCAATTTCTATATTCTCTTTAGTTTTTTTTTCGTGTTTAGTAAAAAAACAAATTAGGAAATTGCAAGCAAATAATTTTATTTTATTTTATTTTTTCTTTCTAAAATCATCAACATTTTTTTATTGGCTTTTAAAAAATGACACAAGTTTGTTGGGAAGTCTGTCAAGCAACCGTACAACCACCCCAGCCAGATGAAACTGGCTGAGAACGATCCTCTACAGTCCAAAGGAATACCCATATGGACACTTTGGGCTAATTAATCAAACTCTGATCACACGGTCATGATTCATCTACTAGACTTATGTTCCTATCTCCTTAGAACTCAAGGACACAGAGGTACTAGCCTATAGAACAATGCCTTTCGATGGATTTCATATTATTCCATTCTCCATTGTCATTTAGAGGACAAATTATCACCTGGCAAAATCGTTGCTTTTGGGGGGAAGGTGACAAGAGGTTGTCAAGACCCGTCAAATAATAATAATTACCGGTTCACAAACTAATTTGTAGTATAGAGAATGAACCGAATCGTCTCTCAAGGATCCAATAAAAACAAAGATTCAATCAGATCAAGATTATTAAAATGGGGGGTTTTGTTGTTGATTAACAAGATTGACTAAAGTACAAAACTTAAAGTTGTAAACAAATCTAAAGAAACAACTAATCCAAGGAAATTTACCAATTTGAGTTTAATCCATCATTGATCACAAGGAATCCACTTAATTGCTAATCATGTTCTTGGCCTTAGATCACATCAAGAAGCCTCAACATGATCCAAGAATCCTCTACTAGATAAGCATATAGGATTTGATTAACCAAGGTTAGATAAAGTAAGCACCATCCAACATAGATTAACTTAAGATCCAGAATTTAACCAAGCTAAACAATCCATCAAAAAGCTTTAATATATTGTTTAGTCTTTGTGATCCTCTTTGAATACATGATAATAAAGCTATTATCACATCATCATCTAAATCAAATTAAGCAATTTAATCTAGATAAAAATCAAAAGAGGAAGAAGAGAAACTTGAATAACAATTAAGCAATATGAACAAGCGAAACAAGATCTCCAATTTAAACATCAAGATGGCTAATCCCTTGGATTGATTATGAGAGCCTAGCCTTCCATGGATGGGAAGGAAGAACTCATAAAATAAAGAACAAAAACGAAATTCTTAAGAGAATGGAAAAGAAGAGAAAGAAAACTCTCACAAATACTCAAACTTTCTTCAAACTTACTTAAAATTGAATGATGTATAATACAAAGAGATTGACCCTATTTATACTAATCCTAGAAGCCAATTTGTAATTGAAAATAATCTGAATACAAGCTGTAAAAACATGAAAATTGTCAAATATGGAAGTTTGATGCATGGTTGGTGGGTTGGTGCATGGTAGGTGGGTTGATGTATGGTTGGTGGCTTTTAGTCAGCAACTCTTATCTGACTTCCAGCTTGATTTTCATGACCTAGACCGAGCATTTTGTTTTGGAGGTCTCATGAAAGTTGTAGCCAGTTGTCTCTTTAAAATTTTGGCGTTAGAATCATGCCATTTGGACTTTTAGAACTCCAGATATGCCAAAAACACTGCACCTACCTCAAGTTAGGTTAGCAGAACGTATTTCCAAATTCAAACCGACTTGCAGCTTCATAATCATGCCTAAAACGACATCTATTGACTAAATGGTCTTCAGTGAAGTTGGAGATATAGGTCCTATCTTTCCAATGGCCAAGTTTCAGCCCAAGACGCGGCCTATAACCCACTATATAGTTCAATATGTGCACACTGCCTAGATTTCCATGACAGCAAACCTACTCTGCATTGCAGGGATATTTTGAACCCTTAGAAATCCGGTCCAGCTCTTGAGTTCTTCATGAAACTTGTAGAGCCTTGTCTTAGCTTTCCAAAGACACCAAGATCACATCAAATGGATCACCGAGTCCCAAGTTATGGCATAACCAAGGGGGAAATGTCAAAATGCATCAAAATTCAAGAATTATTCATAATTTGCATTAAAGCCCAATGAGGCCCAACAACATTAAAATCATCTAAAATACTAATATTGGGCACAATAAACATCTAATAAAGCCTAGTGCAAGGCTAACATAAGTGTGTCAAATTGATTGATAAAATTCCCCCACACTTAAGCTTTTGCACTCGTGGGCAAAACACATAGGAACAAAATTAAAGAAAAACAAGAAACATTATATTATTAAACTAAAAGCATAAAAACTGATTAAACCTAATCTAATCCACTTTCGTAGGAAAACACGATGGCACTTAGCATGTGCCACAAGCTTTTAAACCCCTAAGTGTCCCTAGTGGACGAGTTATAGTCTCGTGAGGGTTTACCAGGATGATACCCACAAACGTGTAATACTTTATTTAATCAATTCAACTAATTTTTTAATACAAGCATTGTATCAAATATAAACCATAATTAATAAGTCAAGTATGCTTAACAAAGAATAGTTGAATCAAACCAATTGAGAATAAAGTATAGCATAATCATGCTTTAATAAGAAATAGGCATGTTCAAATTGAGTAGAATTCCTCATAAGTGTCACTCAAATCACACAAGGTGTTTAGGTTAACTGTTTGCGCTCAACTCAGTCTAATTATGAAAGTATTTTACCATAGGCTTGCATATACATCAATTCTCCACTACTTAGATCAAATAAATTGCAAAAATCAAGAGGTCTTTCAAAAAGGTTATAATGGGACTATAAGGTGAAGGAAGAGAACAATATGGATAATAGCAGGTTAAAACCAAAGAGAATAAAAGAGCATTGGGGAGTAACTCAAGTAAAAAGCAAATTTTTTTACCTAAAACCATAAAATGCTTATTCTCTTCACACATTCCTTTCTTTTTCTATTCTTTTCTTTTACAACCTTTTAGCTTTATTTTCTTTTTCTTTCTTTCTTTTTTTAAGCATTTCGCATCAGCACACCAATTCCCCCACACTTAAATCATTGTAAGAAAAATAGCTCCTCCAATAGGAAAATCAATGCTCTCATATTCCCTAAGGTGAGGTAAAACATGATTTTTCACTCAAGGCTTGTAATGAGCTAAGAACAAAGAATGGGCAAGTAGGCTCAGAGGAGGTTAACAATGTGATAAATGCAAGGTAGGTTTATTTGGTCAAAGCAGCTAAGTCAAGAAAAATGCATCTGTCATTTCCATGCAACATACAGACCAATGTAATCTCAAATCGATTCAATGCAAGTTCTAGAAAATAAATTCATAATTGACATCACTCATAAAAGAAAATAAACCAAGTGTAAGTATCAAACTTGGAAAAGCCCAAAACTCACGAAGGTATGGAACATTCACTCAATTCAATCATGCTTTCTTCATAATATCCACAGTCATATACACATGTATATCATGAAAATGATTCAACTATAAACTATTTTGCATACTTTTATTTTCAATTAAGCTCAGATTCAGCATATGCTTGCATTAAAATTAATTGAAAAGATTAAAATGAAATTTTTTTTTTAATATGCAAGAACAAAATAATTTAAGACATACTATGAAATGCAAGTTAAGATGCGTCTCAAGAGCAAAACTACTCCTTACTCTGCCATCATACATCTAATAAGCTAGTAACAATAAAGATTAGTTGATTATTTTTTTTTTAAACTATGTACATGGTAATGTCAACTATCCCTCCCCCCCAACTAATTTAAGACATTGTCCCCAATGTCAAAATAAAGATAGGTAGAGAGTGGAAAAGAATTTGACGTGTCGCTTGTGAGATGAACCTTTGTTCCACAGCATGATCAAGAAAACAAAACAAACTGTCATATAAACCATTAACATTTAATATACCTATGGGTTTTTAGTAAAAGTTTAGCTGTGACCAGGATGCAATTTGGAAGATCTCTTCCAAAGTTCCAAAACCACCAGGTAGGGTAATAAAGGCATCAGCATTTGTTATCATAATGTTCATGTGTTGGTGCATGCAAGATACCATTACTTCATCCCCTACTATTTTTCCAGTGGGATTGCCAATAGCTAAAGGACTAGGAATGATACCAAGGACTTTGCCACCTCCTAAATGTGCAGCAGTGGCTACACAACCCATTAACTCAAGACTACCTCCTCCATAAAATAAATGGATTTCTCTCAGCTAGCACTCGACCAAGATGGTTTGCAATTTTTATAAACTCTTTATCCTTCCCAGGATTAGATCCATAAAAGACACAAACACTCTTAATCCGACGAACTGAAGTGATTTCCATTTTTTTTTGTACTCTCATCTTATCAATTGTGAACACATAAATTTGTCTTGATTTTTTTAGCCAGCTTAAGAGTGAAAAAAAATGAAATGAAAAGAAAATAAAAAATGAAAAAAAATACACTTCACACACCCACACCTCATGATACACTCCAGCACATACACACTCATCAACAATTTTCTTTTAAAGCTTTAGTGGTGTAAAGGTTATGGGGAGGGTGTTGAAACCAAATTCTTATAAAAAGGTTTAAGTATTAAATTCTTAAAAGCTATAAGCTTTCCCTGTTAAGTTTTGAGGATAACAAAAATATTTATTTAGTTTGAACAAGTAAGTGTTTCGACAATAGTATTAACAAATCGCTACTTGTATGTGCGTCCATTCTGCTCTATGCTTAAAGATAACTCTTCGTGCGTCCAATATGCTATAACTCTTTATGGGTCCAATAAATGTATTATATACTTTTACTATTGGTGCGTCCAATACTTGTATGCATATACTGTTACTTTTTATTAGTTCGTCCAATACGATCTGTCTGCCAAAGCTCGGACTCAACTCACTCTTTCAAAGTTCAAGCTCAAGCTCTCGTCCAAGTGAAATTTCAAAAATGAAGAACTGTTCCTCATTAAATGCTAGAAAAGAACTCTGACAAATTACTCACGACAGAAGAAGTCAACTAAGCCACTTTTGCTGACATTATCTAACAACTACAAAGATCTGCAAATAAGAAACCGTCTGTAATCTTAGACAAATCAGGATTTTGTTTTCATTGATTGGAAATCTCAGAGAATAAAAGTCACCGTCAGAAGAAGTTCAGCACTTTTCCAGTAGATGTATTTAATGCTACTCAGAACGGTAATAAATGTTTCCGTTGGACGATCTAGCCCATGAAGTCTGCTCAATTTGTTCTTACTTATAAAGAGAAGAAGCAGCACTTGAACAAAAGGAGAGATCTTTGCCGAAGCATCCTACAAAGTCTAAAAAGCTTTATTTCCTTTTGGATTTCCATATACGTGTAAAAAGAAAAAGCCTTGAGATTTCTATTGTCTATTCTCATTTGTCAGTGAGTTTCAAACTCAAGCTTTCATCTACTTTCACTTATTCATATTAAGCCTTGTAAGCCTGAAGAGGCTGTGTGTAAAAGAATACTTGTGAGATAGAACCTGAAGAGGTTGAAAATACTTGTTACCCGAAGAGGTGCATAATACTTGTAATCGTGAAAAGATTAGTTGGAAAATCCTTCAAGTTGAAGGGAATTTGGACGTAGCTCTTGGTTGATAAGAGTGAACCAGGATAAATCTCGTGTGTAAGCTTCTCTTCTCTTCTAGTGTGCTTTATTATATTCACTAACCTCTGGGGTTTACCATTGTGTTTATTAACAAAGATCTTTTTATTTGGTTTTAGAACGTGTTAACCATTTTATTAAAAGTCTTTTCGAAATCCTTAGAGTCCAATAGGACTAAGTGGTGTTGGTCCTAAGCTCTTTGCTTGTTAAACTTTATCCTTCGCTGTGTTCTATTTTCTATTGAAAAGGAAAATCTTTTATTAATCAAAAAAGGGTTAAGAAACACAATTCAACCCCCCTTCTTGTGTTTCACTTGGTTATTTCAATTGGTATCAGAGCTCAGCCTCTTGGGTTGAGCATCTAACAAAGGCAGAGGAAAAAGATCCAGTACACCCTTTAATGGAGAACGAAGGACAAGCGGTGAACAGACCACCTCTATTCAATGGAAATGACTATGATTACTGGAAGAAGAGAATGATTGCCTTTTTTGATGCCCAAAATATGGACATCTGGGACCTAGTTCAAAATGGATATCAAACACCCACCAACGCAGAAGGACAGGATCTCCCTCGACCACAATGGACTGAAGGACAACGAACCAGACATCAGCTTAACTCAAAAGCCAAACATTATCTTATGTGTGCCATCACCAGATCGTAGCATGATAAAGTCCATAGTCGTGAAACAATTAAAGAGATATGGGATACTCGCCTTAGCACATGAAGGCTCATCTCAAGTCAAAGAATCAAAGATAAGCATCAGGTTCACCAAGATGAGCTCTTCAAAATGGGAGAGCATGACAACATTGATCAAATGTTTGGCCGATTCCAAACCATATTCAGTGGCTGGAGATCTCTGGGAAAGAACTATGATAATCAAGATCATATCGTAAAATCCTAAGAAGTCTTTCCGCATGCTGGAGACCTAAGGTTACCGCCATACAGAAGCAAAGAACCTAGCCTCTCTTACCATGCAGGAACTCTTGGGTTCCCTTAAAGTTCATGAGCTGGAACTTCAAGAAGAGGAAAGCTCAAGAAAAGGGAAATCAATTGCCCTTAAAGCTCATAAAGGCAAAGTAAGGCCCAAAGCACTTAAAGTGAAAAATCATCGACGAGGCCGAGTCATCTCAAGATGATATATCTCGATAATGACGAAGTTATCTTTCATCTCTAGAAAGATACAAGCAATGTGGAAAAAGAAAGGAGGTATGCGGAGAAAGCACTTTGGACGAAGGTCACCAAAGGACAGAACAGAAACAAAAGACAAGAGTCCAATCATATGCTATGAATGCAAGAAGCCCGGACACATTAAAGCAGAATGCCCTTCACTAAACAAGGAGAAAGAGAAAAGGAGATTCTTTCCAAAGAAGAAAAGAGGATTAATGACCACCTGGGAAGATCTTGATCTTTCAACTACTGATGATGAAGAAGAAGCAGAAGAAGAAGCAAATCTATGTCTCATGGCTAACACCTTGTCAGAAGAAGAAGAAGATGAGGTAACAAACTGTGATCTTGATCTTCAAAATGCATTTGATGAGTTGTTAAATAATTCATCTATTTTAGCGGTTGAATATAAATCCTTGAAAAGAAAGTTTTCAAAATTAACTAGAGAATATGGAAAAATGTTTTCAGAAAAACAAGAACTTGAAATTTATTGTGAAAAATTAAAAACTGAAAATGCTCTTTTAAAAATATCTTCTGAGTCCAACACTTCAGATGAAGTTGATAAACTTCATAATGAGGTAAAAGAGTTAACGGAGGACCTCAGTAAATTTGTAAAAAGCACCAACAACCTAAACATTTTACTCAAATATTCTAGAGACCCTCGTGACAAATCTGGATTGGGATATCAAGATACTGATAAACAACTTTTTCAAAAAACTACTACTCAACCTAAATCCATTAAGAATGTTTGCAAAAAGAACGTTTACCCTTCCTCAATAGATCTTTTTAATAAAAGGTCAAAATATTATGGATCTCCAAGAGCTAACCAAAAAGGACCCAAAAAGATATGGGTACCTAAGGATATGATAATTCCTCTTGCAGATGTGCTTAGCAACAAGAAAAAGACACCTGTCATGGTACCTGGACAGTGGTTGCTCACGGCACATGACGGGAGAAAGGTCTATGTTCCAAGACATCAAAACTAATAAAGGAGGCTCCGTCACATTTGGAGGAAACCAGAAAGGTAAAATAGTTGGAATAGGTAAAATTGGTAAGCATCCTTTTCCCTCTATCGATAATGTTCTTCTAGTTGAAGGATTGAAACATAATCTGCTTAGCATTAGTCAATTATGTGATAGTGGATCTAATGTTTCATTCAATCAAGGAGAATGTATAGTTAAAAACTCTGACGGATCCATACTCTTCATTGCTAAAAGGAAAAACAATCTTTATAAAATTGACTTGGAAGATCTTTCAGATCAAAATGTATCATGTCTAGTTTCCATAAAAGGAGAACAGTGGATATGGCACAAGAAGCTTGGTCATGCAAGTTTGAGATTAATCTCTAAACTAAATAAGCATAACCTCGTAAGAGGACTACCAAAGCTTGTGTACAAATCAGATGTTCTTTGTGAAGCTTGTCAAAAGGGGAAACAAATCAAAAATTCTTTTGAGTCCAAAAACATCGTTTCCACCTCTAGACCACTAGAATTGTTACATCTTGATTTATTTGGTCCTACAAGAACTTCTTCACTAAATGGAAAGAAATATGGATTGGTCATAGTAGATGACTATACTAGATGGACATGGGTTATGTTTCTAGCTCACAAGGATGAGTCTTTCAAAGTCTTTTCTATTTTCTCGTAAAAGAATTCAAAATGAAAAAGGAATGTGTATCAACTCAATCCGAAGTGATCATGGAGGAGAATTTGAGAATGAGAGCTTCCAATTGTTCTCGTGAAGAAAACGGTATTCATCACAACTTCTCTGCTTCAAGAACACCACAACAAAATGGTGTGGTAGAAAGAAAAATAGATCTCTTCAAGAGATGGCTAGAACAATGCTCAATGACAACTCAATCTCCAAACACTGGTCAAGTCGTTAACATCGCGTGTTATATTCAAATCGAATATATATTAGACCTATTTTAAACAAGACTCGTATGAATTGTGGAAAGGACGAAAACCCAACATCTCTTACTTTCATTCTTTTGGTCACAATGTTTTATTTTGAATACTAAGGATTCTTTAGGAAAGTTTGATGCTAAAGTTGACTCGTATTTTCTTAGGATACTCAAACATCTAAAGCATATAGAGTATATAACTCTCGCTTCTCTAATCGTTGAAGAATCTGCTCATGTTAAATTCAATGACAAAAAGCCCGACAATAACTTGTCGTAGCTAGATGAGTCCTTTGCAGAGTTAAACTTAAAAGACAAAGGAGAAGGATCAGCAACCCAAAACAAAGAAGCATTGGACGATGAAAGAAGAGAAGAAACAACTGATGGTCAAAGATGCTGGCATTTCAAAACTTATCATCCAGAACACCAAATCATTGGTAATCCAGATGATAAAGTACGTACAAGATCTACCTTCAGAGAATACTCAAATGTAGCCTTCATCTCTGAAATGGAACCAAGAAAAATAGAAGAAGCACTGAAGGACGAAGGATGGATCTTAACCATGCAAGAAGAGCTAAATCAATTTAAAAGAAATGATGTTTGGACGCTGGTTCAAAAGCCTAAAGACAAGTCCATCATCGGCACAAAATGGATATTCAAAAACAAATTAGACGAAGATGGTAAGGTTGTGAGAAACAAAGCAAGGTTGGTAGCCCAAGGTTACTCACAACAAGAAGGTATTGATTTCACTGAAACTTTTGCTCCTGTAGCTAGACTAGAAGCCATACGCATTTTACTTTCATTTGCTGCTCATCATAGCATGAGACTATATCAAATGGACGTAAAAAGTGCATTTCTAAATGGTATAATCAATGAAGAAGTTTTCGTTAAACAACCACCTGGTTTCGAGGATGAAAATTTCCCTGAGCATGTTTTCAAATTGAAAAAGGCCTTGTACGGTTTAAAACAAGCTCCTCGAGCCTGGTATGAAAGGTTAAGCACCTTTTTAATAGAAAACGGTTTTTCTAGAGGAAAAGTTGACACTACTCTTTTTCGAAAAGACAAAAACTCGAAATTCATTTTAGTTCAAATTTATGTTGATGATATTATCTTTGGAGCTACTGATAAATCTCTTTGCAAGGATTTTTCCAATCTGATGCAGAAGGAATTCGAAATGAGCTTAATGGGAGAATTAAAATTCTTTCTGGGTTTGCAAGTGAAGCAAACATTGGACGAAATCTACATTCATCAGACAAAATATACAAATGAACTTCTGAAGAAATTCAAATTGGACGATTGCAAAACAATGAGCACACCAATGCATCCATCATCCACACTAAGATTGGACGATAAGGATAAAAAGGTGGACGAAAAGGTATACAGAGGTATGATCGGATCACTCTTATATCTCACTGCGTCCAGACCTGATATAATGTTTAGTGTGTGTCTTTGTGCACGTTTTCAATCTGATCCTAGAGAGTCACACTTAATTGCTGTAAAAAGAATATTCAGATACTTGAAAGGAACTACTAATCTGGGTTTGGTATTTAAGAAATCTCATGAGTACAGATTAGTTGGTTTTTGTGATGCTGACTATGCTGGAGATAGAATCGAAAGGAAAAGTACAAGTGGAGGATGTCACTTCATTGGAGGAAATCTAGTATCATGGTCCAGCAAGAGACAAGGCACAATAGCTCTATCAACAGCTGAAGCTGAATATATCTCTGCGTCAAATTGTTGCTCTCAACTACTCTGGATCAAACATCAATTAGAAGACTACAACATCTTTGAAAGTAAGATTCCTTTACTATGTGATAATATCACCGCAATTAACTTATCAAAAAATCCCATACTACACTCAAGGGCAAAACACATTGAAATCAAACATCACTTTATAAGAGACTATATTCAGAAAGGTGTGTTTGATATTCAATATGTGGATACAGATCATCAATGGGCAGATATTTTCACAAAACCCCTCTCAGAGGATAGATTCACTCTTATTCGAAAACATCTAAGTATGCATTTTGTAAAGAATTAATATTTCTTGCGTCCATTGAAGATCTCAAGGCCCAAAATGCTTTGTACTTGATAAATGGTGTGGTAAATTTCTTGATAAGACATAAATCATTTGCATTTATCTTGTTTGAAACTTTTCAAATTTCCCACGCTGAGTCAGTTTTTGAAAGGTCACGAAAGTAACTTTTTACTGCGGACGTGACAGTTACTTTTAATACACATTTAATGTGTTTGTTTTTTTTTTAAAAAAAAAACGATTCGTTTTCTCTCAAGAAACCTTTCAGTGTAGAAACCTACCTTCTTCTATAAATATTTTCTTTCTTTACAAGATCAAATTTTTACGCCTTCAAGCCTTGAAAGAAAACATTTGAAAAAAAGAACCTTAGCAAATTTCTCTCTCTCTTTCAAATTTCCTTAACCCTAAGAAATGGCTGGAGGAAAGACCCTTGATGTTGAAAGAGCCGAGTTATCAGTTGAATACTCGTTCCAAACTTCAATTTTAGCAGAATGTGGAATAGATATCAAAGAATGTCTCGTCGGTGCTGGTTTGGATAGTTAATTGTGATAACCGTTGGAGGTTTATCCGGAATTGGTGAAAATGTTCTGGAAAGACGCATCCGTGTCTGCGACAGAGGTCAGGGGATGTGTTTTTGGAAAACCCGTTGTGGTTTCAGAGGTAACCATCTCCAACGCCACCCAATGTTGGTTGGAAGGAGCCACCATCACTTCTGATTGGGAAAAAGCGTTTGGGGGAACTGATGCTGTTCTTGACACCTTACTAAAGGAGTCATCCACGGGGAAGATAAATGCTTCTAAGATGAATGACAAGGCAAGAGTTTTGCATCAACTTCTGAACAAGGCAATACTCCACAAGGCAGGTCCAAAGACTCGCCTCTACAGCTCATGCCTTCTCGCCCGTGTCATCCGATCTTTGTGTCAACAGTCAATCTCCCTTCTCTCGCTTTTTAAGAACTTCAAGAGAAGTGTACAAGGAAAAGGGAAGAAGACCACCATCTCCTATGGTGTTCTCTTAACCAAGATCTTCAGAGATCAAGGTATCTTTAGTCCCCATGAGACTAAAGATGTTGAAGAGAAGAAGAGGATCTTTGGACGGATCCAAGAGCAACAAATCTTTGGACGAAGCAATCTTCTAAGGATGAAACTTCAAAGCGTCCAAGATTTTCTGGACCAGAAAGAGCCTCTTATTCCTTCAAAGGCTGAGAGTCCAAAGAAGAAATCACCATCCGTCCAAGCCATTCCCAAGCGGAGACTCATAATGGACGATGACTCTGAAGATGACCAACCCATCGCTAAAAGGATGAAGGTTGCGTCCATTGCGAGCATCCCAAAAGGAACCCGAACGAAGCTACCCATCACAAGGAAACCCTCTTCCAAGCTTGCGTCCATTCCTAAGGAACCTCTTCCTACCATTCCCTCTTCCTCCATTTTACCCTCTTCTCAACCAGAACCACAAACTTCCTTCCCAACCTCTCAAATAACTTCCTCTCCCTTAAACACTGAACATTTTTCTTCTCAAACTCACATCTTACCTTCCCAATCTCCTTCACCTTCCCCCTCTCAAAAGACCTTCTACAACTCCTCCTATCTTAACCTTTTCTCTGTGGGGGTTTCCCCTCACATTATCCCTCTTTGGGAATCCAAGGACTCTTCTCTCTCACTCACAGCAAGACGCTCCCGGTGCTGTGATGGTTACTCAACAAAAGTTCACATCTTCCCTAGTGACCTCTCCTTCAAATCTGTCACCTTGGAAGAAATGGGACAGTTTGCGAGTCCTTATGACACCATCCTTGTCAGTGTCATTAAGGGGAGTCTTCTGTTGAAGGATTTGAGATTTGTACCCCCTTCACTGATCATCTCTTCTACAACTGCCATCAAGATTCAGCCAGATCGGGTTTGTTCAAGGTTGCCAATGGTGGATTTACATAAAAACAAAGACTTGAAAAAGTACAGAAGCCAAGCCACCTTTCCCAAGCCCATCATCTTTAAGCCAAATTTTGGGAGCTTACGTTCCCCTGATGTTGATGTTGAATTCTTGTGGCAAGTTTCGATTAAAGGAGAAGCTGAGGAGAACGAGGCTAAGACCTTTTGAGAAAAGCACATTTGGGAGTGTGAGCAACAAGCATCTTTTTCAGGACTAAGTGATGAAGATAAGGAAGACACTATAACTGTGCCTGGTCAAAGCTTCCAGTGTTTTCGTCCTATCTATATGGTAGATGATCTTCTTGGACTGCCTCTGAACTCGCCAATACCAACAATCTTCTCTTGTCTAAGCTATGTCTCTGGACCTCCGTCTGACAACATAGGCAGGCCTTATCCCTGGGATCATATGTTTGGATACCGGAGAACTTCTCTTCCTTGGGATGTTGACCTTCCTCTGTCTGAAGACGAAGTTGAGTCTGTTGTGCAGCAAATGGATGTGACCCCTCCTGCTTCCACCACTGAGTTAGCTATTGTGGAACCACAACCTTCTGCTGACATTCTCACCCAAGTGCCCCCACTTTCGTGCCTACGTGAATAATCAGATGGACTTAATGTACAAGAGAGTTGAAGACCTCCTCAAATCTCTTTTTCAACAAGGGCCACCTCCTCCTCCTCCACCTTCTTCCTCTTGATTTTATTTTTTTGTAGCCAAAATTTTTTTTAGACAGTGATGTCTTTCTTTCTTTTTGTCTGATGACAAAGGGGGAGAATAATGAGAATTTGACTTGTTACAAACAAATTTATTTTATAATTTATACTGATTCAATGAAACTATGAATTATTATTATTTTCTCATCTGGTTGTTTCATTGTCTTTGTCTCGTTTACTCTGTTGCACTTATATAAATGCTTTAATTGAAATTGTGAATACTCTGCTAATGCACTGTGTTGCTGTGAAGGATCTGCTCTAAATTTTAGCATGGTTTATTTCTTTTCAAAAGTATTGTCACTGTTAAACTCTTTTCTCAAGAACTAAACTTCGATACAAAGATAATATTACTTGCTCTTGAAACTTGTTTCGTAAAAATAAATTTCGTGTACTACGTCCAATCGACTCTGCGTCCAACAGACTTGGAGTCCTTCCCTTAGAAATGTTTTTCTTAGGGGGAGCAATTTTGTTTTAAAAAGAATCTGTGTTCAACCAAATTAATAGTTTTTGTCATCATCAAAAAGGGGGAGATTGTTGAAACCAAATTCTTATAAAAAGGTTTAAGTACTAAATTCTTAAAAGCTATAAGCTTTCCCTGTTATGTTTTGAGGATAACAAAAATATTTATTTAGTTTGAACAAGTAAGTGTTTCGACAATAGTATTAACAAATCGCTACTTGTATGTGCGTCCATTCTGCTCTATGCTTAAAGATAACTCTTCGTGCGTCCAATATGCTATAACTCTTTATGGGTCCAATAAATGTATTATATACTTTTACTATTGGTGCGTCCAATACTTGTATGCATATACTGTTACTTTTTGTTAGTTCGTCCAATACGATCTGCTGTCACAAAGCTCTGACTCAACTCACTCTTTCAAAGTTCAAGCTCAAGCTCTCGTCCAAGTGAAATTTCAAAAATGAAGAACTGCTCCTCATTAAATGCTAGAAAAGAACTCGATGTACTCACGGCGACGTAAGAAGTCAACTAAGCCACTTTTGCTGACATTGTCTAACAACTACAAAGATCTGCAAATAAGAAACCGTCTGCAATCTTAGACAAATCAGGATTTTGTTTTCATTGATTGGAAATCTCGTGAGAATAAAAGTCACCGTCGGAAGAAGTTCAAGACTTTTCCAAGAGATGTATTTAATGCTACTCGTAACGGTAATAAATGTTTCCGTTGGACGATCTAGCCCATGAAGTCTGCTCAATTTGTTCTTACTTATAAAGAGAAGAAGCAGCACTTGAACAAAAGGAGAGATCTTTGCCGAAGCATCCTACAAAGTCTAAAAAGCTTTATTTCCTTTTGGATTTCCATATACGTGTAAAAAGAAAAAGCCTTGAGATTTCTATTGTCTATTCTCATTTGTCAGTGAGTTTCAAACTCAAGCTTTCATCTACTTTCACTTATTCATATTAAGCCTTGTAAGCCTGAAGAGGTCAGGTGTAAAAGAATACTTGTGAGATAGAACCTGAAGAGGTTGAAAATACTTGTTACCTGAAGAGGTGCATAATACTTGTAATCGTGAAAAAGATTAGTTGGAAAATCCTTCTGGTTGAAGGGACTGGACGTAGCTCTTGGTTGATAAGAGTGAACCAGGATAAATCTCGTGTGTAAGCTTCTCTTCTCTTCTAGTGTGCTTTATTATATTCACTAACCTCTGGGGTTTACCATTGTGTTTATTAACAAAGATCTTTTTATTTGGTTTTAGAACGTGTTAACCATTTTATTAAAAGTCTTTTCGAAATCCTTAGAGTCCAATAGGACTAAGTGGTGTTGGTCCTAAGCTCTTTGCTTGTTAAACTTCATCCTTCGCTGTGTTCTATTTTCTATTGAAAAGGAAAATCTTTTATTAATCAAAAAAGGGTTAAGAAGCACAATTCAACCCCCCTTCTTGTGTTTCACTTGGTTATTTCAGAGGGGACCTCCCACAATGAGCCCATACCTTGATCATGAATGAAAAGGGGAGCGGGGGTTGGTTTAGAAAAAAAATAACTTGTTCAAGTTTAAAAGGAGGAAAGCAATACTCCAACTGGAGGTTTTTCCCTCACCAAACCAGAACCTGCAACTTGCAGCAGCACTACCGTCCAAACCAGAACCTACAACTTGCAGCAGCACCACCACCCAACAGCCACCTCGCAGCTCCACCAAGCCATTTTCCAAACCACCACTACCCACCCCCAAAACAGATCCAAAACCGCCCCAAATCCATTGCCCAAATAGCAACCCGGCACCGCCAAACAGCCACCCAAAACCGCCCCTTGCACCAGCGAACCTCCACCACCAAAAACGGAACCCATAGCCACCATACCTCCAAAACCCAAACCACAACCCACAGTCATTTCACGACACCACCAAGCCACCTCTATCCCTCGATTGTAGTCTCTGCCTTCCCCCTTTTGAATTTTTTTTTCGTTTAACTGAAGGTAAATGGCTCAAATGGTTAAATTATAGCATGAAACTGGCTGAGAACGATCCTCTACAATCCAAAGGAATACCCACATGGACGCTTTGGGCTAATTAATCACGCTCTGATCACACGGTCATCATTCATCCACCAGACTTAGGTTCCTGTCTCCTTAGAACTCAAGGACGCAGATGTACGAGCCTATAGAACAGTGCCTTGCGATGGATTTCATATTCTTCTATTCTCTATAGTCATTTAGAGCACAAATCATCACCTGGCAAAATCGGTACTTTTGGGGGGAAGGTAATCAAGTCTACTCCTTTGTTTGAAATCTTCAATTTCTATATTCTCTTTAGTTTTTTCGTGTTTAGTAAAAAAAAAAAATTGGAAAATTGCAAGCAAATAATTTTATTTGATTTGATTTTTTCTTTCTAAAATCATCAACATTTTTTTATTGGCTTTAAAAAAATGACTAAAGGTTGTTGGGAAGTCTATCAGACAACCATGCAACCACCCTATCTAGATGAAACTGGCTAAGAACGATCCTCTACAGTCTAAAGGAATACCCACAAGGACGCTTTGGGCTAATTAATCATGCTCTGATCACACGGTCATGATTCATTCACCTGACTTAGGTTCCTGTCTCCTTAGAATTCAAGGACACAGAGGTATGAGCCTATAGAATAATGCCTTACGATGGATTTCATATTCTTCCATTCTCCATAGTCATTTAGACCACAAATCATCACCTGGCAAAATCGTTGCTTTTGGGGGGAAGGTAATCAAATGTACTCCTTTGGTTGAAATCATCAATTTCTGTATTCTCTTTTGTTTTTTCGTGTTTAGTAAAAAATAAAAATTGGAAAATTACAAGCAAATAATTTTATTTTATTTTATTTTTTCGTTCTAAAATCATCAAAAAAAATTTATTGGCTTTTAAAAAATGACAAAAGTTTGTTGGGATGTCTGTCAGACAACCGTGCAACCACCCCAGCCAGATGAAACTGGTTGAGAACGATCCTCTACAGTCCAAAGGAATCCCCACAATGACGCTTTGGGCTAATTAATCACGCTTTGATCACACGGTCATCATTCATCCACTAGACTTAGGTTCCTATCTCCTTAGAACTCAAGGACACAGATGTACGAGCCTATAGAACAGTGCCTTGCGATGGATTTCATATTCTTCCATTCTCTATAGTCATTTAATGCACAAATCATCACCTGGCAAAATCGTTGCTTTAGGGGGGAAGGTAATCAAGCGTACTCCTTTGTTTGAAATCATCAATGACTGTATTCTCTTTAGTTTTTTTGTGTTTAGTAAAAAATAAAAATTGGAAAATTGCAAGCAAATAATTTTATTTGATTTTATTTTTTCTTTCTAAAATCATCAACATTTTTTTTATTGGCGTTTAAAAAATGACAAAAGTTTGTTGGGAAGTCTGTCAGACAACCGTGCGACCACCCCAACCAAATGGAACTGGCTGAGAATGATCCTCTACCGTCCGAAGGAATCCCCACAGGGACCCTTTGGGCTATTAATCACGCTCTGATCACACGGTCATGATTCATCCACCAGACTTAGGTTCCTATGTCATTAGAACTCAAGGACACAGAGGTACGAGCCTATAGAACAGATCCTGTTCAAGTAAGGTCGTGCTCTTTTTGCTCAGTGTTTCGTTATAAAAGGGCTTGTCTTCTACTATACCTTTCCGATGTGGGACAGTGTTGGTGTTTATTTGTAGTTGACTTGATCTTTTTTGTTACGAGATGTTGGTTTGATTTTCATGGTCTGCAGATTGTTTGTCCTGGACATTGCCCGCTTATGGAGTTCAAAGCTTCCTCAAACTTCTTAGAAAATAGACGGGGATTGAAGGTAAAATGTTGCCATGAATGTTTGCTAAAGGTTCTTGAACATGAAAATTACACTGTTTTAAGTTGGGTAGTCTTAGTATTAACAGTAAATAAGAAAGAATGAGAAGAAGAAGAACCAATTAATCAGATGCAATAAACAAATTTTCTACAAAAGGACATATTAATTCTTTTCGGGCTGATAGCAATTCATGCTTCAGTAAAATAAACATGTATTTCAGATGCAACACACAGATTTCATTTTCAACACCGATATACTCGAGTAATTCATATGTTAGAGTGAAATGAAAATGTATTTCATATGCAAGTGATGGATGACAAAAACGTTTGAGTCACTCACGAAATTTGGCTTTATAAGCATAATAAAAGCTTTTGGGTAAAAGCATATATACTATATTGTCGTTGATTAGCACTCGCGGTGCACTTAGCTCTGTCTGTCACTCATGAATCATGATATGTATCCATGTATTGCTGCCCAAGCTAACTTTGTCATTACTCATTAGGTCCTCCAACACAAATATATTCCCTGCCCCGGCATTAGGTGCCTCTCGCAGCTTCCACTATGGTAAGAGCTTTTCTTCTTTTTGTTTCTTCGACCCGTTCTTGCTTCTATTTGAACTCTATTGCCTCTTCCCTCTGTTGCTACACGGTCTCTCTCGTATAAAGATACTGATTTTTTCTCACTGACTATATATTGAGACTGTCCCAGTCTAGGGTTAACGCTGGTACACTTGCAGGATTTAAGGGTTGCTGAAATGGTTAACTAACAACAACGCTGGTTCAAACCATAGAGGTGGCCTGGTGCTGTTGTTGGTTCGTTCTGGTTATAAGTCCCACATGGAATAAGCATATAAAGCAGCAAATGAATAGCCAACTATAAAAAGAAGGATAAGCCGTAGGACAAATCATACCTTTCTCGGCCTTTTGGCTAAGATCAAGTGTAGTATCTGTTCTTATCAGTTTAATATCTGATACGTGGGCCATTGGCTCACATGATATTAAATAAATTTTTTTAGGGGGAGAGTCCGCCACAGTAGCTTGCTACTGGGGCTCTCAAGTGTCGCCCATGCCTTGCACTATTGCACGGGCCTGGCGCACCCCCCACCCAAATCACGTGCGAGTTTTATGTACATCAGTTTTTAGTGGCTTTCCTTTAGTGGTTCTGCTATGCGTTCAATTTATGGAAACAAATCGTAAAATTCAAAGAATGTTACAGATTATAAATTAGGTAGAATCATAAAAAAATGTAGTTTTAATGTCACTACTTAGTTACGTTTCTTTGCCAATATGTTCTGGTCTTCTAGTCATCAACCTATGAAATTGAAGCCTAACTCGATAGTTGAAACCAAACCAATATGTTGAGCACATTACACAAGCTGGTCGATCTTACTTTGTCCATACCCTAATCTTTTTTAATTTGGGAATTATAACATTCTTCCTTTTACTTTAGTTAAATCATTTGCAAGCTTTTTATGTTTTATTACTTTTATGATATCAAAGAGTTTAATTGTTATTCAGTGTAAAATTTTTTTACACTGTTATCAAATCATGTATTATATTTTTTAGGTAGTTGTTGTGATAATAATTTGATAATACATGATTAGATGACATTGTAAAGAAGTTTTAAACTAACAGTGGATCAAAATTAAACTCATCAAAAAATACTCTTTCTATCTATGGCTGGTTGGGCACATTATTGTTTAGTAGGCCTATGCCTAGATTTCTGTGTATTGATTTCTTTGTTTGTCTAGTTATTATTATTACAGCTTGATTTTTGTCTTTTGATTGCAAGAGTTTTTTTGTTTCTAATTTTTATTTTGTATTTTTATTTTAATTATCGGGTCAGCATTTTGAGATACTGCTCACTCGTAGGTTGTATTATTCCTTTCTCTTGTTTTCTTTCTCTATATTCATATATTTGTTGATTGAATTTGTGTCATGGGTAGATTAGTAGTTTTGTTTATGTACAAGAGAATCTGGGTCGATCGGATGGGTTAGGAGGCTGTCAGTGTCAATACATGTTATCCTATTAGTATGATTGATCCTTCAACTGTGCTGTAGATTATAATTCTTTCCTTTTGTTAGTTTATGAAAAAGGTCTGTAGTGGGTTTGCAGGCTGCAGCCGTGGTTTCTAATGTTTGGGACTAGACTATGTTGAACTGATTGAATTGGCGCTTTACTTCCACTGTCCCTTTTAGATAAAATACCATACTTCCTCCTTCTTGGAATTTTTATTATTTGTTTATCATTTTCTATGTCTTAGTAGGACTGTTGTTTAGAAAAATTTGCTTGTGTTGCAACTTAAGTATAACCATGATGCTTCTTTGTTGCAGTGATGTCTGCCATAAGTGGTCTGCAGGGTGAAATAAATGGATTTGGTGCAGCCTGCAGGTCTTTCTACTTTCCTTTTCTTTCCAAGAGTTTTACATTTTTTTCCTGGATGAAATTCCAAGTCACTTTTTTTTAATTCATATATTGGAAATACAGGAAAACTTAGTTCACATGATAATTTTAGATGGAAATTCTTGTGGTGGTTGTTTGCTTTCTTTTAGAAGATATTCCTTTACGGTCAAATTGTCTACATATATCTGGAGAAACGAACTTCTGGCCTTCTGATAAGAGTTAGTTGAACAACTCTACATAATTAATACCCAAACAGAAATTTGTACGACATGAATCCTTTTATAATTTTCTAGAGCAAATTCCTCGAGGCCAAAGTCTCGGTGATATCTCTCAACTAACAACTTGGTGTGATTTGACCCAAGTAGGTTGAATATGGTTCTCCTATAAAACACCCAATTAACATCTGTTCTCTGATTTATTTTTCAGAAAGAGATGTCAACGTGAATGAAGTGCAAAATGCTTCCGAGTCTTGCTTTCGGTGTGTATTTTTTTATTGGAGCATAATGTTATACTTAAGGCCATTAAGTGGAGATTAACTTATGTTAACTTTTAAGTTAGGAAGCATAACCATAAGAATCCAGAGATTGGTCTATAATTGCAGGGTTTAACGGTAAGCATGCCAAATACAAAAGTTTTTGTTCCAAATGGTCCAACACAATAAGAACAAGGCTGTTAAATGGAGACTAGCTTTTTTTCCCCTGCACTAACACTTCTGCTAATGAAAACTATTTCTGCAACATCTAATAGTTAATTTTCCAACGCCATAATTAAGAATCGGTGCTTCACAGATACGATTCAGTATAGTATAAATGCAGTAAGAGTTGTTTTTTAGCTGCCTTATTCTCTCTCTATCCTGGCATTTTCTCTCAGTTTCTTTTGCATGGTTGCACTCCTAAATGAAAATTTATTACTGAGTTGGCATGCCTTATTGCTCAATACTTGTTATATCAACAATTATCAATTAATTTGGGTTCACAATTCATTCATACATTGGAACAGTTAGATATTGTGAATCAATTATCAAGATAAGAAAGGTCTGGAAGTCTGAGTTTATGAGAAGGCGTGGACGTGGACAGTGTCGTCTAATTCCTTGAGAATCTGTTTTCTCATTTCTTATTTTGTATTCAAATTGTTAGTGAGTAATGATGAAGGAATTTGATCTTTTCCATACATATATGGTTATAACTTATTTTTGAATGTAGATGATGGCATAAAAATTGAACATTGTCTTAAAGCTCAATTTCCTTGCTTCTATTTGAACTCTATTGCTGCTCCCTCTGTTGCTACTTGGTCTCTCTTGTATGAAGATATTTTTTCTCATATAACAACGCTGATTCAAACCATAGAGGTGGTGGTTGGTTCTGGTTATAAGTCCCACATGGAATAAGCAAATAAAACAGGAAAGACAAGCCAACTATAAGATAAAAGATAAGCACTTCTACAATGCATACCTTTCTCGGCCTTTTGGCTAAGATCAAGTGTAGTATCTGTTCTTGTCAGTTTAATATCTGATACATGGGCCATTGGCTCACATGATATTAAATTAATTTTTTTAGGGGGAGAGTCCACCACAGTAGCTTGCTACTGGGGCTGTCAGGTGTCGCCCATGCGTTGCACTGCTGCACGGGCCTGGCGCACCTCACCTAGACCAAGTTCAAGATTAAAATGTCCCAATCTCTGGCTCTAATTCCGTGGTTCTGCTTCGTGTTGCGACCAAACGAAGTCCCATAATGGAAACTGATTTTAGGGGACATGGTACAGGTTATTAAATTAGGCAGAATCATTTAATGTCATGGGTAAAATGATTATCTATGTGATTACGCTTCTTTGCCAATGTTCTAGTCTAGGCATTAACCAATGATATTGAAGCCTAACTCGATAGTTGAAACCAAACCAGTATGTAATAGAGCACAATACAATGTCCAAACCCTGATTATTTTTATGGGATTATAACATTCTACCTTATTCTTTAGTTAAATTATTTACAAGTTTTGTTTTTTTACTATTATTACTTTTCTGATATCAAAGAATACTCTTCTTGTCCATGGTTCACATTTTTTTAGGTGATATCTATGGTGCACAATTTGCTGGTTGAGCTCATTGTTAAGCAGGTCTGTGCCTAGATTTATGTGTATTGATTTCTTTCTTTGTTCAGTTATTATTATTACAGCTTGATTTTTGTCTTTTAATTGCAGCAGTTTTTTTTTTTTTTGGTTTTAGTCATGGGGTCAGCATTATGAGATACTGCTCACTCGTAGGTTGTATTATTTCCTTTCTCTTGCTTTCTTTATCTATATTCATACATTTGTTTATTGAATTTGTGTCATGGGTAGTTTAATAGTTTTGTTTATGTACTAGAGAATCTGGGTCGATCGGATGGATTAGGAGGCTGTCACTCCATGTCTTCCTTATTTACGGAGCTTTTTGGCCTTTTTACTCCTAATTTTTAAATTAATTATTAAAATATTTTATTTTTCAAACTAATTAAATATATATTATCGTTTTTCCGTCATACTAGAATTCTTTTTTAACTTCTACTTGGGATATAGTAGCCTCCTATCCTAGAAAGTTTTTATCTAAAGCAAAAATAAAGGCAATTGCAAAACGCATTAGGAGCAATCACAATACCCAACTAGTATAGAATCCCGAGCAATGCTCGGGATATGAATATTGACATATTATAAAATATTAATTTAATAATTTTCAAACATTATTTATTCATGTATAAATAAAATAAATTTTAAATAATAAAAAACATTCCTCTAAAAGTACATACATATTTCTTTTTTGAAAAAAAATTGATGAGATAAACTTTTTATTTATATTATGTTATTGTGGGGATCTTTATTGTATGTTTATAATTTCTTTTAAAAATATTATCAATATAATTTCAAAAGAAAATGTTATAATATCTAATAAAAATAATCAAATATTGTGACCTTAAATTAAATGAATTTAAAAAATAATAGTAAGCATGCGTGCAAATTTCTGGAGAACCATTTTAAATTTTTTTTTATAGATGCATCGTAAAGTAAATCATATTAAAATAGCACTTGTATTCTCATTAGTATATAAAACCAACTAATCTCATGTATTTTTATCTTCACATTCTCTTCAATTCATTAAAGTTTCATTAGTATTTCTTCAATTGTAACTTTCTAAGTGACATTTATTATTTAATAATAATAATAATAATAATAATAATAATAAATCTCATGCTTGCATTTTCATCAACACTTTTTCTTCAATGCATTAAATTTTATTATTATTTCTTCCATACGATATTATTTAATACTAAAAACCTCGTGTGTGCATTTTCATCATGACTTTCTCTTCAATACATTAAACTTTTGTTAACCTTTCATCGATAATCACTTTTAAATGATACTAGTCAAGATTTCATCTATTCTTCTTTCTTAAGTGACACTCTATTATTGTTATTTTTTTATGGAAAGCACTTTCTTGTTTAATACTAATTAATTTCATGCATGCATCATATTTTTTTAATTATTAATTAATATATCTCTTTATTGCATTAATCTCTCCATATTTAAATGATACTTATGAAAATTTTAAATTCATAGTTAAGTGACATTTGTCAAGATTTTAAATAAAATAGTTGTCAAAGTTTTAGAACTTCATAAATGACACATGACAAGATTTTCTTTGGTGGTCTTAACTTTTATTTAGATAGATGAGGCAATTCAAAATACATTATGGGGACAGTGACACAGGTTGTTTATATCTATAATGCAAAAAGTTTAAACTTAGTGAAGGCATTAACCCACAATTTACAATGTGGATCCGCTTATTATATACCCAAAAAGTCAATTACATATGGATATGTGATAACCAATATTTATTTTTATTCAGATCTAGATTCGAGAATGGGTAATATATGTTATTTTTATTTGAATTCGGTTGCAAGTGCACGAGGTGCATAGTTATACTGTTTACATAAATTTGAAAAAAAATATTATTTGTTCTTTTTAATAATATTAATTTTTTTTATTTTTAAATATGAAAACATATGAATAAAATTAATATTTAACTATTTTATCATATTCGGTGTAGTATGAATTTTATATTTATGTTTTAATACAAGTTTAAAGTTCGGTAAATGTGAATGAATATTATTAAAGAAATATGAATGATATAATGCACTTATTAGGATGATGCAAAACTTTCATCTGAACCTGATAAAAGGATTTGTGAGGCTGGCCTGTGAAAGCCCAAAACATCCAACTTGGCCCATTGAACTACATTCAGCTGTTAGCCTTTGAACATGGCAACTCCCCCACCTCAAATAGCTGTGAAACAAAACGTCACGTTCTCTGCTCTACTAAAGGCACTTTAGAAGAAGGAAACTCAGTTTAAAAAGGTATCTTGGGGGAGAGGGAGAGAGATTTTTCGACTACTTGCACTGTTTTGTCCATGGCTACAACGATATATTTTCACCAGAAAGAACAATCAATGCTCCCTCATCATCAGTGATTAATGTTCCAACCAATGGAACGAACCATAGGGCATACAATCATCAACATTTTTTTTATTGGCTGATTTAAAAAATGAGCAAAAGTTTGTTGGGAAGTCTGTGACAAGAGGTTGTCGAGACCTATCAAATAAAATAACCGGTTCACAAACTAATTTGTAGTATAGAGAATGAACCGAATCGTCTCTCAAGGATCCAAAAACAAAGATTTAATTAGATCAAGATAATTAGAAAAGGGGGGGTTTTGTTGTTGATTAACAAGATTAATAAAAGTAGGAGATTCAAAGTTGTAAATAAATCTAAAGAAACAACCAATCCAAGGAAATTTACCGATCTTGAGTTTAACTCATCATTGATCACAAGGAATTCACTTAATTGCTAACCAAGTTCTTGGCCTTAGATCACATCAAGAAGCCTTAACATGATCCAAGAATTCTCTACTAGATAAGCATCTAGGATTTGATTAACCAAGGTTAGATAAAGTAAGCACCATCCAACATAGATTAACTTAAGATCTAGAATTTAACCAAGTTAAACAATCTATCAAAAGCTTTAATATATTGTTTAATCTTTGTGATCCTCTTTGAATACATGATAATAAAGCTACTACCACATCAACATCTAAATCAAATTAAGCAATTTAATCTAGATAAGAATCAAAAGAGGAAGAAGAGAAACTTGAATAACAATTAAGCAATATGAACAAGCAAAACAAGATCTCCAAATTAAACAACAAGATGGCTAATCCCTTGGATTGATTATGAGAGCCTAGCCTTCCATGGATGGGAAGGAAGAACTCAGAATTTAAAGAACAAAAACGAAATTGCAAAGAGAATGAAGAAGAAGAGAAAGAAAACTCTCACAAATACTTAAACTTTCTTGAAACTTACTTCTAAATTGAATGCTTCTAATACAAAGAGGTTGGGTCTATTTATACTAATCCTAGAAGCCAATTTGTACATGTACATAATCTGAATACAAGCTATAAGAATCTGAAATTTGTCAAAAATGGAAGCTTGATGCATGGTTGGTGGGTTGGTGCATGGTAGGTGGGTTGGTGTATGGTTGGTGGCTTTTAGTCAACAACTCTTATCCGACTTCTGGCTTCAAATTCATCACCTAGACGGTGTATTTTGACTTGGATGTCTTCATCAAAGTTGTAGCCAGTTGTCTCCTTGAAAATCTCCAATTTGAATCATGTCATTTGGACTTTTAGAACTCCAGAAATGCCAAAAACACTTCACCTACCTCAAGTTAGGTTGGAAGAACGTGTTTCCAAATTCAGACCAACTTGTAGCTTCTGAAGCATGCCTAAAACGACATCTATTGACAAAATGGTCTTCATTGAAGTTGGAGATATGGGTCTTATCTTTCAAGTGACCAAGTTTCAGCCCAAGAGGAGGCCTATAACCCACTATATAGTCCAATATGTGCATACTGCCCAGATGGTTCCGTGACAGCAAACCCACTCTGCATTGCAGGGATATTTTGGACCCATAGCATTCCGATCCAGCTCTTGAGTTCTTCATAAAACTTGTAGATAATTGTCTTAGCTTTCCAAAGACACCAAGATCACCTCAATTGGATCACCGAGTCCCAAGTTATGACCTAACCAAGGAAGAAAGGTCAAAATGCATCAAAATCCGAAAATTATTCAATATTTGCATTAAAGCCCAATGAAGCCCAACAACATTAAACTCATCTAAAGTACTAATATTGGGCACAATAAACATCTAATAATGCCTAATACAAAGCTAACATAAGTGTCTCAAATTGATTGATCAGTCTGTCAGACAACCGTGCGACCACCCCAACCAGATAGGGCATACAATCATCAACATTTTTTTATTGGCTGATTTAAAAAATGAGCAAAAGTTTGTTGGGAAGTCTGTCAGACAACCGTGCGACCACCCCAACCAGATGGAACTGGCTGAGAACGATCCTCTACCGTCCGAAGGAATCCCCACAGGGACCCTTTGGGCTATTAATCACGCTCTGATCACACGGTCATGGTTCATCCACCAGACTTAGGTTCCTATCTCCTTAGAACTCAAGGACACAGAGGTACGAGCCTATAGAACAGATCCTGTTCAAGTAAGGTCGTGTTCTCTTAGCTCAGTGCTTCGTTATAAAAGGACTTGTCTTTCTACTATCATTTTCGATGTGGGACTTTGTTGGTGTTTATTTGTAGTTGACTTGATCCTTTTTGTTACGGGATGTTGGATTGATTTTCATGGTCTGCAGATTGTTTGTCCTGGACATTGCCCGCTTATGGAGTTCAGAGCTTCCTCAAACTTCTTAGAAAATAGACGGGGATTGAAGGTTAAATGTTGCCATGAATGTTTGCTAAATGTTCTTGAACATGAAATTGCCCTGTTTTAAATAGGGTAGTCTTAGTATTAGCAGTAAATAAGAAAGAATGAGAAGAAGAAGAAGAAGAACCAATTAATCAGATGCAATAAACATTTTCTACAAAAGGACATAATAATTCTTTTCGTATGTTTCATTAAATTCAAAATGTATTTCAGATGCTACACACAGATTTCATATTCAACACCAATATAGTTGAGTAATTCATATGCTAGAGTGAAATAAAAATGTATTTTACATCCAAAAGATGGGTTCAAGAAAATGCTTAGGAGTCACTGGCCAAATTTGGCTTTATAAGGAAATATATGTTATTTTTATTTGAATTCGGTTGCAAGTGCACGAGGTGCATAGTTATACTGTTTACATAAATTTGAAAAAAAATATTATTTGTTCTTTTTAATAATATTAATTTTTTTTTATTTTTAAATATGAAAACATATGAATAAAATTAATATTTAACTATTTTATCATATTCGGTGTAGTATGAATTTTATATTTATGTTTTAATACAAGTTTAAAGTTCAGTAAATGTGAATGAATATTATTAAAGAAATATGAATGATATAATGCACTTATTAGGATGATGCAAAACTTTCATCTGAACCTGATAAAAGGATTTGTGAGGCTGGCCCGTGAAAGCCCAAAACATCCAACTTGGCCCATTGAACTACATTCAGCTGTTAGCCTTTGAACATGGCAACTCCCCCACCTCAAATAGCTGTGAAACAAAACGTCATGTTCTCTGCTCTACTAAAGGCACTTTAGAAGAAGGAAACTCAGTTTAAAAAGGTATCTTGGGGGAGAGGGAGAGAGATTTTTCAACTACTTGCACTGTTTTGTCCATGGCTACAACGATATATTTTCACCAGAAAGAACAATCAATGCTCCCTCATCATCAGTGATTAATGTTCCAACCAATGGAACGAACCATAGGGCATACAATCATCAACATTTTTTTTATTGGCTGATTTAAAAAATGAGCAAAAGTTTGTTGGGAAGTCTGTCAGACAACCGTGCGACCACCCCAACCAGATAGGGCATACAATCATCAACATTTTTTTATTGGCTGATTTAAAAAATGAGCAAAAGTTTGTTGGGAAGTCTGTCAGACAACCGTGCGACCACCCCAACCAGATGGAACTGGCTGAGAACGATCCTCTACCGTCCGAAGGAATCCCCACAGGGATCCTTTGGGCTATTAATCACGCTCTGATCACACGGTCATGGTTCATCCACCAGACTTAGGTTCCTATCTCCTTAGAACTCAAGGACACAGAGGTACGAGCCTATAGAACAGATCCTGTTCAAGTAAGGTCGTGTTCTCTTAGCTCAGTGTTTCGTTATAAAAGGACTTGTCTTTCTACTATCATTTTCGATGTGGGACTTTGTTGGTGTTTATTTGTAGTTGACTTGATCCTTTTTGTTACGGGATGTTGGATTGATTTTCATGGTCTGCAGATTGTTTGTCCTAGACATTGCCCGCTTATGGAGTTCAGAGCTTCCTCAAACTCCTTAGAAAATAGATGGGGATTGAAGGTTAAATGTTGCCATGAATGTTTGCTAAATGTTCTTGAACATGAAAATTGCACTGTTTTAAATAGGGTAGTCTTAGTATTAGCAGTAAATAAGAAAGAATGAGAAGAAGAAGAACCAATTAATCAGATGCAATAAACATTTTCTACAAAAGGACATGATAATTCTTTTCGTATGTTTCATTAAATTCAAAATGTATTTTAGATGCTACACACAGATTTCATATTCAACATCAATATAGTTGAGTAATTCATATGCTAGAGTGAAATAAAAATGTATTTTACATCCAAAAGATGGGTCCAAGAAAATGCTTAGGAGTCACTAGCCAAATTTGGCTTTATAAGCAGCTGAAAAGCTTTGGGGGATAAAGCAATTCTACTATACTGAGTTTTATTCGCACCGTGGTACGCTTAGCTCTACCTCTCACTCATGAATCATGATACGTATCTATTTGTTATTGCCCAAACTTTGTCATTACTCGTTAGATCCTCCAAGGCTGCAACACAAATGTATTCCCTCCCCCGGCAGAACCAGCTTTGGGATTAGGTACCCCACGCTCTCACGCAACTTCCACTGGTAGGAGAGTTTCTTGTTTTTGTTTCTTCGACCCCTTCTCTGTTCCTTAATATAGTTTGTCCAAAAAAATATTGAGCTGACAGTGCTGGATACTATCCTCTCTTTTTGTACCGTTTATTTTTGCTACTAGTGCTAAATTCTTCATTCGATAATTTTAATCATTCTCAAAATCGTTAAAGAACATTTTACAGAATGTTAAAAGATTATTAAATTAGGCTGAGGAAATTAATCAACTAAATGAGTTAGGTTTCTTTGCCAATATGTTCTAATATTCTAGTCATCAACCTAAGATCTCAAGGACCCTTACAGATCCTGTTGAATTAAGGTCGCGTCTTTTGGTCAGTGTTTCGTGATAAAAGGCCTTGTCTTCTAATATCAGTTTTAGACGTGGGACTCTGTTGGTTTTAGTTACCATCTTGCTGCTTTTGTTACAGGATGTTGATGTGATTGTCATGGTCTGCACATTGTTAGAGCCATTTTTCCAGCCCATTGCTGATAAGGGTTTCAGAGATTCCTCAAACTTCTTAGAAAATAAACGTGAAGGTAAAATGTTGCCATGAATGTTTGCTACAGATTCTAGAACATGAAAATTGCACTATTTTAAATAGGGTATATGGTAGTCTTAGTATTAGCAGTAAATAAGAAATAATGAGTAGAAGAGGAACCAATTAATCAGATGCTATGAACATATTTGCTGCCAAGGGCATATTAATTATTTTCGTATGTTTTAGTAAAATGAATATGTATATCTGATGCTACACACAGATTTCATATTCACCAATATAGTTGAGTGATTCATATGCTAGACTGAAATAAAAATGTATTTTACATCCAAGAGATGGTTGAAGAAAATGTTTAAGAGTCACTGGCTAAAGTAATTCTACCATATTGTGGTTGATTAGCACTTGTGCACTTAGCTCTGCCTCTCACTCATAAATCATGATATATGTATCCATGTATTATTATCCTAACTAATTCTGTTATTACTCATTAGGTCCTCCAACACAAATGTATTCCCACCCCCGGCAGAACCACCTTTGGAATTAGTTGCCCCACAATGCTTCCACCGTGGTAGGAGCTTTTCTTCTTTTTGCTTCTTCGACCCATTCTTTTCTCAATAAGTTGCCTTGTTCCTAATATAGCCTGTCCAAGAAAACATTGTGCTGACCATATTATTGTTGTTGACACAGCACAACACTTGCTGATGATCTATGTGTGCATTCACGATGGATTTGATTGTTCAGAGATGGAGCCCAGTGCAGTCTACACTATCTATGGCCTGAACACTACTTCTGTCATAGGATTAAGGGAGAGGCTGAAATGGTTAACAGCAACATAGTCTCTTCTCGTCATAAGTCCCACATGGAGGAAGCAAGAAAAGCAGCGAGGACAAGCCAACTATAAAATGAAAGATAAGCACACTTCAAAAGCATACCTTTCTCGGCCTTTTGGCTAAGATCAAGTGTAGTATCTGTTCTTATCAGTTTAATATCTGATACGTGGGCCATTGGCTCACATGATATTAAATTAATTTTTTTAGGGGGAGAGCCCGAAACAGTAGCTTGCTACTGGGGCTCTCAAGTGTCTCCCTTGTGTTGCACTATTGCAAGGGCCTGGCGCACCTCACCCAATTCAAGTTTTAAAATGTTGTACATAAACTATTCTTTAGTGGATCTGCTAGGCTTTTCTACTGAACCATGTTCATTTTCTGGCAACTGGTTTTAGGATTTTAAGAATGTCAGATTATAAGTTGGGCAGAATCATTAAACTATAACGTTTGTTATCATGAGGAAAATAATCAACTACTTAGTTACGTTTCTTTGCCAATATTCTAGTCTTCTGGTCGTCATCAACCTATGAGATTGAAGCCTAACTCGATAGTTGAAACCAAATCAATATGTTCTAGAGCACATTACACAAGCTGGCTTTCCTTTAGTGGTTCTACTTTGCTTTGCAACCGGACCAAGTCCAGTGTTTGGAAGCTGATTTTAGAATTTAAAGAATGTCAGATTATAAATTAGGCAGAATCATAAAAATATATTGCTTTAATGTCATGAGGAAAATAATCAATTACTTGGTTACGTTTCTTTGCCAGTATGTTCTAGTCTTCTAGTCATCATCAACCTATGAAATTGAAGCCTAACTCGATGGTTGAAACCAAACCAATATGTTCTAGAGCACATTACACAAGCTGGTCAGTCATACTTTGTCCATACCCTGATCTTTTTTTATTTCGGAATTATAGCATTCTTCTTTTTTCTTTAGTTAAATTTCTTTTGTTTACAAGTTTTTTTTATTTTTTATTACTTTTTATTACTTTTATGACATCAAATAATACTCTTCCTAACTACAGTAGCTTGCTACTGGGGCTCTGGAGTGTCGCCCATGTGCTGCACTACTGCAAGGGCCTGGCGCACCCCACCCAAACCAAGTCTAAGATTCTAATGTATTCAATTTCTTTTGCTATTCGTGACGAGTGGTTCTACCTGTGTGGCAACCAAACCAACCAAGTTCATATTTTGGATTCTGATTTCTTTAAAACATGTTACACAATATTAGTAGTACAGCCATAATAGTTTGGTGGTGGAATAAGTTACCGCTCCTCCCAAGTCTAACCCGCCAAAACCACTTGCTATGGCGTTGATCTCATTAATCTGAGGTTGCATGTGATATATATTTAATTTTTAGATTGTGAATTATAAGAAATTATACATTTAAATGAAACGTACACAGATTGTCAAATTAGGCAGAATGATAAAATTAGGATGTTCTAGTCTATGAAATTGAAACCTATCTCGACAGTTGAAACCAAACCAATAGGCAATATGGTCTAGAGCATATTACACAAGCTATCTTGGGAATTGTAGCAATTAACGTATGGTTAATTCTCGTAAACATTCTTCCTTATCTACCTAAGTTTGAGCCATTTATATCTCAATAGGCTCGAAAGAAAGCACCTGTAAAGTAAACCCATCACTACCACGAGCGCTTGAACGATTAATGGAGAAAACAGCCTTCTTAATTTCATAAGCCAAGATAGGGCGAGCAAGCCATCAATTCGTTCTAGCCGTCTCTATTTGTAAAAACTTACAAATGATCATCTAAAAATAAAGGAGAAGAAAATTGAAATTGTTGGTTGTGGACTATCTTGTCTTAGCAAGGTTCAGGAAGAGTCGGAATCAGATTGAATTGTAACACTTTTTTATAAATTTAAATAGAAAATTATGTATCCTGTTATAGCTTTTAGCCTAGTCGTTAGTGTTTGATTCAACAAGTGATATCAAAGTCAAAGTCACAAAGTTTGATTCCAGAAAGGCATGGACTGTTTCCAAGTGCAATGACGGGGATTGCCAACATCTTGCCTTTGTGGGCTAGCATCCGGCAATGGTAAGACCCATGTAAGATCGAAATCAGATCGAACTATGAAGTTAGCTGACGAACTTACGTAAATTATACATCAACTAACAATTATAACTTATGACCTAGTGGTAAGACCTTGATCTAACAAAAATAATGTTTGATTAAAAATTAATTGCAATACCTATGACATCCACCTTACCATTGATCTAACTTGCCATGTGGATTTAGAACTTCCTCAATCATATAAAACATAGGTAGCAATAGAATGAAAGGGTAATGCTACAAAGAGGTACAAACACATAAATTTGAGAAATAAAAAATCAATCATCTTTTTTTTTTTGCATTATATTTTTCTTTAAATTCTTGTAAAATCACATTAATGCTAAACTTAAGCACAATTTAACGACTTTACAATTCATGAATTTTTTCATAGAATTATCTAAAGTTGAAATGTTGTTAGATACCGTCTTCTCTATTTTTATTTACTTATTTTTCTTTGGTACCTGTCACAACGTATTTTGAAGGGGTTTTGCGATGCGAAAAACAACTAAATTTGAAAATATTTGGGAGTCACCACCAATTTTTATTTTAATTTAGAAAATAATTAGACATTCTTTTTAATGAAAGTTGATCTTTAATGAGAAATTGGGTTTGAGAGTCTAATTGATCATCTAATAATTTTTGACCTAAAATTGGTTCTTTTGAAGAATTAATTTAATGTTAAAAAAAATTAAAGAACTAATTTGATGTCAAAAAGTGATATTGAATGACTAATTTGAAGTCAAAAATTGACATTGAAGGACAATTTTGATGTATTCATCATTAGATTACTTAATTGATTATACTTTGTATCTTTGGAAGATCAAGATGAGTGTTTACTCTAATTAAAAATTGCAAAGATAAAATTAGAACAATTGTACAATATAAGAAACAAATAAGAGTAATAGATAAAAATAAATCCAATTAATAAAAAACAACGAATTATTTTAATTGAGTAAACATCTATTTTAGTCTTCAAAAAATATAAGTAACATCAGTTTGGTCATCTAATAATTTATGACATTAAATTGGTAATGTAAAAATAACATTAAAAGATCAATTTGATGTAAAAAAATGACATTAAAGGACCAATTTAATGTTAAAAATTGACCTTTTAAGATCATTTTGATGTATTTATCATTAGATGATCTAACTGATGACATTTGTATCATTAAAGGATCAAAATATGTGTTTACTCATTTTAATTTTTTATGGCTTATTTTTAGGGATTGACTCATAATTAAATTACAGATGCAAATGAACCGATAGTAGCAAAATTATATACATATTATGAGGACAAATAAATTAACTTGTCTTTTTCTATCTATATTTATTTCCTATGTCTTTTAATTATTTTATTCTAAAAGAAAACAAGGTAACCGACCACAATAATAAAACCAAAATCCTAATACCATAAATATGAAACCATGGACCGTTTAAAATCAAATCATAATGCTAGTTGGAATTAAACCAAAAAACAAAAAGGACAAATAGTTAACTGCAATACCATTTGAAAGATAAGACCTATTGTTGTTAAAATTGGACCAGATTGGATGGTCTGATTATGAATCGGATGGTTTGATCAGTCTAATTGTGAATCATACAATTAAACAGTTATGGTTCAGTTGTATAACTAAATTCATTATCAGACCACTTTGGACCGATTAAAATTGATCAAAATCCAATCTGGTTAAACCAACAAACCATTAATTATTTTTTTAAAAAAGATTAATATTTTTCATATTTCATAAATAATCTCATATATTTCATATTATTACATGTATATTATTATTATGACGTCATCTGTTTCAATCAATCAGTTTAAGTGATTGAATAAGTTAAATCTAAACCGAAAATCTCATTAATTCATTGTCTGGTCCGAAATTCAGCAACCGAAATTCTCCACACAATAGAATGCAATAAATGCTAAAGCTAGAATTGAAATAGCACTAGTGTGTTTGTATGGTGTGATGCACCGATGTAATTAGTGAAAGTAATTAGTAAACATGGATGATCTAAATAAATTATAACATTTTATATCTCTAATAAAATTATTAATGAATGAATTGAATAAAAAATAGCTGCCTTCAAGTGAAAAAAAAAGAGTGTGAATAAAACTATAAAATGTAACTTTGATAGATTTACTTTGATAAATTTTGTATGCATATATCTTAATTCAATCTAGCAAACACTTTTTCATAATTGTTGCAATAACTGCAAAAACTGAAACCTGCAAAAAAGTATACAACACACTTATATAAATAAAAACGAAAAATTCTTGAAACCAAGTGTGTATTTATTGTTTTATACTAACAAAGGTTTTCAACCTACTCTGTATACATAGCTATAGTTTGAAGATGTCAAATCATTGTCTTTCAAAGGAAATTCATCAAACATAACAAAAACTGAGAAGTTTGTACTGGAAAAAAAAAGATAAATGAAATATCATAATTAAATATTATCAAATTTTATTCATAATAAATGAAAATAAGCATGTACATGAATTCAATCAACATAGCTCACATACAATCTACTGTCTTTAGTCTTTCTATCTCAATTCAAATTGCATGTCTTCATCCTAAAATCTCCTAATTTGTATCTTCAAAGTTCAAACATAACATCGATTAGAATCTCTTGCAAGGAATTTCAATGCAATGAAAAGTAAAATCACTAGAATAATCTTCAATAAAAAATGCAGAATCTTGAAATTTTTCAACCTTATTCTAAATTGGTTCACCAAAGTTTAATGACTAATTGTCATGTAAATCTCTATAAATTTATATTCAACTCTGTGAAATATAACTTCTTTTTGCCTAACAACAAATCTTGCATAAAAAAAATATATAAGCAGCTCTATACATTATATTCAATTACAGTTATAGCTCTAGAGTTCTAAAATATAACTCTTTTAGGATCATAGAGAACATCAACTTCTTATTCTTGAATGACAGCTAAACTTAGAAATAATGAAGAAAAACTCATCATTGGAAAAAAGCAAATTAAAGAAAAATAAAATGAAACTATAACAAAACATGACTTTACAGTTCTTTACAGGTTTCTTTTATGTTTTGTTTCATCAAATTACAACTAAAGTTATTCATCATTATTCCAAAAATTTAATGACTGATATTCATGTAAAACCTCAAATTTATATTAAAATTTGTAAAATATAACTACTATCTAGTTACCAATAAAACATGAATAAAATAAAATATAAACAACTCTATACATTCCATTCAATAACAGTTATAGCTCCTGTGTCCTAAAACATAAGACTTTTGGGAATATTATAGAAAACATCTATAATATCCAGGAAAAGAAATATTGAAGAAAAAATCATCATTGGCCAAATTTTACAATAGGAGTTTCGTTAAAGATAGTCTGCCTAGATATATATTCATCATTATTCAAATAATCAACTTGAATAATGGGCTTACAAAATGGGAATCCGTCAACACATGGCTTGAATGTCCAAAATAATCGGTGAAGCATTTGCTTTGAAGGATCAACACAATTGTGGTGAACAAAATGATTTGTTTGAATATGAACCACTGTGCCTTCTATGTACATTTGTAATGCACCTAACCATCTAGGTAACATATGATATGATTTCTTCCAATCTCCGAATACTTTAACAATGACCTTTTATTTAGCCTTCCAAGCTTTCCTGTATGATACCTTGTATGAGAACATAACCTTAATCCGTTCAATAATTAAAGATACATGCACGTCTGATTTCACACTGACCATGTCTAAAATGCAAGAACAAATCATATCGAAGTCCAATTTAGTATGGTCTTGGGAAAGAGCAGGGTTAACACAAATATGAGGGCAATCATATTTTGTAATTTGCCACACATTTGATTTCTTTCCTAAAATGACCCTAACCCTCCAATCACAGCCGTTGCCAAATCTAGGACATTTAACACTTAATCTTCGGCTATCAGACTCTTCAACCTTGTAGCTCTGATGTCGTTTAAGTGAGTAATGCTTAAGGGCCAAGTTCACAACTTCTTTTGTAGGGAATTGCAACCCAATATATAGCTCTTCTGTTGAACTCCATGTACCAGGCCTAGCTAATTCAGAAAACACATCCGGATTTCTCAAGACATCTCAATTAATATTTGAGAACATAGGGGATTGAGGCATAAAAGCAGATACTGGAGCCGCTGTGACTGAAGGTGCATTATGTGTAGGCATTACAAACGATAGAACAGAAGAAGTCATAGGAATGTTTTGTCTTGGAGGATCTTCTTCTAAATTTTCATTGGCATCAAAGTCTCCTTCTATGTCGGTGTCACTATCATCATTATCAGGTAGCACCCCTTCATCTTCACTGGTATCGGACAATGCATCTCTAATAATTAGATTCTCACTTGCTAAGTTCAAGTCACATGGAACTTGTTTATGGTTAGTAACATTGTACATGCTTGAAAGCTCACATTGTTTAACAGGAGTTACTTCAGCAATGTAAGAAGTGTGAAAAGGCTCATGACATTCAACAATATTAACTTCTTGATATTGATGTATCAGATCATTTTGAGCCATAGACAATTGAGTGCTGATAGGATAAATTGAGGTATCTCTAGAAGGCCCAGTTTCAATACAAGTAATAGAAAGAGCTATCACATTGACATGATCTTCAATTGTTTCCACCTCAACATACACTTGCATCGAAGCAATGTTAGGATATTGCTCATAACTATCAATCATACATGCAATATCTTCATCATCTTCCAATGGAAGAGCTATCCACCTCAACACGTTGTACCATTCAGGGAACTGATACTGGAGCCGTGAGATCACTTGATTTGGTTGAAGTTTCAATTTTAAATGAATCATCTGCTTCAAATCACTAATAGTAGTTTCTCGTTTAATCAATACTGACTTAGGAGGAGGACTATAATACTTAACACCCTCTTCACCCTTACACATTCTCCCGTTAAAAAAAATTAGTACAAGGAGTGGTTTTACCATTTTAAAATATTCTGAACACAAATCAACTAAAATTTAGGATCACAAATGTAATACCCCAGTCTTGCATATAGTCATTTATGTGTGATCATGAATGCTTAGGATTTCCATATGAGCCATTTTTGTCATCCATTAGTTCTATGAGTTACAAAATGATTCATAATGAATTTTGTAGAAATTTGAATCTAAGTGAGTGGTATTTCCTTAAGTATAGATATGTTTAAAGGTTATTGGTGGGACAGGTAACTGAATGTACTGAGCGATTAAGCGCTCAGTTTTTTACCGATTAATCGCCCAACTATGTTTTGCCTCAGTACCTCACCGATTAAGCGCTCAGTTTTTCACCGATTAATCGCCCAATATCAGCAACTCAGTTTTTCCTCTGTGATTGACCGATTAAGCGGCCAAAAGTGAGCGATTAAGCGCCCAGTATCAGTAACTTCGAAATAAACTTATATTTGACACAATTATCACAGAACCAATCATATGTTTCTCTCATTCTTTCTTCGTTCCCTCTCTTCCTCTTCTTCTCACCCACCAAAATCACCCATTTCCTTCAAATTCTTGCTTCATCCTTGGGTGTTTAGAGCTTCAAGTGGAATTTTCCTCTCCTTGCCACTTGCTCCTTGTCTTGTGGATTTCCAAAGGAGGAAGACTTGCTTGTTAGGTGAGAATCTCAACTTACCCACTCCTCATTCTTCATCTTCTTAGCTTGTAAAGATAATCCTAAGGCTCATATCTTCTTTATTTGTAGTTGGATACAAGTTTTGAGATAGGAATTAAGATTTGTGGGGTTATGGGAACCTACGGTTTGATTTGGGGATTTTGGAAATCTATGGTATCTTTAGCTATATGTTGAGCTTTAATGTTGTTGTGGAGGAATGATAGTGATGGGGAGGGTGTTAGAACACAAAAATTTTGTGTTAACTTTGAGAAGAAAGGATTGCTCATTAGGTGTTTGATAAATTGCTTGAATGGGATAGAATCCTTAGATTTAAGTGTTGATTGTTGTTTTTGTTATGTTGTTGTGGCCTAGATTTATTGGAGGATCGTCCTATAGTCCGTGACACATAGCTTTTGGATTCGAGGAGTCTCGCCCTTTAAGTGAGTTGATAACATGATTTATAAAATGTTTTGTACATTGATTTTTAAAGTTTCTTGTTGAAAGACTTTACAAATTCAGTTACCTTATTTGTTGTTGAATATAAGAAAGCTTGGGACAAGTATTTGAAAAGCCTTTCATTTGACATGTTGATAAATGTTTATCATTTTCCATGATTTTTGAATATGCTTAGATAAATTGTTTTGGACTATGAATGTATGTAAATCTAGATTTGTATCATTATGTTTTTGTTGGGAGGAAACTTTGATAGAATACTATAGCTAACGGCAGTAGACGTTAGCCTTGGTGCACCTTGGTCCGAACCTCAGCTAGTAGGGGTGTTGCTAGCCCGACGTGTTGGCCTACACGATCGGATCTGTTTGACTTAACAGGTGGATTTGACCCCTGTGCCCTGTTGGTGGGCTTTTGTCGAACCTTCGAACTATGTGTTCGTCGGTGAGATTTCTGTTTAATTCTAGATTAGAGACTTCCCATATGATATTTAGCAATTGGATATTTGATTATTGATATATATGGAATTTGGTATTTCAAGATTTACTTACTTATTAGTTTTGTTATGATTATTTGAAATAACGTATATGTTTTGATATAAGAATGTAATTTCAATGAAAAACTTGTCCCCATTTCATTGTAACTTATGTTATCTCTCACTGGGTCATATGAGTCACTCCTCTATCTTATGTGTATTTCAGATACAAATACTAAGTCAGGTCCGGGTTCTTCCGATAGCTAGGAGTTTGTCGTTTTGGTGAGCCCAACACCTTGTCCGTGTGGGCATGTCTATTTTGTCCTGTTGTTTGGTTTCTTGTACATATTTGATAGGTAATTATCTTAGATATGTTCCATTATTCCACAGGCAGGATCTAGCTTCCACTGTGTTTTGTCTGATCTTATAATATACAGTTGTTGGAGTTATGTATATCTAGCTTTGTGATTGTACAGGTTGTGAGTTGATATTAAATTGGGATGTCAAATTTTTAGGCGTTACTCTGTTAAAATTTCGGTAGATTTAGCATATTGTCTTAGTATGATCTTTGGTCCGTTAGGCTTGCTAGGTTGGCTAGTCCTTCTTATGCGCCGGTCAGGGCCCTCTAAATTGGGTCATGATAACAAAACATATAAATATATGATATACATTTCTTACACAATATAAATTATATATAGATCACACCCTCTACCACATTAACATTTATGCTATAAAAAATGTTATAAATACACTAAAAAACATACATCTTATACTATATCATAAGAACATAAAATATAGCATATAGACATCACACAATAAGGATCATAAATAAATCATAACTTTCAACTTGTTAACAATACTATTTTACAAAATATACAATATACATATATCCTATCACAACATAATATAAGTATCAAATAATATAAATCATAGCAATCAACATATCAATAATGCTATATTGCAAAATATACAATATACATATATTCTACCACAACATAATATAGATAATTTAATTATCATATAATATAATATAAACTATAAATAAATTATAACCTCCACATATAAACTATAATAGCATTCAAAAAAATACAATATACATATGTTTTATACTTCATCATAACAATATTTCTACAAAATAACTAATGTACAACTACAGAAACTTAAATCATACATATAAACACAAAATATCAGTTAAAAAATATAATTATAAGATGAATAACATACCTGCAAATAGGAATAATTGAGGAAAAATGAAGGGAGGGGTGCGACGGTGGCGGCAGGGAAGAGAAAGGAAGAAGAAAAGAGAAAGTAAGAAGAAGAAGAAAAGATAAGAGGATTAGGGTTCCGCGTGTATCATGTCAAAACGGTAGGCGTGATATACGTGAACACGTGGAAGCGGTAAGTGTTATAACGTATGTCACGCCTTTGTCATGAGCGTGTCCACATATATCACGCCACCCGTGTTGGCGTGATGACGTGTATCACACCTACTGCTTTAGCATGATACACGTGGAATATTAAAAAAAAAATGTCACGCTAGCAAAAACGATAGTATGCAGGTAAATTGTTTCAAATGAGTGACATTTCGGTAATTTGTCTCATAATCTACTGTAGATGGGCCAAAAAGCCCAAATTTTAATGATTGATGATTCTCTAAAACCCCATAAATTTATATTAAACTTTGTGAAATATAACTTCTATCTATTTAACAACAAAACTTGAATAAACAAAATATAAATAACTCTATACATCCTATTCAATAACATTTATAGCTCTGCGATCAAAAGATATAACTATTTTGGGTTCATTCAAACATCAGCTTCTTATTCTTGAATGACAGTTTATCATAGAAAATCAAAATGGTTGTAAAATAGTACATGACTATTCAGGTTTTTGCAAGTTCCCCTTATCTTTTGTTTCATGAAATTTTAATGACTAATAATCCTCTAAAACCCCAAAAATTTATATTAAACTAAGTAAAATATGACTGCTATTAATTTATCTAAACTTGAATAAAATAAAATATAAACAACTCTATACATCTAACTCAATAATAGTTATAGTCATTTTATTATGTTCTAATTTGAAATATAGACTATATGTTTATTATGCATTTCTATGTTATCTAAGTGTATATTCTAGTCATTTTAATATGTTCTAATTTGAAATGTTGAGACAAAGGCAAAGTGAAAGAAATGTATTTTGACAGTAAAGGTATAATTGATTGTATTAAGGAAAAAAGAACAAATAGAAAGTACATATTGTACATAACAAAAATAGTGGCGTTTTAAACTACCAGTAATGACGTTGTAATAAAAAACTTAAGAGATTGTGGCGGTTAAAACTGCTACGAAAAGCATTTTTTACACTAGTGGGGGTCAAAACCGCCACCAAAATCTTATGTAAAACAAAGCAAGTTTTTCCTCCTAATTTTCTTGCGATTAAAACCGCCACGACAAATTCTAGTGACAGTTATAACCGCCACTAAAAACCATCATTAACTTAAAAACTTTGGTAGCGGTTATACCGGCGGTTGTCTAAAACCGTGTGTTTTTGCTTCTCATCACTTCTAACAAAGGCAGATTTGGATCCGCCACTAAATCAATTTGTGGGGGTTAAAACCGCCACTAAAATTTGTTTTTTTTGTAGTGTAAAGTCATAAAATATACCTCTTTTGAACATTTTAAGCAATTGAACGTAAAGACCAACATTAAAAGTATTAAAATTTGTTGTTTAAAAAGCTC